>JAWWEW010000131.1:48647156-48670174 GCA_035583185.1 Anabacerthia variegaticeps
TGGTTGGTTCTGGTTAATAATTATGTCTCCTCCTTCCTTCTGAGTTTGTACTGGAATACAGTGGGTACAACCAGAAATTAACAAGTAGACATAATAAATGCCCACCTGATAAAAAGGAAACTTTCAGACCATAAAATTGTATTGAGCAAGACCATCAATTCTTCAGGTGCTTTTTGCTTGGTGTAAAACCACTGGAGGACAAAACTATTCCAGTCTAATTCCAAAGTGTGCTCTGAGTGACTTGTTTTACCTCTGATTAATCTCAGAAAAAAAAAGAAGTTCCACAATTATTGGAAATTATATAATTAAGATCTCCTCCAATATAATTAAGAGTCCTCATGCCTAGATTAAATGAAATTTATCTCCTAGTGAAAGCACTCAAATCTAGAAAGTGAAAGGGTCAATGGAAAAGAAAATTAATTAAAATATCCCCACCCTTTACAGTTGTTTGTTTGTTTGTTTGTTTTTCCTTCACTGTGATTAATTGTAAGGCTTTAGAAAGCTGCTAAGGTCTTCAAAAGGAACATTAAATCTTCTGTTGATTATACTAAACTCTTCCCCCTTCCCTCCCCCCCTTTTTAAAAGGAAATGTATAAAATCCACAATACTTCAGGGAAGACAAAAATAATTAAGTGTCATCCACACCATTGCATCACCAGCTAGTATTCATGTATTTTCCTTAAATAAGGTCTCTAATGGCTGGTACAGTGGTTGCATTTGGGATCATATCAAAGTCTGATCCTTTGACCTCAAAATACAGGATTCCTTTAATTATTTCTCCTGCTAATCAGAATATGACCTTATCCTCCTTTAATGAAGCAAGTCAGTGTTAAAAGGCCCTGTCTTCTCCTCCCTTTCTCTTGAAACTCTTCTGCTACTGAAGCTTAAAATCAAAACCATCAAAACACTCAGTGAAATTTCTCTCCTTCAGGCTACCAAATCCCTGTAGTTTTATCCCTAATTTTTCACCGAGAATATTTTGACAATTAGCCTCATATTTTGACATGAGTATATTTTGTATTTTGTTAAAGATCAGTCAAGACCTTCATACAGTGTTTCAATGTGGAAAGGGAATAGAAACTACATCAGGCCCATATGTTTTCTCTTAAAAATCTCCTTTTTCTGTTTACAGTCCTTCCACATTAGAACCTTCAAGAATACACTGTGAAATGGAAAAAAAATTACAAAACTATAATACAGATGCATAGTAGTTAGAGCATCTTCCTCCCCACCTTTTCTTCACTTTTTACCTTCTCAATAGAGTACAAAAAATTACATGTTCTTTTTGCTTGATTACAGAAATTTGCACTTCAAAAATATTTCTGCTTTTTATGAATGTTGCTGTCTTCAGGATTATTTGTTGAAATAAAAGAAAGTTATCATCCCTTCTCATGCATTATGGAATGATCTAAAGTATTGTAGATTCTCAGAATCAATAGCTTTCCTTTTTAGTACCTTTCCCTTCCTAAGTCATACACGAAGACCAACAGGTTTTATCAAGTGTTGTGTACACTTGTGAGTGGGACAGATTTATGTCATCAGTGACATAAGTGTTTTGGATTTGATGCCTTTCATATTTTTTATCTTCTATTAAATTTATAGCCTTAGTCATCCTTTTGTAATATCAGTTAATTTTTATGATGAACTTGTGGATATATATGTTTCTTGCATTGAAGCAGAGTTCTGCAAAGGATCTCATCTTTTTTGTGTATTGGTAAGTATGTATGTAAGTTATTCATGTTATTTTGATTCAGTCAGGAACTGATATTCAAGAGAAATAACTAAAAGCTCACCCAGAGCCTGTGCATCACACGTGCTCCTGCACCATCCCAGAGCCAGGGATGCACAGCACCCCTTCCCCGCCCTCTCAGCTTGGACTGCCCCTGTCCCTGGGGGTAATGGGAGCAGTTCAAACCATCCAAATTAAATGCTGAACATGAGAGAGTTCATGTTTTCCCCAGCATGAGTAAGCTGTGACTGCCCAAAAGCAAAAGAGTTAGTATATCATCATGGAGTCATTAGATTGAAGGGATTTTGACGGATTCTTGTACACACCTAAGCTCAAAAAAGCAAAATGTTTTAATTTCCAATTAAATGTTCTCATTTCCAATTCCAATATATGCCAATAGCATTACATATTCAGTTCAACTGCTTTCATGTTTGCAAAAATGCTTGTCTGCTATTTTGTTCACCAGCAACAGAGATAAAGAATGGAAAGTTTCAACCCAATTTTTTTTTTCCAAAATAAAAATTATGAATATCCAAAGTTTATTATGAGTTGTATATGATTTGAAGCCGTACCTATAGGTTCATACCATGTTCTACAAATGAGCTTTCTTTTTTTTGTATTTCACCAAAACTATGTGGACACAACAGGTAGTACAAAACAATGTTCTTATTTTTCTCTCTTTCATGGCAACATTTTATCACAAACTGAGTGGAAACAAAAATGAGACAAACAGACAAAATAATTAGAAAGAAAAGATACCTCTCTTCATAAAAACAGACTGTCTGTAGCTAATTCAAATTATCTAAATTTCACAAAACTCATGCCACAAATTATCTATCATCTCCCAGAAGGAATGTTAATTTACCGGGATTTACATTCCATTGTTTAAAAAATTGTCTGCAGCATTATTTAAACTAAAGCTTGTTATTTTGAATACCAAAGAATACAGACAACAAGAGCTGTATAAATGTGCAATGTAAATACTTTTGAAAATAATGTTTTGGATTATTAGCCTTCAGATATCTCATTGTGCAATGTGACCTGGGACACACTTATATTTGACATTTAAGAATATTCACATTCTTCCTTCCATTATGATAGAACTTGCATTATATTCCCAAGTGAATCTATAAAGTAGTTGCAGAAATAATAATTTCAAGGGGTGACCTGCTAAAAACTTAAAAAGCCATAATTGAATGGAATTGAGCCATTATTTTTTACTATTTATTTTTGTCTCTAGTTGTAGCAAGATGTCATATATGTGCTTACTATATTGATAGTATATTAAAATATTAAAAACATTAAAGTTACTATTAAAATATGAAAATATTTCTTTGTTCAAATATTGAATGTTTTCTTTTGACCAGTGGAAAAGTCTGTATCAAATTTTATCTTCAAACAGAAAATCAACTAGGACATAATTTGTTCTAAATCAAAGCCAATATTAGATGCAGTGGGCCCAAGAGAATCACATGAGGTTTAACAAGACCAAGTGCAAGGTGTTGCACCTGGATTGGGAAAACCTCAGATATCAGTACTGGCTGGGGAATGCACAGATCGACAACAGCCCTTCCAAGAAGAATTGGGGGTGCTGGTGATGAGAGGCTGGACATGACCCAGCAATGTGCACTTGCAGACCAGAAAGCCAATTGTGTCCTGGGCTGCATCCAAAGCAGCGTGGGCAGCAGGGCACCTGAGGTGATTCTCCCTCTCTGCTATGCTCTGGTGAAACTCCACCAGCAGTGCTGCATCCAGATGGTCTCCAGCAGAGGATGGGCATCAACCTGTTGGTGCAAATCCAGAGGCCACCAGGATGATCAGAGAGGTGGAGCACTTCTCCTATGATGAAAGGCTGAGAGAATTGGGATTGTTTACCCTGGAAAAGAGAAGGTTTCAGGGCAACCTAATTGCAGCCTTCGAGTACCTGAAGGGAGCCCAAAAGAAGATGAAGTGGGACTTTTTACAAGGGCATGTAGTGACAGGACAAGGGGAAATAGTTTCCTACTGAAAGAGAGTAGGTTTAGATTAGATATTATGAAGAAACTCTTTACTGTGATGGTGGTGAGGCACAGGAACAGATTGCCCAGAGAAGCTGGTGTATGTCTCGTCCCTGGAACTGTTTAAGTCCAGGTTGGGTGGAACACTGAGCAACCCAGTCTAGTGCAAGGTGTGTCTGTCCTAGGCAGGGGGGCTGAAACTTCCAAGGATAACTCACCCAAATGTCATCTTTCCCTAATTATTTTCACCTGGCTTAGGGTTTCTGTCAGTGTTCAATTGTTTCTTTAGTTGGTTCCCAACTCTGTGTTCCTCTCTTCTCTATACTACTTCTTGTAAGAGTGAAATGAGAATTGTTCAGGTTTTTTGAACAGTGGTAAGATATATTTTAATTTTTCATATAGCTGAGCTGCTTGCCTCACTAGTGTGAGATCTTTGTATCCTATTCTTCCCCTCTTTCTAAATCAAGCCTTTTTGGAGGCAAAAAATAGTCTACCCAAAACTCCTCCTCCTTTGCTCTCCAACCCACATTATCACACCAGTTAGGTGGGAAAGCAAAAATTATTTCTAAGACTAAATGGAAATTCATTAACTATTCCCAGGTTAATTCCAAAAGTGATTGATATGCTTTGCCTCCCACTTGGAGGAGAGAAGCTGACTGGGAAACAGGTCTACACCTAGACAAACAGCCATGAGAAGTCGTACCAGGAATTACTTCACCTGAACCCTAGCAGGCTACTTAGCACCTCGGGAGTTGTCATGTGCCAGGAAAAGACCCTCTACCTTTTTTACCACTTCTCCAAAACAAAGAATCTAACTTATATTGGCTTTTGCCTGTTGCATCCCAATGTAAAAAATGGGAAACTTGTGGCAATAATCTGTATTTCTTTTTTCTTTTTTTCAAAATTACTCTAATGACATTTTCCAGTAGCCGAGGTTTTATTTTATTTTCTGTTTTCCCTGTATATTCCCCTCATTTGTCTTGTACTAATCTGGTTTTTCATCACTTCTTAATGATAAACCTCCCTGAGTTTGAAGGTGAAATACTTTTTTAAACAATACCAGCTATTCAGGCTACACTGGCTGCTTGTTCAAGGACCATACTTGGAAGAAGGCATTTTAAATTCACCAGATCCGCCACAGCTGTTCTATAGGGTCAGCCCTGCAAAGCTTCCCGTCCTCCCACTGTGCTCCAGGGAAACGGACCTGTGCTGACCTCTGTAGGTGTCATGAATTAAGATCAAGGCTCATCATGCACTTCACAAGAGTGTTGTAAGGATTAATTAGTTAGTGTTTAGAAAGTGCTTCATAAAAGTAAAGTACTAAACATTATTGTCACATTAAAGACAAGCTGGAGCCCCTTGGACTGAGTTACTGTATTATATGGGCTCTTTGTGCAGATAATTATACATTATAAGATATTCATAATTGTATCAGTAATTCAAGTGACTCAATCCACATTATGCATGTCTTCTTCTATTAAGCTCCAGCTGTAATGTGATCCATTAAAGGTATGATTTCCATGTGTGCAGAACACAGTTTGAAACCAGTCAAATGCTTGAAAAATAGCTGACCATATCATTGGGATGTCTTATAAAACTTTAGATATGGATCTATGAGTAGCACCCATAATTTGTCAGATCATTTACTAAGGAAAGGGAGCTACTTCCTTACTATTTGTTATTTTGACAGATATTCAGAAATACCAAGAGATTAAGTTGAAAAGCATAATAATACTGACAAGGCATGTTGAAGAAAGATTTTTTGTTTTTGCTGTTGATTGTTTTTTGAGGTTTGGTTTTGGTTATTTTTTTTTTTTTTTAATTTTTGAGTGTCTCATTTCTTTCTCTGTTCCATTAGCAAGCAAGAGTTTTCTTTATTCTTTAGTCAAATTTTCATGGCACAACACTGCAGTTGTTTCAAGGATTCTGCAGATGAAGGAGAATGGAAGGACTTGAATGAGTTCTTAGAATAAATTTTTTCTTCTGTTTTTTGATTGCTGTGTGTATTTACAGTTCTTCAAATTTGTCAAATGTTGGCTTGAAATCAGCATTTTTTTAAAACAAATTTAATAATTTTGAATCATATTTACAAAGGATCAGGCTAGTGAGGTTTTTAAAAACATTTGTTATGAAAAACATAGTGTCATAAGCTACCTTAAATTAATAATTTACTCAACCAGCAGGTAAATATTTCACAGCCTTTGCTCAGAAGTTAAAACTATCAAAGGAAATACAATTCACATAATGAAAATCTTGTTTTCTTTCTGGTTTAAAACCCATATGTTTATAATTACTGTATTACTTTGGTACACTGCAGATCTTAAAACAGTATGTAATAGGAAGTATATAATTGTCTGGCACTTTACAGAATGTAGAAATTGTATTTATTTACTCTCATTTAGTTTCTGCAACATTTAAACACTTCTGCAACTACTGGAAACCAACACTACAGAACTGTAAACTTTAGGCTTACTCTTGTCGTTTCCAACCTTGCTTTTCAATCTCAGTGGGTAGGCAAGAGAGACCAGACTGCAAGGGAAGATCCTCAGCATACCTGAATAACTGGAACATCTGGGAAAGGGAAAAAAGCTCTCTGTGAGCCAGCAGTGGCCCTTGTGCCCAAACAGGACATTGGGGTCCTGGTGTGCATTAGAAAGAGCAGTGCCAGCACGTCAAGGGAGATGATCCTGCCTCTCTACTCAGCCTGTGAGGCCACATCTGGAGTGCTGTGTCCAGTTGTGGGCTCCTCAGGACAAGAGAGAAAAGGCTGAGGGAGCTGAACCTGTTCAGCCTCTAGAAGAGAAATGACAGAACGGATCTTGTCAACTTACATGTGTCTGAAAAGAGGGTGCCCAGAGGATGGAGCCAGGCTCTTCTCAGTGGTGCCAAGCAATAGGACAAGAGGCAATGGACAGAAACTGATGTACAGGAAGTTCCACCTGAATGAGAAAGAAGTTCTTTACTGTGCAGGTGACCCACACACTGGAACAGGTTGTCCAGAGAGATTCTGGAGTCTCCCTCACTGGAGATATTCAAGAACCATCTGAACCCAGTCCTGTGCAATGTGCTCTACGATGCTCTTGCTTGAGCAGAAAGGTTGGACCAGATGACCCACTGTGGTCCCGTCCAACTAACCCATTCTGTTATTCTGGGATACATCAAAAGGACTCCAGATACAAACCTGATTTTCAGAAGTAAGAACAACTTACAGAAACACAGAGATTTCATATTTGCCCAACACATTATGATCACAGGGCGAAGCCACCCAGATAGTCTGAAAAATGCCTAAGTCTAAACACAAGTTAGCTAAACTCAAGGCCCTGTGAGGTACAGAAATTATTACAACTAAGTCACAGTAGTTTTATTCTTAATTTCCAAACATTTTTGTCATTCTCCATAGGAAATTACATATAGGTTTTCTGCAGTATTTACAAGCATTACAGTATAAAATTCTATTTCTTTCTGTACTTCCATTTATTTTGACCATCAACAAATCACACACACGCTAAAAAAAAAAAAAAAAATTAAAAGTAATTGTTCCTTCTCAGGAAAGAGAAGTGAGAAACAGCTGCAGAAAACTTTCCAGAAGCAAATGTATATTAAATTGCACTACAATTACAATACATGGGTATTTCCCAAAAATATGTAAATTTTTTCTACTTTTAAGGAAAAAATTAGAGCAGAATAATTGCTACTATGTTTTCAGAGTATTAAATGGATTGATACAATAATGTGTTTAACAGTTTTATAAGTACTTAATGCCTAAAATTTGCTTCATTGAAAGTCATAGAACTTAAATATGCTCTTTACTGGAAGGAGATATGACTTAATGCTGAATTCTTCATTAAATATCTTCCTTTTTATCATAAAGTTATTCAAAGTAAAACAAAAAGGAGCCTTCCAACTGCTAGTATGCACCATATTTTCCTGAGCCTGCAGCATGAGGTAGAAGGAGGCAGAAGGAGTCTCATATTCCTGTCATCTGTTTACCACAAACACATGAAGGTTTGCAGTAACTGGAGAACTGAAGTCATGTCAGGAAGCAAGGACTAGCCAAACAAGTGTCAATACACCGTTTTGTCACCAAGAAGGAACACCTTAGTTTTCAGTTTATTGTTGTTTAATTGTAGGCAGGCAGAAGCGAGCCAGTAGCAGAATGTGTTTTGGGATCATGTTTTGCTTAATCATCATGAATAGCAGCTTTCTGAATTATGGTAATGAATAGGCAAAAGTTTCCAAAATTCTGTCACTGAGTTACTCCTTGAGACATAGAAAGAAAAGGGATTTCTTCCTTTATCAATTTTAATACTGAATCCAAAATACTTTGAAAATAAGAATTCCAGTTATACTCATCTCACTTTGATTTCTTTTAAATGTCAATCAGAGAATCTTCCTTCCTGGATGAAAGATTGAGTACATTGTAGAAGATGGAGTTTGATTCTCATATAAGGTTGATGAAAAAAGTACTTAAAGATACCTAATCAACATAAGTAGTGGAGATTTCTTGGGAAAGAAAAAAAATCCAGAACCAGGAAAGAATAATAATGTAGGCTGAATGAAAGAGATATTAACTCTGCTTCTCATCCCAGATTCTGAGAGCTGCAGAGAAAATGGCATCAGAGCTGCTCTTCTGAACAGCTCAGGATTTTTCCAAATGAGATGTTGGAAAAATTGATTTCAGCTTTTTTGTTTAGAAGACATGATAAAATGTCTTATTAAAATGTTGACAGGTGTCTTTGATGCATTTCCCGTCCCCCAACCTCTGTTCTTTTGAACGACTGTTCCCAAATATGACTATTAAGAAGATATATTTTTCTCATCAGATCATTAACAGTACTGTCGAATAGTCCCTCTTTGTTATTCCCAAAGATATATTTACTGAACTTTTCACATTGTTAATTTGTGTTTCACAAAAAATTGCTGCAAGAAGAATCAATGGTTTGTTTGATCAACGCTTCACTAAAAAAAATTATTCACTCTTTCTCTTTCGTCACTTTATGAAGAAGTTATTTTACAAGTTCCTACAAAAAGCATCAATTAACATCCAGCATCAGTACATTCTTAAAACCATGAACATAATTTATTTGGTAGCTTCTGTGAATGGGAGTAATAAAATCCACTGAACAAAAGTTCAAGTAATATCAGAACAGTCTTCATCAGCATTTTTCTGATTATCTACCATAACCTCTAGATGAATAGCCACAATTAGCATCTCTAATATCACTTATTATAGAAACAGTCCAGATCCATATTAATATGACTCACTGCTATTACCATAGAGGAAGATAAGATTAAATCTATCAAGAAAGTGATATAATTCTTATAATTTGCCCAGAAGTGATTAATAGAACTCTGATAAAGGTTTTGCAGGGTGGTGCTAGGTTACTACTAAAGACTGATGCATTCTCCTGTAGTTCTACCCCTATAATTCTGCTTTGGTTATAGTGATTAACCACTGAAACATGTACTGTGGTTTTTGCATGCAGAAGGGACACTGCACACAGCGCAGCATTATTTGCTAGGCTGTTACACTGTTACAAGAAGAATCTGTACAGAACAAGTGAAATTCAAGAATAACTGCACTCTTTCAGGCAGCACTCTTTTATCTACTCCGCTGGGAGTTGTGGTGGGCTACCCTCCATGTTTCCACTCAGCCACTTCCCACAGTATTACAGATTTTATTCAGATAGCAAGTATGTTGGATGTCTTCTCCCATAATTCCCATGTGCTTTACCACAGCTTTCGTGTGGCAAGTTCAAAGCAAAAGCTCTCTTCCTGGCCTTCATTTTGAGAACAGGTCTAAAAAGGGATAAAAACATTCAGAAGTGTAAAAGGTTTTTCAAAAATGAACAAACCTTATCCCATTTTCCCCAGAGAAAAAATTGTCAGAGACCATTCAGGGGTAGTACTGACAGCACAGTGCAACAGTGGCTTAATGAGAAAGTGCTGCAAAACTTGTCAGAGATGAGTACCACTCTGGGACTAGCTAGTAAAGATTAAAATCCTTAGCACAAGTACAGTTCTAGAACACTTTTTCTTTCCTGCTATATGGCAGGAAATGAAGCAAATGAAACTGTAAGACATGAAGGCATCAAGTCTGTATTAGTAGGTGCTTAATCTGATGGCATGGAAGAATGCATGAACATAGCCTCTAGGTAGATATTTTCTTACACAGCTGAAGAAAAAATGAGATAATGAAAGAGAATATAAGAGAATGAAAACAAAGAGATACAAGCAAAGAAAAAAGGTGGGTTTCTTTCGGGTAGGCAATTTGTATAAGGCAAAATGACAGGAACTAAACTAGAAAAGTAACTAAAACACCTGAAGACCAAAGGAGTGTAATAAGTGTTGGCATGAAGTCCTCATACTTTGTAGTATAGATCTGTCACTGAGAGGAAATTGAACATGGCTAAGTGCTATAAAAAGGGATGGAAGAGGAACTGTCATGTTTTCTTGCTTCTCATATGATTTATGAGAAATAATAATTCATATGTGCATAAATCTTCATTGAACAATGACCAGTATTTTCTTTAAAACAAGACTAGAATATTTTCAACTCAGAGAAAATAAGGAGAAAAGATCTAACAGACACCAAAGTATGATGTACATATACTTTCCACAGACATCCTCAGTATTCAAAATTTGAAACAATTTATTTCCCATGTTAAAAACTTTACATGGCAAATATTTCTTTTCACAAAACAGTGAGGAAAGAGAGAGCAAGAGGGGGGAAAGTATACTCTGACGAATCATTTTTTTCTCATTTATTTCTAAAATTGATAAAGCTGTTATTTTGAATTGATGACAATGAAAGTAATTACTTTTTAGGGATTCAATTCCAAGAATTTTTCTTATGAGTCACAAGTGGGGTGTGTAATCCAGCTTCCAGGACAGTGAACTTTCTAGCTGGACACCAAGAATGCAGAAACAAGACAAAAATGTGGACAATAACAACCAACTATGAGGATCCTGAGGCAGCAATGAATGGTTACAGGAAGTCCTTATATAAAACTCTGGCAGACAATAACTTCCTCCATAGAACTTGAGCTTGATAATAGCAACCAGTCTATTCTTCTCATAGTGAATGAATACTGGTGTGGTTATAACACAGACAACTTTTCATAGAAGTCACAGTCTTAAAATGTATTGATAATGTGCTCCAGATGTAATATCTTTGTGATTTGGATAAAGCAATAAATATATACTTAGCCAAGATCCTTAAGTATCATGTTTAGAGGTACAACCTACAAAACAGTAATCAAATGGTCACTGCAATCAGTAAAGACACATAAACTAGTCTCAAAAGACTTTGAGTTAGATAAAAAAAAAAAAAAAAACAACAAACAAACAAAAAAAACCACTTGTACTGGGAAGATGAGAATTGCAGCTGATCCCAGTGGTGAAACATCTCATAGCCATAAGCTTCAACTTGAGTTTGGTGTCAGGCATTATTTTCATCAGCTTTTGGAGTATAGGAAATTTGTTTCAAAATTGCAGCCCTGACTATATCTTCAAGACAGAAAGACAAGGTCACTCAGAGCTGCACATATGAATTATTATTTCTTTTAAATCATGTGAGAAGCAAGAGAACGTGACAATGTTTCTTCCCATCCCATTTTATAGCACTTACCCATGTTCAATTTCCTCCCAGTGACAGATCTATATTTCCAGCAGCTGGGGCAATACCCTGACCTACAAGTTCCTGTTAAAATCTTGACACCGTGTTAGAAATAGTGCAGAATTTATGTGAGTGCTTGAAAGAACAAGATCTGATGACCCCTCATTGAGGGCACTTACTGGAAAGAAGGCATTAATTTCTGGTCCCTGCTTCTAGGACTCTTTATGTATTTAGCATGAAATATTCATTAGATAAAATGCATGATATTGTTTTGTGGTTTTGTCCAACTACTATTAAAATTTGTCCTAATAAAGCTATGTAGATTCCTGCTGCATATATAAAGCTGAATGCATTGTTTTTGTAAGGCTAACATGCTTTTGAATGTTAGTCATGGTTGAAAGTTTTGCCTTAAAACCCCCTTCCTTCAGATAACAGTAGTGTATCTGGATATACAAACCCTCTATAGATCTGCTTAAAGAAGTAGGGAAGTGTGAAAATTTATCCTTAACAATTTTCTAAAAACTACTTTTTTCAAAGGTGTTTTGAATTTTAAATTTCAGTCAGCTTATAGTGTGCAGAATAGTAAAGCTGGTGAGGCTCCCAGGAACCATTTAGTCAAGACATTGCAAATTCCCTTTCCTGGGTCTGAGCTCCAAGATGTATATCAAAACACAAACCAAGTAGCTAGGGCATGGTTATAGTTTTACAATGCTTCGTATTCTAACCTCCTGCTTTATTTGAATGCATAGTATGGATGAGCTTTTCAGAACAGTAGGCCTCTTGTAAAGCAATGTTTTTATGAGAAAACAACTAACTTTAAGGAGAGGTTAGTAGGAATAGTGTATAATATTATCTCTCAAACTCATTCTCAAACTCCACAGAGAGAATTTGGCAGTATGTAACAGAAGCCTTTGGGAGCCTTGTTTCTTTGTCCGGTAATGTAGAAGTGTCATTGTCAAAGCATCATTCAATGTATTAAAATTAACAATATATTTTAATGTGCCTAAGACATATCAAAATTGTAAGTTAGACATCGGCCAACAAAATTCATACTCTCATTCCACAGCCAGAGCAAAGTGATAGCAGAAGGATGTGGGGTTTTTTTCACGCTTTGTCAAGCAACTGACCTTGTAAAAAAATATACATTGGTCTATG
Source organism: Anabacerthia variegaticeps (assembly GCA_035583185.1). Classification (NCBI taxonomy): domain Eukaryota; kingdom Metazoa; phylum Chordata; class Aves; order Passeriformes; family Furnariidae; genus Anabacerthia; species Anabacerthia variegaticeps. Next base: position 48,659,656 of record JAWWEW010000131.1, read on the forward strand.
TCTAGTAGAAATGCAGATGCTCCCCTCAGGGTCCTTGTGCCCCTTCAAGCTCTTGTGTCACAGAGAGATACATAAATCTCTCTACTGATAGTCGTAATACATTGTCAGAAACACAATTAAAATGTTATTTTTCTCTATCAGGTAAAGACATGGCCACTGGAAAATGCACGCGCCCACACACACACACACACGCACACATGCACACAAAGAAGTATTTTGTTATGGAGCATGATCCGGACACTAGTTTGGATGTGGAGAGAGGTGGCAGATTTACTAGTTCCCAGATCAAACATTATCTCAGTACAGCTGAAGGCAGGTACGCAGCTCTATGTAAGGCAGATGGCAGTAAGTGAGGTGTCTCTATTTTCATTAAAGATGTAAGAATTACATTGCATATGCAATCAGGGTTGAACCTCAGAAAGAAGCTGAGGTTGTAGGATAGTAAAGATAGATTAATTTAAATTAATATGTTCTTCAAATGTACAATCAAATTGTACTATCAAAATAAAGAATGATACTTAGAGACCAGGGTCTTCCAAATGTGACCCGAATTGTCAGCAAAACTAAGTAACCCCTTAAATGCACTGTAAAATGACTCTTATTTTACAGTCAGCCCAAAGAATACAGCCAGTGAAAAAGTTACACATATATGAAGATGTACCTCTTCTAAACAACAAAACCTGAGAGAAACCCAATTAAAATATATTTAGGTAGGAATAGGTTATTCTTCAGTTTGCTTTGTGCACTAGGAAGCACTCTGTCTGTTAAAGCTCATCTATTCCTCGACATTCTGTTTCATTCTATAATTCCTGCACATTTTATTCAAACACTTTTTATAATTAGTTCACATTTGCTTCTATGATTTGGAGGCTGGAGGCAAGGTGATAACATATGCAAAAGGATAGCACGCAAAACTCCATTTTTTTCAGAGCTGTTAACATGAGATTCCTTGTATCGTTGTAATGCAAGAAGACAGAAGGTACAACACTGATGTTTAAAACCATGTGCAAGCAGCCAGGTTCAGGCAGGAACCATATTTAGTGCAGTTTGACTGCAGCTCAGTCAATAATTTTGCCTGGGAAGCAACAATCTTCAGGAAATGAAAAGGAACAATCAAGGCCATTGAGCTTTAATTAAATCACAGTTGTGAATAAAGTTTCAAAGCTATGATTATTGTAACATATAGAAAAGTTAAAGGCTTAGCTAAAGACTAAAGACTTTAGACTTCACTGGAAAGTATTTGAAATACATTTGTGCAGAAGAACATATTGATAAGTCTGTGGAACACAATACAAAGAAACACATATTCACAATTCACAAGATACCAGCAGATTTTACTCACCTATTTTGCTCTGAAAAGATGTGTTTTAACTTCTTGAGTGCACAAACACGACAACATCAAAAACATGCTATTAACACAGTAAGTTCAATTTTATGTATTGTAATGTTATTCATGATTTTAAGGGATTTATATGGATCTTGATTCTGACCTCACATCTTCATGAGCTGTAGCTGTGGGATGTACATAGAGACAAATAGTAGGAAAATATTTGATAACTATGGGTGCATTCTTAGATCCTCTCTCACAGCTGAGACATTCAGTTTTGATGTTAAGACTGACTACACTTCTTTATTGTCAAAATTGGTCTTCTGATATCATCACTGCAACAATACTGTTCCAGGATCTGACTGCTGTTTCTCACTAAGTACTGCCTTTTCCACAAAAATTAGAATAGCCACACTTAATTTGTATTACTTAAGTTAGTAAGGTGTCACTTCTTTTGTCAGTGGATACCATTTTCCCCATTACTACGGTATCACGTCTCAAGGTCCTTAAGCTCTGGTTTGGAAGATATCATCACTTTAAGATTTTCCTTGTGCATGGTCTGATTTATTGCCACAGTACCAGATAGCCAAATGGGTGAAGAAGAATTGGGATTAAGGCCTTCCCCTCTGCTCAGCGTCAGGAGGAGCCCTTGCCCATCATCTGGGGAGAGGCTGCTGGAGGCATCAGTTCCCAGGTGAAATGAATGGCCACAGACCCCAGCAAGATATGAGGAACACTGAGAGAGTGAATCCAGAGTCCGTGGTAAAGAGATCAGGTTAGCAAAGGGTGTCTCCACTCAGTGCTATGATAAAGTAAGGTTTTCTGCTTGTTGCTGCTCTACCTCTTCCTAATGTCTGCCCCTGAGGCTTCACCTTTCAGACTGAAATAAAGAAGCATCTTCCTTGATCTGTTCATGCCATTTCATGTGATGCATTGATGTACATTTTGCAATTTTCATTCATCAAGACATGTTGGGCCCTCCCTCCTATAAAATCTCTTTCACAGAAATTTTGGAAATAACTCTATATAGCATAGTCTAATTTGATCTACAGATAGATACTCTTATCAGGCTTTTCCACAGGACCCCAAACCCATCAAATAACTTCTTCCTCAAAATTTATTTTCTTGTCCTGTGAAAATATGGTAGGGCTTTTTTTTCCTACTCCATCTGTGTGAAAAGAACACCTTCATTTTTGCCCTGGTCTTAAAAGTCAGACTCATTTTCAGCTCTTTCTTTATTTGACATCTGAGATTAACTCTTTCCTTGAAGGCTGTATCACATTTATTTGAGTCAAGTGCTGCACAAAAATCATATCTTTCCCTGTACCCCCTTTTTGGCAGAGATAAAATACACCATTTGAAGCTTATTCTTCTGAAAAAAAACCAGGATGTCACTAAATAACATGGAATTACTCAGTCAGTTTGAAAACATTACAATGAGGAAACCTGCAATGATGGTATGTTTGGGGTCGCCTTTACAATCAATGGTGGCATCAAATGTACAGAAAAAGTTGTTGCAAAATCTATTTAAAATAACTTTGGTAGCTGCATGCTTCAGAACATAACACTGTGGTAGTACAGATATTGAATGTAAAAAGATTGAATATATGCAAACATGAGTGTATAAAGTCATATAGAGAATATCCTACTGTAAAGTCAGAGCCTTTTTGCAACCTATTTATACGGTAGTACACACAAAAATTATTCACTATAGTAGCAAAGTTAGGGTAGAGGGAAAAATGAAACCATGAATAAGCATAAGTGAGCTAAAAGTCCTTACAAATATTGTGCTAAGCACACTTATTTTTGTCTTCAAGTGACTAGCATGACACAGAAAGAAAGAATTGCATATAAATCCAAATAGAACAAAGAGTGTTTCAAATACACAAATAATGAAATGGTATTTCCATGTCACAGAAGTTACCAGTGTTTACTTTTATTGTTGAGGGAAAGTTTTCCCTCTGGGTAAGGTTCTGTGTCAGACTCTGGGGAAAAAAATAAATTATATCTGCTTTTTTATTGTTATTATTCCCTCTCATATTGTTCATAGAACTCTTTTGTGAGGGTGCCTCACTGCTGTGTTTCTCCATCAGCAACTTTTATTGCTGTTTAACTTTTTCAGAAAGGTACAAAGTTAGACTCTGACCTGCTAGCACAAGCATGGTGCTAAAAACACCAAGACAGGTGTTTTAATAAGCAGCTACAAACTGCAAATTTATGTGAGACTATAACGACCATTTGCAGTTGAGATTAAAATTGTGAGTGTTTGGGGAAGCTTCTCCTACAAGACATCCACAATATACAGTACAGATAACTAGGACATTGCTATATGTAGCTGTGATCAGAGGCTTGGAATGTTCATATGATCTATACTTCCCCCTATAAATGTCTCTAATAACATACCTCATTTTATGAGGTAAGGACATGTCTACATCAGAAATCTTTGTTACAGAAGATACAAAACTTACACTCACTCCCTCCACCATGGAAATCCTGGCTCCAATGATTTTCTCATCATTTCTGATTCAGTTGGTCAATAAGAGGTATCGTGTCTTACAACAGTTATAAATACTGTATTTGTCTCTTTCTGTTGTTCCTGAAAGCATCCAGCTAAGTTAGGTATTCATCTCAGCCTGAAAAAATATAATCTGGTGTCTGTCCAGCTCCACAGGTCATTTCTTTTAGATGTTTGGAATAAGAGGTGTTATTCTTCATGACCTGGGAATCAATCCTCAGCTGACATCTTCCCTGGGTTGCTCACTGTTATTTGGTGTCCCTGAGACACTCACAGGATTCAGACACTACTGAGAGCCTAGGAAGCAAATGGAAAGGAAAGAAAACTCAGCCCAGTGATCATAGATTGATAGTCTTTAGTGTCAGGTATTGGCAGTTCATACTGCCATTTCTGTAGTGATATAGAAATCCATTATATAGGGTTGTGCTGAATTTGTGGTGTGCTGTAGTTACGAAGGTCTGTTGCAAGATGAAACCCTAGCCAAAGGGCAAAAATCATCAAACCATGATGATGAACTGCTGGTTCCTGCAGTGAATGTAGGTTCAGAGCAGCAAAACCAAGTTTCCTTCTATGTCTTTCTTGCATTTGCCATTTGTATGTTGAAATAAAACTGCTTGACTGAGGGTTTTTTAAATAGTGACTGCTACATGGGAGGGACAGGGTTAATGTTGTGAGCAGGAGCATGTGAAAAACCTTCCTCTCTTTCATTCATTACCTGATGGACTTGTTCAGAGCCCAGAGAACACCTCTGACATTGGGGGGAAATGGACTAAAGGAAAATGAAGTTTGAGTGAAAGTGAGTGACAAAGGAGGAACTGATGGAGCATAGGGGACTATAGTCAAGGGAAGTGGTCCTCTTGTTCTCCCCCTTTGCAGTTCCCTCAGCTCATTTCCACAACTCTTCTAAGTGAGGGACTAGGATGCGTCCCTAATGTCTGCAACGGAGGACATGGTGTTCGTTTCACCTCTTCTACCATTAGTTCTCATTTCCCCTTTGCACCTTCCCTTGTTCTTCCCCTTTACCCCAGCCTTCCTCTCAGGACAGTGTTCTCTTGCACATTCCTGCCTTAAAGCCCCTTCTCAGCCCCTACCCAGCAATGCTCCAGCACTCCCTGGGCAGGCCCTCATACCCAGCCTCGTTTCAGGCTCCAGGAAGCTCTGTCAAATAAATTTGTCACACAGGAAGTAAAATCTCACTTCAGCAATGTAATTGGATATATATTATGCTTCTAGGAACTCTTTCCATCACCTCCATCAAAGACTTTCCTAACTTCTCATCAAGACTTCATGTAATTGTGTATGGGTATGATTCATGGTTTAACCACTCCCATTCCGCTTTGACATTAGCTAAGTATTTGCTTGAATATTGCATTAGAAAATGGTATAGATACAATTAATGACAGCACTTTGTAAAAAGAAAAACCCCATGGCCTAATCACCTTTGCCTGGTTTGGACATCAATATTTTCTGAAAACATGGAACTTATTAAAGCTTAGGAAATTAAATATTTTAAAATAATAAGTCAGTATAAAAATATGTAATTTAGATCCTCCCAACAATTGTCTGTTAACACTAATACAAAAAGATGTAACTCTTAAGTCCTATAGAAGTAGGGGTTTGAAGAAAAAAATAGTCATATATGCCAGTGTATGTCCTAAAAATAGCATTTTCATTATTAAAAAATAAGCTACATTCTTAATTCCTTTTAAAAAGCTCATTTAAAAAAAAAATTGTCTCCAAAATATTTTAATTGATGTTATTTGACTTCATTCATCTAGTTATGATTTGTACTAAGAAATGTTCATTGTTCATTCATAATTTTAACTAAAAAATGTTTGACTCACAACCTAGACACATGTTCAGATTTAATGGAAAGTAATATCAAAAACAATACACTAAGACAATCTGACATTCTATTTTCTATCAAATGTACAACAACATCATAATATACTTTGGGAATTTAAGTTGTTTTTAATTTGAAAAGGGATTGTTCTGCATGTTCAGTTCTGTTTATGACCAAATTAAAAATTGGTTCTTACTTAGGAGGAGAAGTTCTGAATGGGGATACATGTGAATACATGTTCTGAATGTGCACACAATTAGCACAAGGAAGGAAGTTTAGCGTTAATGGCCATTGCTGAGTAAATGAAAAACAAATTGTATTTCTGGAGAGAGAAAAATTCTGCAACCTTATTTACACTTTTCACATTTTTCATATTTTATTTATTAATTTACCTTTTTTTTGCCCTCAATATAATGCTTGTGGGCTCTCTGTTCAGGATAATATCATAATTCTATGCACACAACCCTCTGAATATAAAGATCTTTGTTTGTAAGCACATCTTGAGCAAAACTGATCTTTTTGTCCAAGAAGGATGCTTATTGTGGGTTAATCATTAGGATTTAACCTTGTCATACACTTCATTATATCCAGACCCCTGCGTTACATTATTTTGATTTTAGCGAGGAATAAATTGAAGTTAGACTACCTCTGTTGTTTTTAGTGTTGAATTACCTTTTCTAACTAGTCTAAAGGCATATTTAAGTACCTTTTCAAATATGGAGAAATTTTCAGACTGGAATAAAAGAAAACATAACATTAAAGTTCCCATTTAGAAGGAGCTTTCTGTGGAAGCAAAATGCTTTGCAAAGATGTGTATTTTGCTAAAATTTCCTTTTAAACAAAAGTAATTTTCTGGCATCAGCGGGATACACTATTTTTGCATTTTTTAATATAATGTAATTCCAAAAAAAATAAAAAGGTGAAAGAATAAGAGAACTTAGTGCTCTTGAAACAAAACATTTCTGTCCATTAACTTACAAGATCCTTTCTTACTGGAGTGTTTCAAATTTCTCATTTCCAATTTCAGTCATATTAAAACCTAAAAGTCAAACTCTCTCATTCATACATGCAACAGAATTTTTGTGCTCTTAATAGCTTTAATCCCAGTGCAAAGGTTTTTTAGCGGTTTGTGAATAGGAAAGAAGATTAAATATACCCCAGGGGACCACCTATCAGTTTTCTTAGTTAAGAAGTAACAATCTGCTTAAGAGACTCATATTTTCAGTCCTGCTCCATGGAAGAATAAGAGCAAGATTTTTGGCTGTGAGGTTTCTAACACAGTTTCCAGATCAAGGTAATTGATCTGCTAGTTAAGAAGAGAAGACTGAGAGGGAATTTAATTAATGTCCATAAATATCTCAAAGGCAGTTGCCAAGAGGATGATGTCAGACTCATTTCAGTGGTGCCCAGTGACAGGACAAGGAGCAATGGCCATGAAGAATTTTCGCCTCAACATGAGGAAGAAATTCTTTATATTGAGGGTGGCAAAGTGCTGCCCAGGGAGGTCATGGATTCTCCCTCTCTGGAGACATTCAAAATGCAGCTGGATGCATTCCCAGGTCACCTGTCCTAGGTGAGCCTGCCTTGGCAGGTGATTGGACTGCATGGTCTCCAGATGTCCCTTCCAACCCTGACAATTCTGTGATTCTGTGAGTCAATAATTTGGATAATCTTCAAAATGTTTTGATAGCTTTGAAATGTGATTACTATTACTTCTTATCTTACATTTGCACTCACATGACTTGTTCATTATTGAAACAATATATAATAATACATAATAAATTAAAAATTATCTGTTGATTTTTAGTTGTGGCTGATAGAGGTATTGATGTTGTAGAGAAAATAATTAAATATAATATGTGTTCTACAGAAATATCGTAAACATGTAAACATACAAAATATTCTTCTAGAGAATCAGAGCTGTAAACTCTTGCTAAACTAAATTATGACATTCTTACAACAAAGCTTCTTAGCCTATTTCTGATAAAGGATCATCACAGGTTTTATTGCATACTTTAGGTGTTTCATAAAAGTTTAAGGGGACACATTGTATAAATTCTCTACACATATAAAATGTTTTTTTGTGCTGAGTTAGTTTGAAGCAAACAATACCTCTGCCTCAGACATGAGTCTTGAAATAAGTATCGATTTTCTGGTGTGATCTCAACATAGTTTTGCCTGTTGCTCTGTATCATTGAAAAATTTGACACAAAGTAAAGACAAAATTATGTCCTGTTGTTTAACAAGATACAGAGATCTTTAAGTAACAGCTACTAGGACCTTTCAATAAACATCTAAATGGTTTATGTCAGTGAAACTGTGGTTGTGTGCCCTTGAAACTGGTAGCTGGACAGTCAGGGCAGTCTGGGCATCAGTTGAGTCAGTCAGTGGAAGGAGAGAGAAATATTCTCTGGATAAAACCAGTGTACAGGGAGAAAAAAAGCAGCCAGCTGTCTGGGGAAGAGGTTGGCCCAATAGCAGAGCATGGAAGGCCATTGTTTGAGCTCATTCCTTCAAAAGACTTTGCAGAAGTGAGAACTGAGACTGCTCTTCCAAGTGGGGAACTGACCAGATAACAGAGATTAAAGACTTGACTTCACTAAGAGCAAAATAGATTCTGGAGGGGGGGGGGAAAGTAGCTCCTAGTGAAGGAAAGTGCCAAAAGTGACAGTTGAAAGGGAAGGACTTCACAGAGGTGACCAGCAGGAAAGAAAGACTCAGTGACTCAGCGTGACAATAGAGTGATGATGTGGGCAGAAACTGTATAAGAGATGTGAGGAATCATGGAAAATGAGGCACAGGAGACTGGGCAGCAGAGTAAAAAAGAACTTCAGAGCTTGAAACCTGAGAAGTAAAGAGGAAAAAAAGATCTGAATACAGAGTGTTATCAAAGAGTTTGCTATCCACTGAAATCCTATGTAGCTAAGACAAGCCAGTAGCAAAACTGTATATGTATTGTGCACAAGTTAAAACTGGTTTTATTGAATGTTTCTTGTTGTTGTTTATGAAAACAGTAATAATGCTTTCAGACCTGAAACACAGTTAAAGGCACTTTCCTTGCTCCTTGGGCAAAAAGAATGCACAAAAGAATTGTACAATGTGGTGAATGGAGAGCTGTTCTCAACCCTGTAGAGGAATCCTAATCCCAAATAAAAGCAACAGAAAGGACAGAACACACCCTTTCGGTAGTAAGCATCAAGCACTGAGCTAACATCATGTATGATTAATTCAGTGAGGCATAACTGCCTTGCCCAACACATTGCGAGAGTCTCTGTGGATACCCAGGGTCTTACAGTAGTGTTGAACCCAATGGATGCATCTTCCAACAGGAGCAGGTAACAGGGACTGGCTGCAGTTCACAGGGATTTCACCAGTTCCTGGAATATGACCCCACCCACAGGCAGCTCCAATTCGAAGGAAAAAGACTAAGATCGGAGGGTCAGTACAGACGGGAGAAAGATTATGATGTCCCAAAGGGGTAGAAAGTTTCTATAGATTAAAAGAGGAAAGGAGGGTGTGAAGAAACAAAATCTGCTTTCCAGTTTTTGAGCTCATTGTCTTTCTTCCAATCTCAGCTAAAAGCTAGGCTTTTCCTCCTCAGTTTTCTCTGTGTGTCACATTCCTTCAGTTTTTCAGCTTTTTTAGATAGGTACATCAGTCCTTACATTAAGTAGATTCCTGGGTACAGTCTGAAAAACCACTTATAATTACAAGGCCTTTCACCTTAATGAAATCCATGTGACAGAGTCAATTAGAAATAGCATGCTTCTATAATATACTTACATTAAATGCACAGATTTCATACAGAATTTAAAGGACATAGAATAAAAATCTTTACTTCAATGTGTTATGTATTTTTAGATGATGGCAAATTTTCCAGTTCTTTCCACTTCTGACAGCTTGTGTTCACAGCTGAGATGACTCAAAGAAAAAAGGTTTATGCTGAGCTGACTTTCTGAAGTTGATGTATTGCTCCAGGATATGTTACTGTTACTGTACAACTGTTTTCTTCCTGTTACAACACAACTACAGTTAAACCTACATAGGAAAGTTCTAAGTACATAATTTATGCAACACCTTGCAAAGAGTTGATTCAGGATTGTACTGATAAGTACATACACATTCACCAGGAACTTCAGTGACTTTGAACGTAAATCCAGATTCTCCCAAACTCTTCAAAAATATCTAAAAAACCCAAGCCATAGAGAAATGATGACTGATTCTTCACTAAGCCAGGAATTTGTCCTTATTCTGCATTGCTACTGGGGATGATAAGCATTTTTTGATATCTTCATGGGACTTAAAACATTTTTTTTATCAACACAGCAACAAATAAATTATGCTTTATAATAAACTTGGAAAGCAAGTTTCTATCTCTTGGTTCACAGTGGAAATGAGAATTATTCTCAACCAATCAGCAAGCAAAGAAGTAAAAATAAACTTTGACATTTTGAAGATGAACAGCACAAATTTTGAACAATGAATGCTTTCAATAAATTTTTAACAGACAATCTTTAGAGAAAGAAATTGCTCAGAGAAATAGTACAGTGAATAATGAATATATTGAGCAAATAAATGCCTGTATGTGGACAAATTCTGCACAGAAAAAGTGATAAAATATAATAAATAAATAAATAAACAAATAAATAATATTGATGCCTAAAAGTTTGGTGTGTATTTGTGGATTTTTAGAGTTTTAGAAGTATAGGTTTTCTTGCTCACATATTAAGTGGTGTTAGAAGTTACAAAAGTGATTTTCTCACACATTCTCAGGCTTTCTGAAGGTCATGGTGTTTTTCAGACACGCCTGCAAGATAACTTGAAGTCAGAACAA
>JAWWEW010000131.1:48697316-48807109 GCA_035583185.1 Anabacerthia variegaticeps
GGCCTATTAAAAAAAAAAAAAAAAAAAAAAAAAACCAACCTTTGTAATTACGTCTTATCTAAACTGGTACATTTCTGTTCTTGCTTTTCTTGCTTTCTTGTGGATCTTTTACTGTTATGGTACCATTCTCAATAGTGTCTAGTGAGAGCTCAGAGGAGGTCAGAACTGGGTAAATGATTAGCAGCATTTGGTCTCCTACAGAGGAATGCATGCTCTTAGAGTTAGCCCTGGGCTCAGAACTGGAGTGGGAGAACAGGGAAGATGAGAAGAAAAGAAGTCCAAGTGGACTGATGTGGCTCAGTAAAAACAGTGGATGGTTTCTGATGTAGCTGTGTGGGAGGAACTAGCTCCTTAAGAATTATTTCATTATCAAGGAATGAACTGCAACGTTTCACTTCTCACATGTGTGAAGAGCTTGTGCCAAATCAAATGATGCCAACAGGACGGGCCCCTCAAGGTACAATAATGGACACTCTGTTGTAAAAGCTGTATTAAAGGAGCAGAAGAATGTCCTCCTAAAGTCACAAGATGAATTCTTTAGGTTACTTCTCATTCTTATACAGTAGATAAGAGACTGTGTTGATATCAAAATACCAAATGGGAGACTAAGAAATGGACAAAGGAGTAAAGCACCTCAAAGTATTTGCTGACTTCCTCAGACATTAGTTTTGATGTGCCTAATGACTTTGTCTATGAAATTAGGTGGGATAACAGATGATTCTCATTATCAATAAATATCTCAGAATTCATTTCAGAGAAATAGAAAGTAATTCAGACAATTAACTATGAAACTAATATAGAACCTATTCCTAATAAACTACTTATCATTGCTATGAAAAAGAATAGCAGAGAAATAATGGGAATGCGTTATTTTTTAGGAACAATGCATGTTGTTCAACAAAGCTTTTGGAATACGATTATTCTCATTTTCCAGTTTGCCAAGTACCATTAAGAACAGGCACTATGTAGTGGTATAGTCATGACACTAATGACTGAATTGTCTAATGAATAGGGATTTCAGCTTTGTTAAATTGCATGAGATGAAGGACAGAGGAAGAGATCTTTATATTTTACCAAAGAAAAGAACAATAAGCATTTAAAGACACTAGCAAAACTTTGAAGGGGCTACTGCTAGCTGTTACGAACTATCTGTATAAATGTCAGACACAGAGACATGTGAGTTTGAATAGAATGAAAAGCAGCTCTGAGATCTACAGAGTATTAAACCAAGAACAAATAAAGATACCAATAAGATTTAAATTTAGATTCCAGAATTTATTTAAAAAAAAAAAAAAAGGTAAGATTTAAATCTTAGATGTTAAAGTTTCAGTTTTATTCCCATCCTTGTAATACTCTATTTCTGTTCTTTCTTATCTCATAGTAAATTCGATGCATTGCCACTCCAAAGATACCTTTATAGACTGGAAAAAGAAAGAAACAAACCAGAAGATTACTAGGTTTTCAGAGCTATGGCACAGAATATTTTCGAAGAGAAGGAGCAAGGCGGATCTAGTGCACCAGTTATTTTGCTATACTTATTTCAGCATTGTAGCAATATGGATGTCGAATCACTCATCCAACACCTTAGGAAGTAAGTCTTCCTGCTGAACCAAATTATAAGAGACAGGGACTTTAACAACTCTGCTTAGTAGATTTAAGAGGCAGAGAGAGTATGATGAAGAATGGCAATTCAACTATAGAGCTAAACCTTCAGTGCTGTTTAATAGATCCCTCTCAGAACAAGACCTGAATTCTCAGGCTTGAATTCTGGTTATGTTTCAGAACAAAGTTTTAGAGGTACCTGGAAGAGGTAGGTGCCCATTTCTCATCTGAGCACAGGGGAAGGCATGCAGACATGCAGAGGCAGGATGCTCTTATTTCAGTGCCTCTCTCCTGCAGTTCAACACCTTAGGTGCAAGTAGATCCTTCAGCCCTTCATGGTTTCTCTGTTTTCACAGCAGAAACCTCACAATGTGCACACAGTTTATAAAAAGTCAGGCTACAGTGTGTCATTCATTACTGTGAATATAGAAAGTAAAGGAAAAATCAAAAAAACAAACAAGCAAACAAACAAACAAAATGAGCAAAGAGGAAAAAAAATCCCCAGTGTTCAAGAATGACCAGAGGTGCTTTTTTATGCTTTATTTCTTGGGAAAAAAGCACTGTCATTGCAGGATTAAGAATGAACATGAAAAGCTTTAGTCTTATTAGAAACCTTTTGATCATGGGTAAATATTTAAATCAGAATCTCCTTGTGGTATCAATTATAGGAGAACTAATCTGTATGTAGAAAATGTAATTCATTGCAGTATAGCAACTGTGTTATAGTTAAGATTTATTTTACACTGAAATAAATAAATATTTCTTGAGTAGATGAATTTATACTTTTGATAATAAATGCTTTCACATCCATTATCCATGAAATCTCTATGGAGTCTAAGTCTAATTGAGCTCCTCCCATGACACTTATTTAAAATACAAAATGTATCAAACATAAATAGCAAGTAGTTTTCATCAAAGCATCCCACCGGTGTCAAAGAACTGGACTTATCATAAACTTTGCTGCATGCATATTAAGAACGCTGATACAGGCAATAATTCACCTTTTTTCACCTTGAAATTTTCTCCCTGTAACAAGCAAAAAAGGTTCTTTGCTGCACATGTAGGAGAGGGAGTTCCTTCAAGGATTGGAAAAGCTATGTTTTTTACAGCTTTCCTATATTTTCAAATATACCTCATTTGTCAAGCTGATTATGATAAAGCTGTCTTTAAGAGGCTCACAAGCCCAGCAGGGGACTGCACATTCCTTGATGAATCAGATGGTTTTTTCTACTTGATACATACCAACTAGATCTAGTAATGACCAAAAGGAAGCAGGTTGGGTAGAAGCACAAAGGTCACATTATTTGTTCTCCTTGCTGCTGGGAAGCTCAACACTTCTGCAGCTTTCCAGCTGCCAGAAGAGTTACTGCCCTTGTGTGACTGTGGATGTGGTTTCTGCAGTCAGTGCCCGAGGGACTACTCTTTTCTTTCAGTTGTCTCTGCAGATCTCTTGGCCCTTCTCAGGAACATGGGTAGTATTTTTGCTTTCTCCTTCTTTTCTTTCCTCAGAAAGGAATTGCATGGGTAAAATTGTTTGAATACAGTAAACTAACTACAGGAGAATAATTGTATTCCAAACAGCTAAAGACATGGATTGTTCCTCCTGTACTTAGTTTACTGTATTTAAATTGTTTTCCCATTTTGGAAAGATCACAGACGTGTAAGTTGTCTCTGTTTGGGGGGAGGTACCTCTTAGATACAAATCAGCTCTTGATTCACTTCCTCTGTAAGGACCAGAGCTTAGATACTAAAAATTTTAAAGTTGTGTGCAGCAATAGAAGTTGTGCTTCTCAGAGCCTCATTTTAGTCTCTCTTTTTACAGTTGGACATAATTTTACCTGTGTTGTTTCCCTAGACTCTACTAGAAAAGTAAGGGCAGTAAAATATGTTCTGTCCTGCTCCAGAGACCTCTTCAGCAGCATTCTCAGGTATTTCTCATTCCTGTATTATTTACATTAAAATATTAAAGGTCTGTCACTGAGTTCCCTTGCATGCATTTACATTACCTTAAGTGATTTTACAATGGAAGTTGTTTTCTCTGCCTCTTAGTGTTTGGTTTATTCATTTTATTGTGTGGCTATTAGTCCTTTTCCATGGTGCCAAATCTTGCTGAATTTGTGACTCCTTAATTAATTACCTGCCTTAAATAATTAAAATTGCATGGGACACAACAAAACATCACTTGCTGTTTATTGGTGAATAAATGTCTGTGAAGCTACAGTCTTAAATGACCCTCACTAGTTTCTTCCATTGCCTTTGTATGATAAAGATATGTCTGTGAATATTCTCTTGTGGCTCTTGGATATCATACTCAGCATAATGTTGAGGAAAGTTGTGTTACTCTCCAGTCAGAATCATCTAGCATAAGCTTCAGCAAAACTGTAAATAAATAAAAATAAAATAAACAGAAATAAGATATTGTAGTATACATGCTAAACATAAGAAAATACTGATCAAGAATAAAAAAAAAAAAAAGGAATAAAAACTCAAGTCTGAATACTATTCTGAATAAAACAAGGGTCAATTGCTTTGAAGAGAAGAATGTGCCTTTTGTGCCCATATGTTTTAGCAACATATACACTAATGTAAAATAATAACATTGGTAGATGACCAACAGTGTTTCTCATCTGTATTGCAGAAAATTTTTTAATAAACACAGTGGATTTGACTACTGTGAGACACTACATTATTATAGTAATTGTTGGCGCAGACCAGCTCAAGAGTCTGTATATGTGGGGGGAAATGAAAGGTCAAATTTTACAAACGCAAGGTTCCATACCCCAGCCCCTTGGAGTCTCCTTGGGCCATCCTGGAGCAGCTGTCAGTCACTGGCAGCAGGAGCACTGCCCCACACCACAGCTCCTAACCCAGCCCCAGAATGGCTGGCACACCGGAGGGAATTGCCCCTCACCCTGCCCAGAGCAGCCAGTGGGCCACAAATCCCATATGGACTTGTGCAAAGCAAATAAAAGCAGCAACATGTGCTATCCATGCTGTTCAAGCCTTGTCATCTTCCTGGCATCCTGTAGCTGCATCTATGCTGGATCTAGGAGTGGTAGCTATCATTCTCTCTTTTGCTCCCCCTCTTTCTCTCTCTTCTTCTACTTCTTCTCCTAATCCTCTATCTTGATATTTTGGGTAACTTAGGACCAGACATGTTGGATCTTGCTGAGTTGTATGGTTTAGCATGTACTAAGTCAATGCTTTGTGGAATGTTTTATTTTGGTCAAATGTTGCTCTTTAAACTTTTGCCAAGTTCCTTTATGTTTGCCAGTAAAAGTACCTCCTGAGAAAACTTGGCAGTGTTTCTCCTTTGCAGCCTCTCTTAAAGTTTTAAGGTAACTGAAGGTCCTTCTAATAAATTTGGCAGGCAAATTATTGGAGCCTAGTATATTTTTAAGGTAAACCCCTTTGGTGAGCTCATACCTCATAGCCTGGGGTCTTACAACTACCAAATTCAGTTCTATTTTAGTGAACATACATTCCTTCACTTTTCTCATCACTTCAATATTTAGGCTTCTTACATATTCAAGTGCTTTGTAAGCAGTAGATATCTATTCCTTCAAACATACCAGGAGGGAAAAAATACTTTTTCTGATGTTTTTAATTTACACATGGGGGAGCAGATAAAGGCATTAAAGATCCCAGAGAATTTACAGTGAATGTGCTTCACATCTAGGCCTGTATTTAAACTTCTGTGATTTGCACCTGTTCACTTTCACACTTTTCTTCCAGAGTCATGCAGGGTAATAAAATAAAACCACAGGTGACCAGAAGGCCTCAGGTATTTGTTTTTGTGATGCTTCATGGCTGTGCCATTTCCATACATTATATAATTTACATATTACTGCATGAGAAAATTTTTTTTAAATGTTTTGTGTCTCTAAATGCAGTTTTATATCTATATATCAAATATTACTGTATTACTGGCTTGTAAGACGGTTTTATTCCTCTGATGTATTTCTTTTGCCTTCAAGATAGGCTGTTTCCTTTTAAAGACATCTTTGAAAAATGCTAAGGTTCTTCAAGGGAAGCTCAGGATACTTAATATCTTTCCAGTTAAATTACAAAAATTGCCCTCACTGAATAACTGACTTTTAATAACAGAACTTATAATAGGATAAATGCTCACCTTGACAGCAGTTAAATACAACTTTCAGGTTACAGTTTTCATTGCCACTTATGCAATAATGGTCATAATAGCAACCAAAAAAAATCATGGTATTATGTTTTCAATTTCTATACTACACTCCTAACAAAATTTGAGGTTTCAGTCATTCCTATTTTGCTGGAGAGAGCTAAGTAATGTTGCACTAGCTTTCACAGTATACTGTGTACAAATTAGTATAATTTCAGGTTAAATTTCTTAAGTTTATGAATTCAGGAATAACAGTTAAGTTGACTATGATGAAAGGGTGTCTTCAAATGATTTATGAGTTTTGTAAAAGCTTATATTAATTCAAAACGTGACTAAATTCACACATGGATGAACCCAACTAACTACTTTATACTTGAAAAGCTCAAAGAATTGCTTCTCTTCAGTTGCACATGCTTCTTAATGTAGTACTGGAATGTAAGAGATCAATATTTTTTTTTTCATTCAGGGATATCTACTTTTCCTTTCCAGTTTTTCCAGTGAGTTTGAAAATACTAAAAGGAAGACTGTACATGTATAGTAGGGAAATTATATTCAAAATTACAGCTGTAGGTGGGCATATAATATACATTTTTTCCCATGGTGATTTTATCTGTGTTTATATTCATTACTTTGTTATCAGTGTAACCAAGACTATGCTTGCATTACATGGCTACCAAGGAGGTCTCCCCCAGGGAGTTGTAGCTATAAGAAACTTGCTAAATCACCCTCTGCCTGGGACTCTCCGAGTACACTGCAAATTCCTAAAGCTGGGACACATTTACTCAGTTCAGGGCCTGAAACCTGCATCAAGAGCTGCAGCTCAGTGATGAAGCAGCCTCCTAGGCGAGCCTCTGTGCCCTTCAGTACTTACCCGGAAAGTTGGGAGAAAGTAACACAGAAAGTGAGCTGGAAGGGGAAGTGTTAAGCAGTTTAAACAATTTCTGGGCTGTGTAACCTCACTTCTATTTCTAGTTTGGAGGGAACCACCCCTTTTGGCTTTATGCAGGTGAATCATAAGGAAGGAGGACTCAGGCAGGTGTCTACTGCTTTTGGCTAGGAGATGACAGCTGATAGCCCTCTGGCTCTCAACTCCTGATCACTGTTTTCCTACTCAGGAACACAGCTGCATGAGTACAAAATGGGGTACCAGCAGTGGCTTATGTGTTTCACCATGTCCACAGCCTGTGCTTAGAGCCTTGCCAAATGCATGGTAGAGGAGTAGCCAAAGCAAGATAGTACTCTCACCTTGTTTTATTTCTTGCTACTCTACTCTGCTGACACTTATTTTGCTGCCTGCCCTATCCCTGCTATTTCATTTTCCAGTTGATCTTCAGCCTAATAATCTTGTGTTAGTAGGATTCCAATCCAGGCTACTCACTTATATGTTTATCGATTCATTAGATTAAAAAATTTAAGCATATGAAAATAAGTGAACTGGTCATCTCATGCTTAGTCATTTCAAATGAGGAATAAGAAAAGAGACCTTTAATTTCTTGTTGTTTTAGTTTTCTAACCTAAAGTCTACCTGATAGTTTTCCTGAGGTTAAATTACTTTTTTTTTTAAACAAAACTATTCCCATTTTTTTTAACATTTTATTTTTTGTGTTAATATCTTCATTTCCTGCAATGTTCAACAACAAAAGACAAAAACTCATTTGTCCTTTTCATTACTTTCCTTGCTAAGATGCTCAGTGAAAATAATTCTCTAGTAAGTGCAGGCAGGTGCTGACATTAAAATTGCCAACAAGCACAAGCAGATTGTTAAAAAAAGAGACGTTTAAGTCAGCTCTGAGTCAAGTAGCGGTGAACTCATAACTCAGTGTTAACAAATGGCATTATATGTTGAGCAAAAGTGACAAAAAAGCAGAGTTTGGGTCTGGAGTATAAAAGACTTCATTCAGAGAAGTGGGAGAAAATCAGCAAAAGTCTGAAGGAGGAAGTTTATCCATCCTCTTGGGTAAGATGAGCCAAACAATGAAATCCTCTCCAGGTGGCTGTGCAACTGATGAAGTGACTGCTTAAAGACTTGTAAGCTTTCTTGTAGGATGCAGATGAAAGAGATTTGTGGGACTACATAAAATTTGTTTCAAGATATTGTGTTTGATATATTTGATATATTAAGTATATTGTGGAAATGTACAATGAGATGTTTAGGCAAGGGACCAAAGGAAGTGAAAGGGAGGAATCAATGTGACTTAAGGAGGAACAAGAGAAGGAGAGGAGAGGGGAAAAGTACAAAAGTGACCAGTCAAGTGTATATGAATCAGCACATTTGCCTGACGAGAATCCTGCTTGATGTTTTTATTAAACCCTATTTATCCATGTGTGCGCTTTCTGGGTGCATGGGGGAGCAGGAGGGTGGACTGAAGTGGCAGCTGGTCAGAGGAGCACTCAGGGCTGGGTGCCAGTGCCTGTGGGAGAGCACAGCTAAACAATAGAGAAATGAGGCTGCCACTGTGCCCCTGGTAGCTCTGGGTGTGGATTGTGTTTCCATGCGTGCTGATAGAGCTACTTCTTTCTGCCTCAGTAGAGCTCTTGGTCACCTGATGCTTTTGGGAACACGTGCTCAGCATCAGTAGTGGCTGGGCCTTGGAAAGTGCAACTGCCTCAGCCTGCACAGATAACACAGCACTGGATCCAGCACCTTTAGGAAGTTGGAAGGCAGAATTTTGGTGGAAAAAAACCAACAAAACAAAAAAACAAACAAACAACCAAAACCAAAGAAACTAATAAGAACTGCAACTGAACTAAGCTTCTGTAACAACACTAAAAGTATTTAGGACTGTATATTGTCAAACCTACCGGTGATAATTGATTTATCATCCCTGTTAATGTTTTCAGCTTCTCATTATGCCAAGATTGTAAATAATACAACTGAGCTAACCTGTACTAGGTCTGATTTTACATATTTAGTGCTCAGCACAACCTCTAAAAGGTATAATCCCAATGATAACATTAATCAGGACATTTTTCTCACCTTTCTCAAGGCTGCTATTTAATGTAGTCTGCATATTTCTCGTCCTTTCAAACACATGCTTGTAGCTGCATTAAGCTGTTTGCTTTGGGTTTGTATGATTTGTCCACATGTCCAGCCCTGCATAGCTGCACCATTTTGATCATTCCTAAGCGAAGCATCTGAAAGTTATTGACTGTTTTCCATTTGTGCAGTCTTTAATGTCTAAAATGTGAAAAGGACAGTCTCTAATAAGGTTTGTAGGAATGATTGTCAAATGAGCAGTCCACACATACAATGAGAGGTGGTATTCAGCTGTACCCCCTGTGCTGTGCCCCTCTCCATACACCCAATCTATGAGTTGCCATTTATACTTTATACTATGTCCTTTTGATGATAATGAGATATCTAATGGATATTTTTTGTGAGACAGACACTATTATTTTTTCATGTTAAGCAGCATGTTATTAAAATTTCTCTGTTGACATCAGTAAGACTTCCAGTGAACAAGGTACCAAACAAACAGAAAAATCTGGGTCCTTGATATTTCAGTTTAATTACTTTTATTCTCCCATGAGGAGAGCATAAGGGAGCACCTGAGAGCAGAGTGGTGGTGGTGGGTGTCCTTCACTGGAGCTGTGAATCTACAGGAACATACAGAGGAAACTGAAAGATTAGAATCTATATTTATTTTTTACTAGTGCTGAAAGTCATTCTGAAATTCAGTCATTGATGACCAGTCAGTGGTCAGAGTTAAAATGCCTTTGCTTTAGAGACACAGAGACTAAGTGCTAAGCTTAATGTGCCAGGTCTAAACCAATAGGCTATACCCATATTATATCTTGCCATCACCAAAGGAAGGATTAAATCTATCAATACAAACAGTGTTCTTGAACTACTGTAAAACATCAGTAACTGCTTATAGAGAGAGTGTTTGAGATTATGAAAGTTGTCTCACTACAGGAGAACAATTGCCTAATGTCCTCCCGGGGAGGGGAATTTACTTATACATGCTATTACTTTTACAAAAGAAACATACAAAGCGGTATTATTAATAAAACACCTACCTTCTGCTCTTTATTTTCATTCTAATGGTTGTGCACACGTTCAAAAGATTTTACTGCTCTTACAGGTTCTTCTAAAATGTGCCGTTATCTTTGTATGAAGTTGCTGCGATATTTATGACTCTCTCCAACAAAGTATGTTTTTGTATCCTCTGTGGCATCTGAAAGACTAAAAGGCAGGCAACTAGCACAACTTCAAAGGCCAAAAGAGGAAAAGAATGATGAGAGTTCTATTCTCTGATGTAGATATGAAAGGAACGTTTTTCCTGCTCTCATGCCTAGAAGATGAGGAGCAGGATTATCGTCATAGGTACTTTGAAGTAACCCCGCTATGTCATGGCATTAGCTATGTTAGCTAATTCTCAGAATCACTAAAATATAGATTATTTTCACCTACAGATAGATCCTAAACCATTTTGCAACAGAGCAAAAGACTGCATAGCTGAAGTGCTTTGGTTTTTCTCATAACATCTCTCATACAGAAAAGCACTGAAGTCCTTACATGGATAGCACAATAGTGGCTCTAAGGACTGGAAAAGAGAAATAACTGGTGTTGTCTCCATTGAAGACTGAGGTATGGGTATTGGCAAGGCAAAAAATATGATAAAGAAAAAGCAGCTTACTTCCTGTAAGTGTAAATGCTCATATTGTGATAAAACATGAACTCTCTGTGCTTGAATATTTAACAAAAGAACTGCCTGTGGGGGAAGCCATACATGGAAACTTTGGACTTGTCTGATGTTGTGTGATTTGTTTCTTGGAACCACAGACATGGCTTCAAACAAAGGACGATTGAATGTCAAGTGAGCTGTACTTTGCAAACTTCAATTGCAGTTCTCTGGTGATAAGGAGAGTTTGGAACAGAGAAGGCTTTCGCCTAGGAGGATTTCTTCTACTTTGCAGCCATTTCTATTATTAATTAACTAAAGTATTTTATATGTAGTAGGAAAAGGGGAGTATTTCTCATTCTGCTTTTGACAAGACTAATACATTATCTCAAAGGAAAGGCTAGCATGTAAATTCTTGATAAAGTACCTCAATAATTTTAGTCTGATATTTAAAGTTAACAAGCACTGTAACTCCTTCTACCACCAGTAGAAGCTGTGGATGGATAACATCTCAGTATGTACTTAGGCTGTGTAGCTACAGGTACTGAAGCTGAAATTTTTGGCCTTTGTCTCCTCTGATGTAACTGAGTTGTAGTCTGATATTGACAAAAAATACATGAACTAGCTATTTAGTGTTTGGCCTGATAATAGCACTGAGTCTCACCTTAATAAGCCTCATCTGAAGCCTCACTCTCAGCTAGGATCTAAGTGCCTATTACAACTGCAGGCTGGACTTAAAAGGCTGGCAAGAAGCCAAGTGTCCTGAGAAGCTGGCTCTTACCTCAGTGTAGAGATTCACCTCAGAATGGACAGAGCTCCATCTCTAAGGGCAGAGAGGCAGAAATTAGTTTTGTCACAAATAAACAAGGATTAAAACTTAGCTTTTCTCTCCATTAGTAGTAAAATATCATAAATAAGGAACATACTCTGCTTGTGGATTAGCTACCTGTATGTTCTCCATCCACACTGCTGCCCGGTCATAGCTGGGGTTCCAAGAACCCTCCGGGGTGCTTAGGAACAGCTAAGGTTGGCATCACTCCTTGCAGCTCAGTGGAGTATGGTCAGGCTGGCCTGAGCCCTCCAGGCTGCAAGGCTCAGTGCCGATGGCTCACACTTTCTTCCCCAGAAGGGCTTGAGCGCTTTCTGAGCACTCAGCCCGGGCATGGTATTGCTGCCTGTGCATGGTGGGCAGTGGGTCCTGAGTGCACATCTGGAACCTCTGCTTGTTCTGCAAAGTAGCTGAGATATGTGGGCCTGACACAGAGAAATCCTGATGAATTCATCTTTTAGTCTGTGGAGATTTCAGTTTCAGCAAGCACAGACTGTTCTGGAGATTTCCCAAGGCAAAGCAGCTTTCCAGGCCTGAGGGCTGTTTGGGAGGTTAGCTGGAACCTGGTATTCTGCTGACCCTCATCGAATAATTTCATCAAATGTCCTGGAGCAAAACAGTCCTTTTCATTCTGGTGGCTGTCATCCTAAAGGAGCGACAAGGTATGCCTTATGCCAGATGTCCTGGCTCTCTGAAGTTCAGAAAGGGCCACAGGAATCTGCACATCCAATCCCTCTCCTAGAGACCACTAAACACATGGATAACCTCTCCTGTAGCATCGTTTTAAACAAGTCAACATATTAACAAGTGTTTATTAAAAAGAGTAAAATTTTTTAGATCATTAGTACATTGACAGCTGTGCTTACTATAATGCAGGTCATGCCTTAAGATAAGGCTCAGCTCTCTCAGTGATATCAGTGTTGCTAATTATTAGGAAAGCTGTTTCTGCCAAAGCCCCCACTGCTGTTGCCTTTAGATTGCTAAATTAATTAATCTTTGGGGAGGAGCAAAAAGGTTGTAGATTTGGAGAAAAGCTCGTAAATGTGGTTTGTAAGGCAGGTACTTTGTAATCTAACAATTTTTTAATCACTTTAAAAGTATCACAGAGGAAGGCTGGTATTCTATTTTGAAATGGCTGGATCTGGCACTGCTAATATTGTTGTACAACTGTAAATTCAAAGGAATAACATTGCATGTTAGGTACCACGGAATGCTCAAATCAGCAAGTTGCCATTTAAAATTGCTAACATTCCAAGTAGTTTTATTTATATAGTTAATAAAGAGGATCATAATATCAATTTGCACTCCTAATTAGTCAGTATTATAAAGAGTTTTTAACACCTTAATCTCTCTCCTTCTAGCCCTTGCTTCTGCTATTCTCACTGAGTTAATTTTAAAATCCTGTCAAAGACTTCTTACCTTGAGCCTCCAAAGTGGCTTGGGTAATGAAGTTCTGATCTGACTGCTTTTTTTCTGAGCTCTGTGATACAAAGCAAGATAACTTCATTACTGCATGGCATTCTGAAAAAGTATATGATAATTTGCCATACATTTAAGCACTGAGGGGTTTTTTTTGTGATAAGGAGATTTTCATGAGTTACTTATAGCTGTATAGTGGAAGATGATGAAGGTGTTAATTTTGCATCAGGGTCCAGAGTCGTCAGGGAAGAGCCAATAACTAAAATCATGTTACTACGGCTAACTTTTTATAATTTAAATCATTGCAATCTCATCTGAAGGCCAAAGTACAGAGACTGTTTCTCTGGTGTATTCCCTCATAGGCCGTCAGATGTCATGTTTTATAATTTGTCATATTCCTATGCCATTGGTGGGAAGATGAGTAATGTGATCAAATCCCTTGATTCAACTTATGTATAAATAAATATCTTCTTTATACTTATTTTGAAAGAGGAATGCCATTATCTTATCTTAGTTTCTAGTCACTGAAAATTCCAGTATATTTTTTTTTTAGAGATTTAGAGAATAAGAATTTTTTTCCTGATCTTAAGCAGACCAAGAAATAAGATAGTATCTAGCTGAAGCAATCTCTCTCAACTAGTTTTAATCTTATTTCATTAGTTATAGCAAAGTTTTCACCTAGGGCAAATGGAAAAAAGTGCAGAGCCAACTCACTTTCAGAAGGCTGGGAGTTAGGACTGTTTTCAGACCCATGTAGCCCAGAATTAAAGTTCCCTCTACTCTGTCTAGGGTCATCTGGAATAAAATTTGCTGGACTGCAATCTGTGTAATTTCATCGCTCATCAACAAAGAAGCACATCTCATCTGGTAGCACAGATGTGTGGGGAAGCAGTGCCAGAGGATTGGGATGAGATCTGCATTGTGCCCTTCAGTGATGTCTGGTGCTGACCCAACCAGTGAAAATAACATTGTTCTGGCCATGTAATGGTACACCCTGGAGGAAACTGAAGCTGAGCTGAGCAAGAAAAAAAAAAAATGTGTCAGTCCTGAATTTCGTGGAGCAGGTACTCTAGGGAGTCTGATTTTCCTTTGAATTTGCTTCCAGGAACATTTTAAGAGAAGTGTTTGGACTCAGCCCTTAAGTTTCAGGCACAAATTTTAGTCCCCTCTTGACTGCTACACACTGCAAGAGCTAATTACAGCCTCTGAGGTTTCTTCAACAGAACTTGTCAGTGCAGCAGTCTAGCAATACTCTTCTTTCCCCTGCCATATTTTCTGTTTCTGTTCCCTCCCTAACCTACTCCTTAGGATCCCAGCTCTCTCAGTTGCCCCATTTAATATAATCTCAGAGTACCTTTTACTGCCCTGGCAATAGCCAGGATCAGATCCAATAACAATAAATACTGCAGGTTATACATAACAGGTATTCCTTTTCTAAAGTACATTAACTGCTAATGTTTAATTCAAAATCATTCAAATTCAGGTAATACTGTATGAGATCATTTGTCATTTGATCCATTTTCTCCATTCTCAGCATACTCAGTTTTATTACTAGTCTGAGCAAACCAGAGAACTTTTGCATCATCATAATCATAAAGCACTTTCTTCTGTCATTAATTAGGCACAACTGGGCAGGAAATAATGCAGAGGCCATAAACCCCTGTGATTTATACTCAGCTCAAAGCTATAGATTTTTCCTTCGATTTCCAGAATCTTTCAATACAGCTAGAATAAGACATGATCCTTTTTTTGCAACAAATCCTTTCTTTTAGACCTCTTTGCCATACCTTACAGTTTTCCTTAGCCCATGAAGAAAGCCACTTAGCTGTGATAAGGAAGGCAGGCAGCTGCAGGGAGTAACTTATTTTAAAGGCACTTCCCATACGTACCAGAAGTTATGGTGGCAGTGTAAAGAGTGTGTAAAATGTGTCCATGTTTCAGACCTTTCCTTTTACAAATTATCTCACATTCAAGGATGACACCATTATGGTGGTCATGCATAGGGAAATCTGCATAATTTGATTAATTCAGTTTCATGCTTGAATCTAATAGGACAGCTTAATATGGCTTCTTCATTGCAACAGATAGATAACATTGGGACAAGAACTGGGGCATAGGTGCAGGGGACAAGAAGTAAAATCCTCAGTAGAGGCTGTTCTACACAGTTTGTTGAGAATTGCTGCTATTTGGTACATTACAAAGCAATGTACGAAATGGGCCTGTCAAGAAAATTTGACTCTTCTGTCTGAACTTGGACAGCTTGCAGCACTGACAGAATGTATTTCTGCTACGGAAAGCAGGATTTCTTGAGGTGAACCTCCTGGCCAGGCTGCCAAATTTGGGGGCATAATTATTGATAGAGACGTGTATGCATGTGATATCAGAAATTATACCAGAACATTTAACATATCAATTCAACGTTGCCATAAATCTATGAAGTCTATGAATACAGTCAGGACAAGTGAAAAGCCCTTCACAGGATAGGGGAGAACTCACATTACATTCAAATATAGCATGTGCATGCACACAAAAATTTAATGATTAAACCTGTGCTTGTAGGTGCTTCGCAGATGTAGAGCCACCATCATCTTGTCTAAAAAACCCTCCATTTTTATTACTCTTTTTTAACCCAAAGATTTCCCACATAAGGAAAATAGTACAACTGAAGATCTTTAAAAATATGGCACAAGCCTAGATCATAATTGTGATGAACTACTTTAAATTATGAGCTTTAAAGAATTAGATGAGAGGACACAGAGTGCATGCTATACTGAATTTCTTTGGCCAGAATTAGAGCTTACTGGGGGCAAGCTTCTGTTAAAACATGTATAGGTATATTTATAGTGTGTCTGTGAACATAGTAGAGATATATTTTGACAAACTCCTTGGAGAACTCATTTTTACTCTATGTCGTTTTTTTTTTCCCAGCAGGATCAGAGACAACAGAATTGAGTACACTGTGACTAGGGAATATTTTGGGTAGTTTGAAATGGACAAATATGTGACGAGAAGAGACTGCTGACAGATAAAATATGAATAGAATAAAAGGATGAATATAGAAATCAACATTTCAGAGTGATATATAATGGATCATTTTACACAGATTATTACTAACAGTGATGCTTTGAGTATTGACTGGTTTTTGTACACAATTGATCCCTAATGTCACAGAACACTGATCCTGGTCAGACTGAAAAAGTGAAGATGATGTGCATACATGAAAGGGAATTTTATTTTTTGGCAATTTTTCTCATATTAGTTTCAAAATGGAAAGCAGAAATATATTAATATATTTCTTTTTATTTCAAATATTTCAAAGTAATTTTTCAAAATCATTTTCAACATAATTGTATTTCAAAGTTATTTTTTTTCATTGCTCATTCTGTCCTGGGTGAAAACAGTAATCAACCTTAGGATTTGAAATACCACTGCAAAATTATGTAGCCCTAATAATTTCTGTAATTCTACTGGTATACATTTCCTCTACCAGTCTGGCTAATGCTAGAAAGAGAAGGTTTCCATGTCCTATTTCTAAAATAATTAGTTTGGTTTTAGTTTTGAAAATACATGAAGTACAGTGCCAGCTAAAAGAGAAACAGAACAATAGTAGTGGTACATTCGTCATTGATAGTGTCTTTATTACATTGGACCACATATTTGTCTCCTGAAATGAGAGCTTGTATTATTGCCCAAAGGATTTCCAGTTATCCCATGAATATCTTTAATTGATACACCTCTTCCTCCTAAGTTGGAATTGCCACTTGATTGAGAAATGTGGTTGTGATTTTGTCATTAAATACAGAAAAATAAAGATTGCAAAGTGGTAATAAGAGATTTGTAAACATTGTGCTTAATTAAGGAATGACATTTCACAAATATAATTGGTCAGTGTATATTTCCAACTTTCACTGAGGTGAGGAAACTAATTAATTTTGTACAACTAAATATATTGCAGCTTGTCTCAAGCATTTAAAACTTAAAAAAATATAAGAGGGAAGGAAGAAAGGAGAGGAAATTACTTAAAAAAACACCCTAAACTGCAGTTCAGGAAGTAACAAATCTCCCTGTACTAATGATAATCCAAAAATATTTAGCTAAGATAATAAAAATGCCCTGCTTGCTACCATAACTTATTTTCATGACCTATAATAACTGTTATGAATGTTTCCCGTCAGTACACATATATCTTTTATTAGTCCAGAATATATGAACAATGTTTGCCAGACAAAGCCATTAACAGAAACTGTAATAATACAGAAAAACTTGTATCAATAATTAAGCTTACTGAAAACAATGTAAGGAAAAGCAGGAGAAATTTAAATGTGAAGCAAGTAAACATGTACACCAAAAAAACAAAAATAAGGATTCAAGACAATTATCTGATCCAGCATATTTGGTAGCTGGTTTTATTCAATAATATTTTCTGAAAGCAAATTGAAAAACTTATTAAAAATAAAATCCTTTAGCAAAAAGAGGTTTTCTTGCAAAATGAAGTTGCTCAAAGAAGTTTGGTATTGCCAAGAAATATTAAAAAGTACGCACTTTGTTTCTAATTGGTTGCAAACTATGGAAAGTAAACAAAAATATATATATAAAATAAATTCTATTAATGCAGTGTATAGAAAAGGTGAAAAAAAATTAAGTGGTTTCTTACTTTGTACAGAGCTTATAGAGAAGAATTTTTAAAGCACAGCTCGTGTGTTTCTTTTAGTTCTCCCAATATTAGCACCTGACCTACACTCAGTTTGGGATGGTAAATGAGCCTTTTTACCTTCAAGTGATGTTATGCCACCTTTCTTTTTTGTCACGTGCGTGTCAACTGATGGAGAATGGAGTGAAGAGAGCATGTAAACAACCCTGGTCAGAGTATTAGGCATATGAGAACCATGCTCATTAAGTCAAAAGGGTATTCTGTTGATATGCAGATATGTGAATGGAAACATGAGTAAGACGTGAAATAATATTCATGAAAATAGAATAAAATGGAAGACTTCAGCTGCACTTGAACTGTGTTTGGTTTAAGAAAGGGCCAGAATTGGGAAATTCAACATAAAGAGAACAAAAAAAGTGGTATTTTTTAATGTAAAAAGCTTGAAAGAGGAACAAAAAAATCTTTATTTTTGGGAAGACTTTGAAACAGACAATAATGATCAGTTACATTTAAATCTCCTAGAGATAAGATGGTTGATTTGCTTACTTGCACAAAACAAGTGTTAGGTTAGATTTAGAAAGATTTCAAAGAATTGATACCTGGGTCCCAGGTCAGGCTCTATAGAGACATTATTGAGTGTTGTTTGTTTGAAACTGCAAGAACAGGTATAATAAACCTCAGTTGGGTATGGGCAAGGAGTATTTGTCCCTTCCAAGAGATAAAATATGTATGCATGCACACATAAATAAAAAAAGTGATTCTCCAAATTAAGCATGTCATAATATCTTATAAACCCCAGACAATAGGAGCTAAAACTGTCAGCTTCTCTTCTCCCTCATTAATCTCAAAATATAACTCAGCTTCCTGCACAAAATTACATGCTATAGATTCAAGTAATGATTTCTGTCTAGTTAAAGAGAACAATAACATATATTTCATGCCTGTCAGGCATCGTTTCAAAACAAAGTAGATATATTTTAAAACTGAACTCAGACTTAGTTTATGACTGATCAAATCAGATGTTTATCTTCAACAAGACAAACTAAGTCAGGATGTATTAAAAATTAATATTGCTCATTTTTTCCTTGGAATTTTATACTATCATTTAAAATATATTCTGCAAGGATAGCTTATTTTGCAATTACTTAGCCACTACTAAAACAAACCTTAAAAAGTACGAATAAAGCTTGTATCACATCAGTCAGCTTTTGGTGATGACCATACCAACATGGTTAAGAAAGAGTGACCATATTCTCAGTGCTAGAGAATACTAGAGGAGCCCTGTAGAGATTTATGCTAGAACCTGTGCTATGATTAAGAACTCATATTTTGAAAAGGTCCTGACTACAGAGGCCAAAGAGTTTGTAAGCACCACAAAAATAGTTCGGGTAGTGAAGAAATGAAGCTTTTGAGAAGTGTTGCTAAATGTTCTTATGGCCCTGTATAAATGGGGAGAAAAATGGCAAAAATGGCAGACATGAAATTGTTAAATACAGTGAAAAATCCATGGGGTAAAAGAACTACATGTACACTATGATGTAGTATAAAATGGCAATTACTATGCAGGTAACAGAATCTGGGGTCTTTATAGGAGGATTTAAAAATATCTGGTCTATTCTCAATGGCAATCCACCAAGGAAATAAAATCTAAAATATATTAAGAAAAGAGCTGGGAATGATTCCTTCCACTGTTAGGTCACAGATGAAACGTTGTTCACCTGCAGCCTCAGGGATTCTAGCCTTTCTTATGTCATCTGCAAAATAGCACAGAACTAAAAAATGGATTGATAAAGGCTACAAGAGTGACCAGAGGTATACAGCAGTTTATGTATCTGGAAAAACTAGATTAAGTACTCTTCAGCTTGGAAAAGAAAAGATACTAAAAAGAAGGCTAGCACAGCAATTTGCTATGACTTCTAATAATTTCTCATGATGAGATACACACAGTGAAATTATCATAGATATTGTAATTAAATCAAGCAACTGATTGCCACATGGTGTTGTGCAGGCTGGACTATAAGTAGGCTCAGAAAGAAAATTTCAAAACAAATTAATGGAAGAAAGGTCCACTAGAGACTATCAAGTGCACGATGCAAATGTAGTCTCTGGCTATAGAAGTCTCTAAGCTGTAGATTGCTAAAAGCTGGAATGGCACACCAAGGGAAGTGTCAGTATGTAATTGACCTATTCTTGTCCTTTTTTGTTAAACATCCACAAGGGGTTGTTGCCAGAGGCAGGACCCTTACCTAAATAAGTATTTGATTTCATCAGGAACTCTGTTTCCAAATTCTTTTCTTAACAATGTTGTTGAGAAGATAAAGTAGATCACTGACTAAAGAAAGCATACTCTATGAAGTATACTTAAAAACACTGAAGTATTACCTAATTAATAGTTTATATTAACAATAATAATTCATAATTTAATAATCAGGTTTATTCAATTTGTTTAAGTGTATGACCAATATTTTCTATATTTGAAACCATGTCATCCACTAGAGACTGCAGAATTCCTACACCTGAAATTTTTGAAAAGGTCGCAGGAGTTTTACAGTTCCTCCATGTTCTGGTTCCTCTTGTGTGAATGATAACTTCTGCTAGTTTCTTCCTTTCTCACCTTCAGGGAATTTTTCTCATTAAAGTAGGTGTTTAGGAAACACATAATGCCTGATACACCTTCAAATGCAAACACAGTTCTATCTACAAAATTAATACGACAAATGTATATGCCAGGTTCAAGTACAAACTAAAAAGATAAGACAATATTTTAACAGAAAGCAGAAAGAATCTGAGAGTTTTTTGTAGAAGTCACATTTTACAGAGGTCAAATATTGTGAAAAATTTCAGTTCCTTTATCTCATCTGTTAGAAAATCCTTAGAGAGTGTTTATTTTTCTACCCAAGGCAGCCTAACAAACTTCTATTTTCACCAGGAAAGAGACACATTTCTTTTATATAAAAGTAAGAAAGGTTCCATTCTTGATATCTCACCTGTTTCACACCAAAATCACTTGTAACCAAAGTTTATTTCACACTGTCTGAAGGTCTCTTGTCAGTGGGTAATTTTCTCAATAGACAATGATGTCTGCTTTGGTTTCTCCAGTATGATTTCATGTCAAGCAATCAACACCAGGAAAAGTAAATCCAGGAGCAAATTTCTTGCCTCCTGAAGGTGGTGCCACAAGATGTTTACCACAAGTTGCAAAGTCCTTACTAATGAAAAGCCAATAAAAGCATAAGAAAAAACTGTTGTTATGTTCTCAAACTCTTATATCAAAAGAATTTGGGATATAATCCTTGGACCATCCTGCGAACTCCACTTGGAGTTGTCATTTCTGAGAGTGGCCAAGCAGGTGAATGTGGCCACTGTACAGCACATGCCCAGGTGTCCAGGCATGGTAGTCAGCCAGCCTGGATGACAGCTAGGGTGGCACCCATCTGTAATGGGGACATTATAGTAAGGCTTTCTCACATCCCAGAATTGAGGGCAACTGAAATCAACAGAAGCATCACCTTGAGCTAGGCTGCAGAAGGGGGAAATATAGCTGCAACAAAGAGAAGCAGCCCCATGGTTAAGTAACACAGGCACCACCATAGCTTGGTGTGGGATTGGGGACAAGAAAATTGGCAGCATACTACACATGACAGATAATTTCACTCAATAATGTTGGTAAATTCTGAGAATGTCTGAAATAGAAGTAAAAAGAAAATAGCTTTTGCTAGACAGCTGACCATCCTCCTCTTAAAGAAGCTAACTGATCTTCCAGTAGAAAAATAAGAAAATCATTAAAACTTGTAAAAAAATAATTCAGAAACTGCTAACATAATGAGCTGCAATTTAGATAAACGCTTTTTCCATCTCTGAGGCACTAGAGTTCCTCTTCTATTTCTCTAGACTACATTTGTTAACTCTGAAATAACTCAAAAGACTTGGAGAATTTTAAAAGCATTTACAACTCCGCAAGGAAAAAAGTGAGACATCATTTTTATCTCTTTCCCACCTGCTTTCAGCAGGTGTATGCAGTCAAACTATGTAGCTTTTATGCATTGTGAAGCTTGTATAATTCAGAACTTCATGCTCTACACATTTCAAATTGGTTTGACCCCTTCCCCTCCCAGGAACACACAAGCACATAAATGGAGTTTTACTGTATTTTTCAAATCAGTGTATCCTCTAATTTATTCAGGGTTGTCTTTCAGAGTGCTAAAAAGCATTTTAATTAATGTTTTGGTCAGAAACTTTCCTCACAATTTCGTGGTGAAGAACCAAGCACAAAAATGACTCAGTGAGGATATTACATACTTTGTTCCAATGCTCATATTTTTGGATGTAAAATGACTGCCTGGAAATATGTTCACATGTCAGTGACCGAGTGGCAAAAATGGATGCATTTAATTATTAAATTCTACTTTATGCATTGACTTAAAACAACATCCTTGTAAATAAGAAGCCACAAAGGAATTTGAGGGTTTTTTTCTGCCTTTCCAACCAATTTCTTTGTCCAGCTACAATTTCCTATATACAAGGGGAATTCTCAGCTGATCATGGCAGCTGAGGACTGTGCCATCTTCTTCATCACTGATCTGACATAAGGGAAAGACAAGAACAGAGCAGAAAGCAGTCACACTCCAAGAACTCCTGGCTAATCTAAGACTTGTGCAGCTCAGCTGAACAGAGAAATCCCACAGCTCTTGCATACCATTTTGAACCAACTTGATGAGTATTTTTCTGTAAAGGAAATAAAAAGCTGTAATCTAATTATTCTATCATTCATTCTTTGGAACCAATCAGTTTTTAAAAAAATCTTGGACCAATAATTGCACAGATGGTCTTGATATCCCCTACCACAAAAAAAAAAAAAAAAAAGGACATTTTTGACTTATTTTGCTTAAAAATTTCTTTAAATAAGAAGAACATACTGAACAAATGGAAATTGCTCAATGGTCATCCATATCCACACCTCGAAACAGAATCATAGTATCACAGAATCCTGTAATGGTTTTTGTTGGAAGGGACATTAAAATTGTCTAGTTTGACACCCTCGGTAATAATCACTTACAATCAGTAGTTTCATTGATTATTCGTTATTTTTTTTTCTGTTATGAGATAAACTGGAAAATATCAATAAGTAACAGTGTGAGACCTCAATTTAGACTTTTGGGTTCCTTTTTTTACTTGGTGGCATTGTAAAAGGTTAGGTTTGTCTGAGGAGAGAAATATCTAAGTCTTTTTTGTTAGTGATTGTGGTTGAGAAAGAGATGTACCTAAAATATTCACATTTTTATCACATTTTAATGTCATATTAAATTTCAGTTTAATACTGAAAGAAAAAAAGAAAAAAAAAAAAAAAAGAGAAGTTGGAGAAATTCAAGTTGGAAGGAATCTCTGTGGATTCAACTCACTTTTCCAAAGCATTTCCAAAGTTAATTTCAACTTCAGAGTTTTATCACTTACCTCGGGCTCATATCCTGTCAAGTTCTAATTATCTCCAAGAATGGGCGCTCTAAAACCACTTTGGGTAGAATTAATGAGAACTTAGAATCAGTCAGTGCAAATGCAGATAAACTGGTCAATAGAAATAAAGTGAAAAGGTAAAGTAAAAGTAAACAAAATAAAACTACTCTAGAAAAGAAACTGTCTCAGCTTTCAGACTGGGCTCTGCCCAAATCAATTTGAAGGTACAGATCAGAGTCAGACTAAAAAAGAATGTTTCATCTGAATTAATTCTTGATTAGTTACTCACTAGGTTTGTAGATTTGGGCAGGAGATTCTTCAGCAACAATTTTGTGAAGCCTTCTATATATGTAGTTGCAGAATGGTTGAGTTTGGAAGGGGTCTCTGGAGGTGATCCACTTCAATCCCTCTGCTCAGGAAGGGACACCTGCTGTTGTGGCAAGTTGACAGACAGGAATGAACTTTACACTTAATGTGGAGTAACTTCTGTTTGAGAAAAGAGAAATGGATATTAAATCTGTTTTTTAATGTTAATGAGAATCTTATATCTAGATGCATTCTCCAGAAAAATCACTGGAAAAACTTCCATTATATTCCAAGAGAATAGATATAGATTCCAAGCAAGACTTTTTTAGAACAGGAATCTGAGCTTAGATTCCTATATAGAGGGAGTGGTACTTTTTCTTAGAGTTTTGGTCAGAATTGTTTTGCAGGTTGAAGAAAATAGATATTGTGATTATAAATATATTTCTCAGTTTGAAAACAGAAAATGTTTAATAACAGTTGCAAGAGGTTCCATACCACCTTGTAAAAGAAATAAGATGGTCAGAAAACCTAACTAGTTTTCAAATAGGGTTTGATGAGTTTAACCTAACTAGTTTTCAAATAAGGCTTAATGAGTTTACTAATATATTTTACAGTCTATGGATTCCAGTTTTAAACCCTTGGTAGGTTGTGAAGGAGTTGGTTCAAGTTCAAAAACTGTGGATAAAACATTACCGACATAATGAAAAATATCATTTAAGGATTGTTTAAAAGAAAACATCACTAGGTTTAATTTTAATATCAATGAATTTATTTCAGGGAAGTGATTTCTAATGGAAACTGAAAGATATACCAAAATTAGATGTTCCATAGTTACAAAAGTGAGCAAAAATATTCTAATAATGACCTGGATCTGATTTAAGTTTTATTTTATTTGTGACTTTTGTCTTAATCAAGAGATTATTTTGAAATTTTGCAAAAACTTTTCTGATTGCTTCTACTACTGGACACACGACCAGAACTTCCCCAGATTTTAGCTCCAAGTTCCCTGCTGAAATAGCAGTAGAAGCAGAGTATAAATGGCCTGCCGTATCAGAGCTAGAGTTGCTGGGAGTAATCTAATTGAGCTGTATCAAGGATGATGGAAGTAGCATGCAGCAATCAATAGCATACAGAAGTAACCACAGACATGTTCATAGGAAACATTACACACCTTTTGCAGTATCTGCTTTTTGAGATGGACTTTGTTGAAAAAACAGTTTATGCAAACAATCGTAATATCAATTTCAAAATAAAAAAGAATTGAAAAGATTTCTTAAGTGCTCCTTAATACTTTCCATCAAAATATTTATTAAAAGAAATATGAGACACTATACCACTAGAAATATGCTGGCTTTTGATTGTCAATACATTTATTTGTGTTTAGAAAGAATAATTATATAAATTTTAGATTTGGGAGTTTCTTTGCTACTTCGATGGAAATTATTTTATTCTCAAACCCGGTTTTATGGGGTTTGAAAATTCTCACTGCAGATGAAAACTGCTGGCTTCCGTGAAGACACAGTGTGGGGCACTGAAGACTCCTTTACTATAAATTTATGCCTGTAGCGTTCTCTTCTCATTCCTTTTGTTTCTAAAGGCTGGTATTGGCCAGTTCCCTACTATTTACATTTGACAGAGCTCTGTCTAGCTTACTTTGGAGGTTATGAGCACAGGGCTCAGCATACAGCTCTTCTGAGGAGCAGCAGTTCTCCCTGCCCTATGTCTGCTGCCTGCTTGTTTCTGTCCATTAAGGTAACCTTCTGCTCACTTTTCAGCAGGGGACATCAGAAACGCACGTTTTCATTATGGTTTTGCATGTTTGTTAATAAAAGAAGTCATCTGAAGTCTCTGTACAATTTCTTGTTTTCCTGAACCACCTGCCGTGAATGCATTGTATGAAATTAAAAATATTTAATTACCCAAGCTATATAATTGCAATATAATGAACTTCAGTATTTTTAGGGCAGATTAATGTAGTATATAATTTTACTAACAGAAGAACATTTGAAAATGTTAAATAATGGTTTAGAGGAGGAAAAAAAGGACAATAAAATAATTTAAATAGTCTACTCTGAATTAAATTTTTAATCATCCGTTAAAAGACTTTTCACAAAACCTCAGTTTTTAAAAAAAGTTTACCCAGGTGTATCTATGCAGGGGTAATTCAGGAATGTTTCCTTCCTGTTTTCTTTCTACCAGTTCTGGAGATTCACTCTGCAATGTGATCCTGCTGAGTATCAGCTGTCTCCCAGTTAATACTTGTACTCCTCCTGAGTTCACAGGAAAGAAGAAACCAGAGGTGTATTCACATGGATCTCAGAACTCGGTGACAAGGAGGCCAGAGCTAGGTAGACATGAGTCTCACAATAAAAAAACAAGCTAATGTTTATATTCATGGTGATGGGAATTAAGCAAGCACATCTAAGGAAGTGTCAAACTAGAGAAAAGCAAGAACCTCATTTTGACTGTCCTTACACAAATGACTCAGACTTTTCTAAGTCTGACTGCTGATCATGTCTCACCTTGCTACTAAAGCCCAAACCCTAAGATTTCATTAGGTGTCACATCTTACTAAAATACTTGGTAAATTCAGAGAGTGCATTCTGCAGTTTAGTATATATCATCTCCTTTGTCTACAGAGAATGCAATTGTTTAGTACTCTGGATATGATTCCAGGGCAGATAAGGCACGTAGCAGGTGTGAGGCTGTATGTGTTGGCTGTAACTGAGGAACACATCATGGAGACACATAACATGATATCACATTAAGGAAATTCTCTGTGCATTGTACGGCACCAATGGGGAACTCTTGTGGCTTAGGACAAGCAGATGAAATCAGCCAAGCTTTAAAGTCTTTACAAGAGCTAAAAAGAGAAGCAAGAGTACAGATACCTGTGCATCACCAGTAAATGAATTTACTCACAAGTATTAATGGACATAGACATATGTCACTACACATATATAAAGTAATACCACTGTTCGATGAAAGGTCATACTCCTTTCATATCAGTAAGTATTATGGCCAGTATGTCTTTCTGAGCCTTTTTTTATCAAGGGTGTCTCAAAAAAATCAGGGATTTAATATATTCTGTGGGTTTTATAGTTTTAATTTCTGCTAATCTCCCGTGGTTGTATGCAGCGAGTGGAATTTTATCTCTTAATAGACAATGATGCAACAGCTGGGGATTGTTGGGTGGCATTACAAAAATACACTAACTGTAAGAAGGACTAAATAACCAGGTTCAGCATCTCTTCCCACTCCCTAATTCAAGCAATTATCTGGGTGGGTTGTTATATGGTCAGTTATATACTTATTAAAATAACTGCAAAAAGATAAGATTAGTCTTGCATAAAGTTCAGCTAGATTCCCTCAAATAAATATCACCTTCTCCTACTTACCAAACAGCATAAAGTTCATCTGTCATAGAAGTTGTCAAACCCACACAATGAAGATTTCTTGAGATCTCTCTGGGGTAGGCCCTATATAAAGTAGTGTATCACAGGCCTTCTGGTACTGCTTGTCCATGGGAACATCAGTCAGCCACAGCTCCTCCACAGAGAACAAATCCACAACGCTGGTAACACAGATGCAATCCTGGAGGAGAAGACGGATGTTCAGTTGGTTTGTCCAGATCGAATGGCACTCCTGCTCACATGCAGATGCCTCTGTGTAGGAACATACCTCCTTCACCACTAGTCATGTGTGGAGGATACATAGGGAGACACTCATGGAAGAAAAATGAATAGCTAAAAGGGGGACAAAATGTCCACGATCAATGATAATTTGGTGTTAACTATTTAGAGTTCTTACACTAAAATTCAAAATATGCTAAGACTGGCCACATAGAAGAAAAAAGTTATTAATACACCAATGCTTTGTATTAATTTACTGCAATAATCATATATTAGTCTCTTAGGAGTCTTTAGTTCATGTGTTTTCTTCTAGACTTTTTAGGGATTCTGTGAACCACAAGTGGCTTTTCAGGAAAAAATGGAGTTTTAATTATTTTTGCTCTCCTTTTTTTGCTAGATTTTTAATAAAGATAGCAATCAATAACAGTGTTTAAAAAAAAAAAAAAAAGAAAAAACCAAATAAACCAGTTATTTTATAATAGTCGGAAATTATTGCAATTGGTTTTCAGGAATGTGACACACACTTCAAAGAAAAAGAAAAGTAATTGTTTAGGCTACAGTCAAATTTTATTTCACCATAGCAAAGAGCTAGTAGCTGTATTTTGACTTTCTACAATTAATCTTTTCTAAGTCAATTATTTATCTTGTTTAATTTAGTTATAAATGAATTTGATAGAGGTAAATGTTTTCATATTCCAAATTAGGTTCCTTAAAAATGCACACCAAAGAATTATCCTTGCATCAACAAATCAGAATTCTGTAAAGTGAAAATGTCATCATTGTTTTCTGGTTTGTAACTTGAGGCAGTGCTGAGGAAAGGGAGACAGAACAATAGTAAAAGTTAGATCAACCTTTCACCTGCCAGCCCTGCACAATTTTGGCAGAAAGTTAGGCAGTGATCACATTATCTCTTTCCACGGTATCCAAATAATGAGAAGTATATGAAGGAAAAACAAGTTATTTTTGGCCAGGCATGATATGAGGGCAAAAAAAAGTCATACCTCTTTCTGCAGCTGACAAGTGAAAGACAAATGTAGAAACTACAGGCAGAAAATCCCCCAACTTAATGTTTTGAAGTGTTGATTATAGAGGAGAGTCACAGGTGTTCAGATGACTTCTGATCTGTCTGTTGAAGTGCTCTTTCAAGTCTGTTCTTACTCTTAAAGATGTTTTCTGCAATGAGCTCTTTACCAAGATTTCCGTCGGTGCAGCAGAGTAACACACATATTCCCCAGTTGTAGCACTATGAAAGGAAAAGGTTCACATGAACTTTTCCCTTAGTGCAAGGGACAAAGCTGAGACAGAAACAAAAGCACCATTTTTTCCTGATCATTCATACTGTGACCTTCATGAGATCATTTAAGCTCTGGTCTTCCTCTATAAAGCAGGGATAACCTTCACTGGTAACCCAAAATGTACTGCTAATTCACTTGCAATGAGTTACTAAAAAGACCGTGGCAATGAAAGGGGTAGATTTAACAGAAGCGAATAGAAAGAGAAATAAGTCATTAGGGGGATTCTGCCTATCCACTAATGCTGGCCAACTTGGCACAGTCTGCCAGTGGCACAGCTGGACTGCCTCCATCATGCATCCCTGAAGGGGCAGCACTGAACTGATACCTGCCTACAAAAGCACATCTAGCTGTCTAATGATGTTGAGAGAGGACATTAGACCTTAAATTCACATTAATTCTGTTATACCTATATAAGATAGTTTCAAATGAGTGCAATTAGGACATAAGGGGGAAAAGAAATCTATCTAAAACATAGCATTAAAATTTAACAGGGAGCTACACTTGTCTGAATTTTATAGTGAAAAGCTATTACTGCAAAGGGACTGCTCACTTTTAGTTTCTTTTAGGCCTCTGAGCAA
This sequence comes from Anabacerthia variegaticeps, assembly GCA_035583185.1. Classification (NCBI taxonomy): domain Eukaryota; kingdom Metazoa; phylum Chordata; class Aves; order Passeriformes; family Furnariidae; genus Anabacerthia; species Anabacerthia variegaticeps. Next base: position 48,725,843 of record JAWWEW010000131.1, read on the forward strand.
AATATGAGTCTGTATTATGAATTAACTACCTTGGAAGCAAAAGTGTGTCGTTAAGACCTTTTATACTTTTATTTAGGAGCCAGAAACTGTAAGCCCCAGTAACAAATATCTCCATTTTGTTATCAACAGCCAGAGAAATACAAAAAATGTGAAATGCGTCTGTACCCCTGACAGTCCACAGTCATTCTAAAAAGAAGCATCCATTTTTGGAGGGGCACCAGTCTGGAGTCCATCATGTTAACTTATGTCAGCTTCACTTGGCACGTGGAATAATTCTTGCCTTGAAGCTGCTAGATCTATTTGAATTAAATTGTCAGAAAGAAATCAGTAAAGAAAGCCTACAGGAGATAATTTCTTTACCTCCTTTAATGCTTTTAAAGCAAACTAGACTGTCCTTGAAAGCAGGCAGCCCATAGACAACTGCATTTTTGTGGAATTAGAGCCAGTCAAGTGATGCTCCCTCTGTGCTCTGCATTATCCAAGTGGGATCTGGTTCTGTGCTCAAGCACACAATCATCTTTAATTCATGTTCCTTAACCAAAATTTCATATACGAGGTTGGCAAGGCAGACTCCAGAGCATCTTCCAGAGAAAAAGTTCACACTCTAACATGACATTTTTAACATAATCCTAAATTTGACTTCATACAATCTGAGTAGATCTTGCATGGGCAGACCCATGATGAAAGTCAAACCTTTTAAGTCACCAGTACACATATCTGGGTTTTTTTCCCCATAAGGTTGTACTGCAGATTTGCCAACAACACTGAGATTCAAGTATTCAGATCACATATTTTGGCATATGCCTCTTCCCAATCTCCAAAATATTCCTTTTTTCCCCTCTGCACTTCAGTATTGGCATATATATAGTCAGAAGATCCCAAAGTTTACAGTGTCTTTATCAAAAATGAAAAAGAAAACCAAACCAGGACAATGCTGGACATAAATCGGAAGCAAAGACCAAGTTTCTGGCAGTCAGGTGTTTTGGCATTTTACACACTTTACTGCTTGGAGCATAGAAACCCAGTTTCCCTTGCATTACCCAGCTTACCGGTCAGAGTTAAGGAAACACATATGTGAATCCTGCAAAAAAAAAAAAAAAAAGGTTTACTGAGTTTCCTTACTGTAAGTGTTCTGGCCATTGAGTGCCCCTGGGCTGGATTTGCTCTGCTCCAGATTTTGTCTTCCTGCCAATCCCAGAATCATTGTAACCACCAGGCCCATACAGCTTCATACTCAGAGAAAATCTACCCAGAATCTGAATACACAACCCCAGCCCTGAATAAATCTGAAGGCTTCCTCCTTCATAAAATTTCCAAATTTTAATATGCTTTTTCTTTTTAATCTGCTAAAAGTTCTTCCTGAAGCCATTTTCTTCTCCTCAGAGCATTTTACTATTTCAGTCTCACTGGGTTTTCTAAGATGAGCTTCATGCTCTTCTTCCCCACTGAGCTTCACACTGACCATAACTGCTTCAGCTTCCTGTCCACTGCCTTTGCTCCACTCAACAATGTCTCCTCAGCATCATCTAGACAATGATCTGGCTTTCAAAGCCCTTAGTCTTTCAAGCCACAGCTTTTCTTTTTTACCAGAAACCTTCTGAGACAACATAGGAACTTATATGCATGGAGCATTATTTGTGATAAAAAAGTTGTACAAAACAGGAATGTCAGTAACAGTTGTAAGAATTTTTAAGTCATCCAGGATAAGGAAAAAAACAGAGGGGAAAAAAGCATAAATGACTGCAACATAGATCTAAAAAACAATACAGGTCTCTAATTCTGAGACCTGCTTCTTTAAGTCAGACAATAGCACAGTACAAGCCACAGACAATAGACAAGATGTCTAAAACTTCTCTCATTGCTTGTCTCTCTTTTTTTTATGAAGTGTTTGGAAGGTAAAATGGATGTCTTTGGTAATAAAAATGATAAAAACAGATTAAGATGGGGAATGGCAGGGGAAATCTCTCTTCTCTGCAGGTGTGCGACCTCAGATAGGCCTTCTCAACATAAACATGCTCCTTCAGATGACTGTAAATCTTCTTGAAAGCTACTTCCTGCTTGTCCCAGCTTCCAGTTTTCCTTGATGAAATACAAATAGCTCATACTGACACAGTTAGCTGTGCACCTCATCTAAGTCCATCTGTTACGCTACCACAGCTTCAGCAAAGAGCCTGAGAGATTATGATCCATGGAGGCAGGAACAGATACATCCATCCTAAGTGAGAAGAAAGGAGTCATAAAATAAAAGAAAATATACTTTCATATCTAGAAGTTATTAATGACACCCATGTCATGAGAGACACAAAACAGGTAGGATGGCAGTAGGACTCTCTCAAGTGTATTCTCTTCAGGAGAGGCAAAAGTGGCCCTTGTCTCCAATATCAATAAATTGCACAGAAGGCTGTATTTGGAAAGGATATGTATGTATAGGCAAGAACAAAATTTAAATTGCCTATATGTATGACATATTCTGAGTATAGAAAAGTATGTAAGATTAAAAAGAAGAGTGGTCAGTATCAGCATATGTCGGCTAAAAAGTTTTTTCATTACAAATAAAATATACATTCAGCCAACTGTGGCATTATCCTCAACGGATAATGTCAGTACCTAGAAATCAAAATAAGAGGAAAGGTAAGGCAGTATGAAACACTCTGAGTTTTTCAGTCTTCTCTGCAATGTTTTTAAATCTTCCCTGCAGCCTTGCCTTGCCATCTCCCAAAACTCAAATTCCATGTCTTTACTAGGCAATCACAGAAAAGAAAGGGAACTGGAGGTAAAAATAATCCATTTTCTGCCGCAAGTCAGGTAATATCTTTGCATCCTGGTATTCCTTCATTCATTCTTCCAAATTTTCACACACAAACAGTAACACACATAATACCAAAGTTCCATCTGTTAGTATGGCTGTTACCAGCTGACAATCATTTTATGTAAGATATATTGTGGCTTTCACATGTTCTTAAATGAAAAAAGTTAGATGAGAAAAGAATATTTTGCTTTACTCGTCTCTGCTCTTTTTCTGTTAAAATACAACAGTTTCTATTTTCTCAGCCTTCAGCAATTAGAATCAGTATCTAAAATGCTGAAGATGGTTTTCCTCAAATCTTTTATTGCATTTTGTTTTGTTGTTTTTTTCTATCAACAGTCATTTTCCTTGCACAATACTTTTTATAAATATAGAATAATCTTCGGATTTTAGAGGAAGCAATTCTACACCTATCATGAACATTTTAGCTTATAGACCAATTTGGGGAAACTGGAAGAAGCACTTGTTTTGAAGAATAACAATTCTCCCACTGCTAGCAAAAGATATCTCATCTAAAAGACATTGACTTTTTTTATAGTTACATAAAACATATATAAAATTTAAAATTGCTGCTCTATATAGCTCATATAGGCATATTCTGCCTTTTTAATTGCAAAATCATTAACACTTTATCTCAAACTATTTTATTATACTGGTTTTAGGTAATATAATAAAAATAATAGAGAAATTTCTTTTTCTTGTAGAAAAGTTAACTTTTCAGTAAGTTTCAAAGAAAAGCCAGATATACACAGAAAATATTTTCCCTCATAAAAAGACAGAGTACTTTTTGCATCTTGAGCATCTTCTTCAAATTTTAGCAATTTCAGATACAGAGAGGCAATCTTGTCATTTTCCATGTTGTCTGCATGTATTGTACTGATGTTTTCTTCTTTTTTAAAAAACATATTCTCATCCTTTGTGCTTCCGTAAATTTTATGCTTTTGTCCTCTATTATCCAAAACCAGATGGTCATCTAGGATCTCAGAAATTGATTTTTCTGTGGTAGTTCAGTTATTTTCACTTCATTCCTCTTTTTTTCTGCTCATGTCAAAAGACAAAGCTAAAACAGAAAACAGTGTTTTATTTTCACCTGTTTCTGAACAGATTGTTATAATTTAAAACCAATTATATTTTAACTCTCTTCACCCTGTTACTCTCAGTTAAAATAAGCAAACATATTTTGGTTTTAATTTAACATACTACAAATAGCCAAGTTCCTTGCAAGATCTAGTTTATTTTTAGAAGGGAAATGCATGTCTCTTCTCATTATTAGCATCAAGTACAATAGCAGAGGCTTACTCCTTATTGTCCATATGTGCAAGTATTTCACTTTGGTAGTGAAAAACCTTCTGGACAGGTTCTGTTTATTGTCCCCCAATTTTTGATCTTTGGTGAGACTGCCATTTGAAAATATAACTGTAATATGCCTGTAAAAATATTAGGTATTTTATGGATACTTTAGATCAAAATTTCATAGTCTGGTCTTGGTAGACCTGGGGGTAGAATCTTGAGATCCCAATGGTGGTCCTCATCCAAGTCAACAATTTTTTTCTAAAAACTGCATGAAGTAAAAGAAGCAGTTGTTTTCTGTTTTAAAGATGGCAAGAATTCAAAAAACAAAGCCAGTAATTAGTGACACAAACTAAGAAGTTCAATGATGACATCACTCCACCCTATAAAGACTTTAAAATTTACACAGAAATTATTGTATATATTTCTCATATTCATGCTGATACTAAACCTTTTTTTGTGTATTTAACTCTGGTAAATCTAAGGAATATATAAAGATGAAGAAATAATATAGGGATATAGCCTAAGGTTACAGGCGGTTCCAGAGGGGGAGTTTTTGTTTATTCTGTGATCTTTGGTACATATAATTTTTAAATATTTCTTGATACAGGTCACATTTTAAGATGTTGTGTTGTAGGCAAGAGGTGCATGGCTTTGGAGAAGTTAACTTTGTTCTTCAATAAATGTCTTTGTGTCATGCCACTCTTCACCCTGACTCATAATGTCACAAGCTGCTCTCTGGAAAACAGTCAACATGCAGTGTAAAAGATTGATGTCTGCCTCCTTTCCTGCAGACTTTCAATAGGAAATGGAGGCAAAAAAGCCCTGAAAGGGTAGAAGAAAAAAAATAGCATTTTGGTCAGAGTAACAGAACACTGCTTAAGGGAATCACAGTTGCTGGGCAAGTCACTTCATCTAAAAGTTTTGCATGTGCACTCTTTATTTTTCATATTCTTGACTTGTAATATTTGTCTATCTACTCCCTGACACTATTTGAAACCTAGGTCTTGTCACCTTGTAATTTCAGTAAGATTGTTTCCCATTCTAAGCAACACGTGTTATCCAGGAGGTTTACTGAGATCACAGTAAGGGTAAACTCCCTGTTAATAGGTGCAATATGAAAGTCCACTTTTACACCTGTAAGCATGGACCTGCCTAATTGCTCTGTGAGATGGCAGATGTGCAATCCAGTCACATGCATAAACCTTGTTCATTACTTGAGGTATGAATAGCTTAAGTTTTCTTAGTGAATTATGATTTTTTGGCTGTTTAACTGTACAACCATTCTTAAACTGTAATTTATAAAGGCTAAAAATATTTTACACTTGGTGAAGATGGTGGTGCAGAGGACAAACTGGAATGGAAAGAGATATGTCCAAGCTGTTAAACTGTATTAGCCCCCAAAACAGGGCAGTGGCACAAAAAATGCCCTTGGTCATGGTCCCTGTTCTGTGCTAGTTGAAACAAGCAAAAATTATTACAGAGATCATTCTGTTTTGAGTTGAAAGGATCAAGCTGGGGATGTCTCTGAGCACAGTTTAAGTTACTGGCATGGGAGGAATCTCCAGTGCCTGCATTTGGACCATTATTTCCAGGACAACAGAAGACAAACTGATATCAGTCCACTTCCCAGATCATGCCCTATACAAGTTTGTACCCAAAATCAGAATCCTAAACTCTTCAAATCAAAATTGATCAGCCTTATTTGTAACATTGCTAAATATAACTGTATTTTTAGCTTCTTTCCCAGGAATGAAGAAACCATTTATATGCCAGGTTTCAATCAGGGCTACAAGCTCAACAAATGTCATTGAAGCACTCTGGAGGATACATCCAGTATGCACATATTTAAAATTTCCAATAGGATGATCAACTGAAAACAAAGAGTTATAATAGACAGGGTCAGGCAAATAATGAGCTGTGCTGCAGTTCTGTAACTTACATTATTAGTTATAAATCAATTATGATGATTATACAGATAACAATTTTCCTAGACTACTAATATTGCAAAGATAGGGTATGTTGACACATGACAATATTGCTGTCATTTTATCACAAAGATGACATCTAAATTATTTACAAATCCCTTAACTTCTATTGACTTGCCAATAAGAAAGAGATTTCAACACCATCATCTGGTATTCACCATTCCCTTGTGGCCAATTCAGATAAATAAATTGATTAACCTTGATGGAATCCTGCATGCATTGTCCTAACACGAAATAGTAAATTAATGAGTTTCATTTATTCAATTAATTCTTTTTATTGCTTCAGCTGTGTCCTCAGAAGCAGCTTTGACTTTTATTCTTTTATTGTTGACACACTGGGAAATGTTGTATTCAGGGAGTCTAGAAAAAAGTGAGTCAAAATAGAGCCATAAACTGGCACTCAAGTCTTCTCCCTAAAAAATCCATTAAGTACAAGGAGACTTCCATGTTGCATCCATCTGACACATTTATTTTCACCTGTACCATAGTAGAAATCATATATTTGATTTTTTAAATTTTTGGAACTGGTATGTCCAGTATTCCTTTTTCTCTTCAAGCTGATACATTTAATAAGTGTATTGTTCTTATAATTATTCTTCAAAAGTAAAGACACATTCTGGAGAACAAATTTCCCTACTATGTGACAAAGAGTTTCTGGCAAGCTGTAAGCACTCTTTATCCGCGCTGGCGTCCATTGCGATGGAGAAAGTTCAGCACATGGTAGGACCTCCTCTGAAATTGTATGTGAAGATTATCACATTAGCAAAATACTAATAGTGTTTCCTTACGTACAGAGCTATGGGGTGATGTAGATAGATGTGCATGTGCATATGTTGTCTGAGCAGTTAATGATGATGTTTTCAACTACAGCCTGAAACTGTAATAGGTAACAACTGATTAGGCATTCTCAGTGAATCTGAGATGCGTATGCATACGTGATACATGGAGAACCTTTTATATGAAATATAGACACCATATAGGTGAAGAATAATAATAATAGGTGTATAATTAGGTGTAGAGGTATACAATTTACTTCAGCACTTAACTCTTGGGTATACAGATGCCCCTTGGAGTTTTCCCCTGCTATAGCTATTCAAACTGATGCCACCATTGTCATGTCTTTTAGTGTATTAGATTATAAATGTTATAAATCCCTATTTTACCCTGCTAAATTCGGGGGGGGGGGGGAAGAAAAAAAAAGAAAAAAGAGCAAAGGCTTCATTTTAGAATCTAGTACTTCATAAGGAACGGAATATCAACAGATTACTTTTCCTTGTCATTCTCAAATAACATTGTGTTGGGAGTGGTGGGTTACCCTGAGATATACAACATATGAGTTATGAGTAAGAAACCCAAGGATACACTTTTCACCTTCTGGTAAACACTAGAGGATGTGCCTTCACTCATTGCAACTAGACCAGGAGCCAGGCATCTATATTCTGTTCTTAACTGTCACACCCCCAGGAGTGAGTGGGAAAAGAGACTTTCTTCTATTAAAAATGGTACTTTGGAAGACAGAATAGTCTTCTGAAACAGTAAATAAAGATAAAGGCAGAAGTGATTGGAAGAGTGACCCAAAACAGAATAATCTCTTTAGAGACAACACTCCCTTAAGGTCTGGAAGGAGACCTTTGACTTCAGCTTCAAGATTTGGCTATAGATCACACAAAGTAGACTTGAAAATGTGAACCTGGTAGCTAACAACACTGACTGGGCTCTACACAAAAAATTTCTTTTTAGATTTGAGAAAGCTTCCCAGTAAAATTCATAAATTCTTGCTGACATGAATATAAATACAGGGAAAAAATGCATGACAAAAAAGAGATTAAAATCAATTCTTAGCTTAGTTATAGCAATATTTATTAAGTGATCTTACACCCTTTTTCACATTTGTCAGCCTGTCACACAGTTCAAGGGAAATCTTTGATGTTTAAAAACATTTCTAAAATGAAAAAAGAGGTGAAATTCTGCAGTTATTTTTAATCCTTTCTTTTTGGAATGCATAACCAAGTTGTAAATTTTCATCTAAGTTTTTAGACTTGAAATGAGTCATATAAAATGCAAAAGTTAAATTATCTAATGACAATCTGCAGACAGATCTATGATTCAAAATTTCTTAGAGCCTGTGTGAATCACCTATTGATCTTCATCTTTCATTGAGATTTTGCTTTGTCTCTCATGTTTACACTCCTCATAGCACCTGAGGAGTATGTAGATGAGTATTGAGTCGGAGAAGATGAACTATCAGGCCTATTTTTAAAAAACCTCTTCTGATTGTTTCCATCTGCATTCTGTCAAAATTGCTTAATAAGAAGAATTTGCTGCCAGAAGACCATGTAAAACCTTATTGAAAAATTAAAAATCTCTTACAGAGACCAATGGGTAAGTAATAATGAGTTAGGCAGAAACTGCGACAGCAAAAATGACTTCCCTTCAACTGCTTAACTGAAAATCAATTTTTTTTTGACAAAAACATTGATTAAAACATTCAAGATAAATCACTTGTCATTACAAATTTGAAATAATAAAAATGCTAAACATATTCTCATGTTGCTTGGGCCTTCATAGTTGGATCTGGACTTGCTGAGCAAGCACACTCAAATTAACATTTCAGTTAATTTTATTGTTTTGCAGAAAGCCTATTATTTTTTGAAGTCCAACTTACAGCTCCTTTGCCTTATGACCTTGCCAGCTGAAACTTATATCAAAGCTCTGTATTCTGCGCTCTGAAGTGGAGGGATGTTCAGCATAATCTATGTTGATCCATCGCAATCTGTGCTAATGCCACAATGAAAATGAAGAGGCAGCAGAGCAGGAGGGAAGGGATACTGCTGAACAGCAGACAGGAGAAAACCCCTTGTTTCTGATCAGCAGCTCATTGCTTCAGCAGATGGCTTCAACAGCAGAAGGTACCTACTCACTACAGAGACTAGAAGTTAACACCTAATTTTCACTGTATTCCCCACCAGGTCGTGTTCCTTCACCAGCAAGGTGATTATGTCTTTCATTCTCAAAGAGTGTTCAGCTTTCATTGTATATAATATTGATGACCTCTTGCCTACCATAGCAGGCTTATGTTAGGCTACATATAAATGCCATTGGCAGAAATAAAAAAGAATCAGAAGATGACATATCCCTGGAAGTGTTCAAGGCTGGATTGGATGCAGCTCTGAGCAACCTGTCCAAGTGAAAAGTGTCCCTGCCCATGGCATTAGGGTTGCAACTTGATGATCTTTGAGGTCCCTTCCAACCCAGACCATTTTATATAGTGAATTTACATACTTAGCATACAGGCTAGACAATGTACTTTGAACAAACTGAAAATCTGCACACAGGATATATATGTATGTTTTATTCATTAGGATCTAACACATTCAACTTATTGGAATTAGTTTACAGTACTGAATGACAGAAAAAAAAATTGGAGGAAGTCTTTATGCCTTTTTCAGTTTCATGCTTTCTTTCTGAGTGAAAGCAGTATGTTTTGATGGTTAAAATATTAAAATTTTTTTGCTATTGAAGTACGATAGTGACTGTAACAGCTCCACTGTAGACAGCTTGAAAATTGTGTTATTTCCCATATCTGATAATGACCACAGTCAAATGAAAAACACATATCTAGAAATATGATAATGGCCAATTGCATACACTCAAGAAAATTGTAAAACAAAATATAGTGAAATTTCACAACATTTAGTTTCTAGCTGCTAGCAACCCACAGGTCCAGGTATTCCACAACTAATTTTCCTTGAAATTCCTTATTCCCGTGTTTCTTTATTCTTAAATTCTAGCATACAATAGTAGTCAATGTATTCCATTAATCCCTCTCATGCATATTATAAATCAGCCAAACATATTGAGGGAAAAAAACAGTACTCCAATCTCATTTGGATTCAGAAATAAATTGGTCTGATTCAGTTTCGGATAGGAAAATCTTCCACAAGAAAGAACCTTGCTGGTTCTTAATTTCTCCCTTCTTGCTTTCCCAAAACATGGAAAACACCAAATAATAGAAAACAGTACATTTCTGCAACAAGTTTTGAACCTTGCAGCTACTAACAGAAAACTATGTCCCACTGACATATGAATGACATAAAAGAGCCACATTTCACCTCTAATCTACAGACTTGTAAAGAAAGAGCAAGCAGTTTCACAAAGAAGTCATGAAGATGTCTCCAGAGAGGAAAAGCTCACAAAGAAAAGGCTTTAAAGGTTCTTAGAAGTCAAAGAAACATACACAGCCAGTTAAGTCTCTGTAACTATTTCCATCTATTCATGCTTCTCAAAACTGTAAATTTTTAAACATGCTAAAAGCTTTTTTAATTATGAGGAAATCTCTAATTTTCTCAGTCTATGTATATGTATTTACTTTTATACAAATTAAGTCATAGACCTTGTCTTAAGAACTGTATTTATTAAAGGGGGTCCAGGTTATCAGGAATGTTAAAGGATCATCCTGTAACCTACTGAAGAAGTATGTACATTACAGAAAGGACAAAGCCTGACATTGATACACTTGGGTTCAAATGGACAGCAGCATTGTTGCTGCTGCTGAAAACCTAGCTCAGTGGAGACAGTAAAACTGAAACTAAGATTCAGTTATTAGATGCAATCTCCTGGATTTTAGAGGAGAAAATCAAATGCTGGAGAAAGGTTTGTTGTTATAGTTTGGGAAAGGTGTCCTCATCATTTTTATCCAGAATTTCACAGAGTGGCAGCAGTTAAGTTCCTGGCACTTCAGCCATTGAGACCTATAGTGCTAGATCCACCTTTACTAAGCCTCCACACTGCAGCTACACCACAACAGAAAGTCGGTTCTCAATCCTTAGAGTTGACAGGAGCCTTGCAACCACTTTAGGGAGCTACAAGATAGGGTTTCACCTGGGAAGAAGGAAGATTAGACTTTTACAGGGGTTTTCTTTGAAGATCAGAAAGTCCTGTGAGCCAAAAACAGCTATGCAATGCAGCAGACTCCTGAATGGGAAGCTCTAGGAGTGCCAAAAAGCAAAGGAGAGCCTGGGTGTGCCTAACTTGTGGTAAAGGCATTTCTGACAGCTTTGGGATTATGTTTTATGGTTTTTGGGGGGTATGACTTCATACATTTGTTGTTTGGAGGATGGGCTAAAAAAAGTTCTGCCAGTTCCTTTTCCTAGGATGATGTGATGATAATGTGGAGCACATAAAACCTTTAGATGGCTTCATGCATACATGTTGTCCTAGAAAGAGGAAGTGCAGATCTCTAGTTTGGCACCCTATCATAGGGCTGTAACTGTTTCCTTCTCCTCATTACTCATTCTTGTAGATTAAAGATATTTGTTACAATTAATGTCTTTTCTGTTGCATAACTACACTCTAAAACATGCTTCCTACTTCCTCAAGAAGTTTTCTTTTTTTTTTTTTTTTCAAGTAATGTGCCCTTTCTTGAAGGGCAATGAAAAACAGGAAAGGAAAAGATTATTTTAAGGTGACAGGGTCCATAAGAGCTCCTGGCATGAAGGCTTTCAAAATAGCTATTTTATGCACTGAGATAAAGCAGTTTAAAACTTTAAGGCTCTTTTTCCTCTCAGTAAAATATGCCTATTTCTCTGTCTGCTGCTGATTTATGAATGGTAATAGTGAGAGTGTTATAGTGGCAATGAAACGTGTGTGATGGGTTATTGACAGGAAACTCTTCATAGATAAAATCAAATTTTGAGACTCCTCTTTAATGTGTATCATTAGCAACAGGAGACAAAGCTGAGGAAGAGCTGAGGTTTTCTTTCATTCAGGTGGAGACTCACATGCTTCCATGGTGTCTAGCTGTCATTAAGCATACTGAGGATATGCTTTATATTACAAAAAAAAAATTGGAGAAAAAGAGTATTAGGACTCCAGGCCCGAAAGAATGGATCTGGTTAGTAATTTTATGTTCCCATGAGTATGAGGCACCAAATGACCAGAAACCCCACTGAAGGTTTTCCCCAGTGAAAAGAGAAAGGCCACTGAGCTTTGTTCTCTACGCAGGAAAAGCCAATCTCCACTGTCCTTTTTGAGAGTCTCTATAAAAGAGGTTATGCCTTTGCAACTTTGCTGCTGCTTTCATTCTCCTAAAAGTCAACACAACAAACCAACTGAAGGCACACTGAGTCTTGTAATAATGAACTGACCCACTTCTAAGCCCACACACTTTTCTTTCATGAAACAACAAACTCTCCTTTTTGATTGTTGTTTACATCAATCAGTATACAAAATACACAGTCATATAAGAGTGATTTACAATTCCAGATTTTTTTCCTTACTACTGCAGAAGAACGCAAACAGAAAATTCCAATCAAAAGCAGTGAGTTGTGCATGTCAGCTAAATAATATTTGCTTATTTAATTCATCAGCAAAAGAGATTGATATGAAATTGATAGAGAAGCAAAACTTTAAAACTGTTGCTTTTTGGCTGAAGGTTTTCATTTTAGCTCTGTCATACCATGGTGAATCTTGTAAAGAAAATCCAGTGGTTTTGAAAAGTTTGTGAATGCAGTCAGTTATTGCATACTTTCATGCCTGAATTCCTAATCTTTAAAATCCAAAACAATGTGCTTTGCAAGAGGAGGATGAATGCTGCACATGCTGTATGTGTGCATTCTAATGGGAAACATCAGTAAATGACAGACTGGGAAAATGATGACTGAGAAGCCTAGAAAAATGCTTAGATGAGTTTACATGGTTATTGCACGCTGCAATAGCTAGAGTATCCCTTGTGCAAGAAATACCTTTGCATTTGCATTAAGTGTGAAAATAGCTAGATACTTACCCATTTATGGTGTTCTGGGTATACTACTCTGATCAATGTAAGGAGAACAAATCTTATTCCTTTTGAGATTTCTCACCGGATAGTTTTGACTACTCTGTTAAATATCATTTTCAGAGGCCACCTCTGTAACCTGATGATAGGAAACAAACCTTGAAAGACAGAGGAAAGTCAAAGTATGAATTCTGGCATGAAAGGAGAAAGAGGGCAACAACCTGGAAGCCTTAAGAATGAAGAAGAAATAGTGTAAATGCTCTTTCACATATTATTATTATCTCTTGTGATTTGCTACAGAAGAATATATGAAAGGCACACCAGTGTTGACACATGTGGCCTTACTTCTATGCAGTTTAAGAAATAAGCTTAATTTTCTCCACCATTGACCCTTTCTCCGCCCTGTGGCCACCTTCAATATTTCCACACTCTCCTTCACGACAACCCCCAATAGTAAAAGTTAAAAAAATTGTTACATGTATACTGGTAATGATTTCATAGAGCCCAGAGTAACCACTTCTTCAAAATTGTCAGAGTTACTCAAAGCTTGAAGCACTTGAAGTCTGGTTTGCAGCTGATTATCAATGTTTTACAAAGGTTAAAATTTTAGCAAATGTGTGTGATTGTGTGATATTTATATAGAAACAATGAGAAAGCAGAGGTTCTTTTGGTTTTTTTTTGAAGGGAGGTCTTGTGAGATGTTTTACAAGGCCCAAATCTCTTCAAAAAGTCCTGTAGCTTTATCTGAAGTCTCTCATTAAACTATCTTCTATTTCCTAAGCATAAACAAGGAATCAGCATTTGTGCTTTGCTAAGTCAATAAAACAAAATGAAATGTTATCACAAACTGCTTGATGTCAGCATGCTACAGGTCACGCTGAACCAAATTACACTATCCAGGGAATGTAGAAAAGGTCTCTATCCATTCTCCAGCATGAATGGGAACAAGATGCTCCATTTTTACTCCTGAAGCAATCTGAACCAAACTGGCCCTGCAGCCACAGTGTCTCACAGCTGCAAGATGTGGCTCATGAACTGACTGGCAGCATCTCGCTGGTAGGACATATTGGTGCTCCTGAATCACAGGTCCCAGGGGGCTCTGAGATCTGACCATTATCCTTTCTGACCACAGCAGGGTGTCATGATGCTGTTGGTGCACAAGAGATTTAGGACTTTGCCTTTGGACAGCAGGAGACACCTGATTTTCATTCAGTGTCAAGTCCCTTGCTTCCCTACCAATCTAAACCCCTGAATAAAATTATCTCTCCAAGATGCTGCAGTAACTTGAGAGTGGGTACAAAAAATGAGTTTGGCCCCTCCATCCTAGATCCAGGGGAACATTTTTAGTGATTGCAGCTGAGGGACTTCATGGAATTTCTTCCCCTATTTATTTCTTCTCCTTGTTTAATTAGAAACTGTATACTTATAATTTCTCTATAAAATTTAATGTTCTCTGGAGGTAATTGAGGTTTATGTAAATTTTTATGACATACTAATGGCTTGAATAGAACTGAAACTGAAGACTATTTCATATAGGAAACCAAAGGCTGCTAGTGAAAGGTTTATCTAGAGTCAGCATGGAGAGAGACAAGACTGACTTTCAGCAACACAATGCTGAGCTAGTCTAGTCTCAAATATAACATTTAAACCTTCAGCCATTAACAAAAAATATACTATATATCTATACTCTCCCCTACAATTCCTGAGCTGGACTGGCAGTAGGAGGAAAGACTTCAACATATTCATTTTCTTCAACATTCTGGACTTGTTCTGTCACAATATGCTCAGACCATTTGGAGTTTTAATGCCTGGAAATTATGCCTTTTAAAAGTGGCAAAGCATTTTGGGGAATTAATTCCTACTAGAGCAGTGAGAATACAGTACCCTTGGGAAATATAATGTATAACAGTGCTTTGCATTTGGGTTCACCTCTTCAAAGGAAACCCAGCGTATCACCATCTTAACACTTTATTATATAGTAACTAATCACAGAAATTATTATTCCTATGTTTCATATTGCTATTGAACTGAGTAAGGGCAAAAAGTAAGCACTTTTAAAGGAGATGCAGTCATTTCTCCCCCACAATATTTTTATCTTCTCTGTTTTCTCTCTCCTTTCATTGCCCATTAAAATACTGTTATGGTTGGGTTTTTAATTCGTCAGGTTTCAGCTAAGCAAAACTATGTCTTTCATTGCAGGAAAGTATTCTCTTCACCTCAAGTACTTTGTGATGATTTATCCATCAGAAAGGGGGGGAGAGAAAGGAAAAGGGTATTCATTTAAATTTGTACAAGTGATGATAGAGTATTCAGGACACCCTTCTCTCTTAAAAAAAAAATTCTCAACAGAAAGATTTCCTTTATTTTGATTCCAATAAACTTTGACTAAAACCCCACATGAGCAACAAACACATACTGTGTATTTCATTGTTTTCTAATCCAAGTCTTACTGGAATTAAGAACATTTCTGCCTCTCCCTAGGTAACTTTTATAGGGAATGAAAAGTTTTCTCTTTTGCACTTCAAAGATTTAGTTTACTTGTCCACAAAATTACTTAGCAGCCTTCAGTCTGTGAAGAGAGTTGAAATTCCATCATTGAGCCCAAGAAGAAGAAAGATTTGAGACCTGTCACAGCACTTAGGAACTACAGAGGTAAGATAAAGATAAAACACAGAAAGCAGGAACAGTCATTCAGGGAGCCATAGTAGTTTTGTAAACTAGCTAAATTTCTCCTTCTACCAGAAAAATTCCCTTTGAAGTTGAAGGAAGTCATATCTGTATTTACAGGATGGAAGGGGGCAAAAATGCTTTGAGTGTCCCAGAAACCTGTGAATCAATAATTGAGTATTTGTCACCATTACAGGGACAGTGCTGACACAGAAATTGTATGGAGCTCTATGCTTCAGATGAGAGCACTCCCAGGTGGTGTTAAAAACCCAAGAGAGGCTTTTCTGCTTCTCCATAGTTAAGCTATTTCCACTTTAAAACTGACAAGACATAAAAAATTGAAACATATAATTTGTTTGCAAATGCATGGAGCCAGGAGAAATGTCAACATTTTACTTCAGAAAAACTCTACTAGCAATATAGGTGAAGAAAATAATTAAAATACAGCAAAGTAGCATCAGGTAAGAGTTTGGGGATTTGTGTGTGTGAAGGACTGATATATATGTGTGTGTTCTGGTTTAAAAAAAACATTTGGGCAGGAACTCCAATAAAATGAACTGCCTTCCATTTTAACTCAGACCAAACCAGAGAGATAAAATGTGAGGAACTATAAATGAAAAACAACAATTTACTGAAAGGGAAATAGCAGCAACCACAAAGATACAAAGGAAAACTGCTTACCCACAAAGAGAGGAATTCACCACCCCATGCTGGCTCCCCCCCAGGAACAATGGGGGGAAAAGTGAAAAATGGTGGAGTGTCCTCCCCACCAACCACTGCCCTCTGCACAGCTAAACAAAAGAAACAATAGGAAACGGGGGCAAAAGACAAAACCTAGACAAACTATGTGTTCACAAGGAGCTATACTATTGAACTGCCCACTCTACATCACCTGGTCAAGCTCATGTCTTCACTGTAGGAGTGGTGTTAGTTCAGAACCATTTTGTTCTCTGCCACGTGTTGCCTCTGACACTGGTACTGCCCCACTTGGCTTGGCTGAGCAGCGGGCAAGCAGCTGTGGCCATCCTGGCACAGAGGAGTGGCAGGGGGAGAGTTACCAGCAGCTCTCCTGGAAACAGCTCCTGGCATGGGCAGTGACAAAGGCCTCGGTCCTTGCAGCATGACCTGGGTCACTCTGGCGGCGGTCTGGGCAAAGGCGGGAATTCCCAGCACTGCCAGTGGCTCCACTCCATCTCCCAGGCACCAGCCCATGTGGTCCAGGGAAGAGCCAGTCCCTCCAAAACAGTATTGTAAAAGGGAATAAAGTATAAAAACCTTCTGTAACTATGACAACGTGTATGTATATATTTTATTAACATAAATTATCATTTATATGGGAACAGATGGGGGTTTCAGGACTGGGCTTGTCTGTGCTGCTTTTTTATGGGTTTTTTCACAAGCCTTACAGAAATTTCATTGTCAAATTTGGTTTCTGCTTAAGAATTTTCCCAGTAAAGAAAGAAAAGTTGTCTCACACATGCCAAAATGAAGATAAATTACACTAATACTTTAATAACAACACCAGATTTCAGTTAAAAAGTTTATTTTCATTTTTATGTTATTCAGGGAGTGGCTTTTTACTCTACCAAAAGAAGCATAAGCATTTCCTAGCCTTCCTGATTAAAAATATATTTCACTAACAAAATGAGGCAAGTGAATCCTCAGAATGTCAGTACCTCAAGGAGTTTCTGAACACACAAGCACAGTTTTTTTAATTTCTTTCATATTTGGAAACTAAAGGTTCAACCAAGTCAAGACGCAGTAGTAATGACATCTTACTATTTCAAATTATTAAAGTCATTATGACTTTTTCCTTTATGATGAAGTGTTCCCATGTGGCCAAGTTTTGCCAGTAATCCAGGTGGAAAAACATGAACAGCAGTGTGATCCCATGCCTTTGGCAAATGCTTCATTGCTTCTGCTCCTAACAAATCCCACTGAACCACACACAGAGCTGTAGGCAATAAATCCCTTAGCAGTTGTAGCCAGCTGCTTTCTCAGAAATTATATCACCTAGCTGAGTTGATCTGGGGGCTTTTCTTTGCTTGACTGGTATGATATTGCTACTGATTAACTGCTAATCCGAGTACCACAAGAAGATTAAGGCTGGAAAGTTATTTCAGAGCTATACTCAGGCATGTTGCTGTTGTTATACTTCTGGTAAGTGTAGCTGGACTAGCTTATCATAAATATCTGAGCTGTTTTGCTATCTCTGTTGACTTCCTAAACTTTGTTTGGTCCTTCAGCCAGTTAATAAGGTCTGTTTCTTCAGCCAGTTAATAAGGTCTGTTTAAGGCCAGTTTTGCTACAGACACATGTTTTTTTCTTGCTAGGGTGACTTCAGAGTACCTGTACCATCTTAAATACAGAGGTTTTGGGAAAGTCTTTTAAAGAGGCACGCTTTTTAGTAGTAATTTCTTGGGATGATTGTGGGGGTTTCAAGTATTTTGAGTATTCTATAGGTCTGGGCTTCTACTATATGATGTAACTGAGGCATATGGATTATAAAGTCTGAAGAATGTTCTGTCTCTCAACATGATACAAGTATTGCTTGTTGCATTAGTTTGGGACAGAAAATGATTTTTTTCTTTCTTGTGTGAATCCTGAACTATGTCTATGAGCTATTTCTAATTCCAAGCTTTCTTTCTGGTTTGTGCTAGCTGAGACCAAGTTGATTCAACAAAGAGTTTCTGTGATACAAAATATGCTTTATGCAATACAGTAGAACTTTTTAAGAAGTTTTTCCAAAACAAAGCTCAAGGCTTGATGGTTGTGATGGATTAACTAAATCTGCAGAGATCATAGTGCAGAGTGATATAAATTACAGACCATAAATGTTATCTGTCTGTAGTTTTTACTGTAACATTGGCTTTGTTGCAGGTCAGTCAAGAGTTTGCATATATGATTCAGGGACTCTTCTTACAATACTCAAAAGTCAATGTAATAATTTTTGCTATGCTACAATAAAACCTTCAATTAAAAAGTAGTACTTTTTTGATGAACTAATTTAGACAATTAGTTGCTTTCAACCTACTCCTATATTATGGACAGGGATTACATCATGAGTTGTAATCTAGCAAAATTGCAAGACCAAGTCTGAATTTTACAATACTAGCTATTAACACTGCAGTAAACATTTGAAAGCATTCAAGACTAAATGTCATATAAGAACAATTGATCACAAAACATTTATAAAAGGATCTATTCCAGGAGCATGTAAACAGATCCGATCCTCATGTATGTTGAACCTAACTAAAACTTCTAGGTTTTTTTCTGAATTATTTTTAGTCTTGTCAGGTCCAGTATCAGTCGCCGTTTTCTCCATGGTTATCTATTCAAATCAGAACTATCTGTCTCCATACTTGTTCTGTGTGAATAGTAATCTCTAGGATTTCAGATGACCCACCACAATTTATGTGCTCTCATTATAATGGTCTGATAGGTATTAACAGAGAAAAAAAGGGCTAGTTGCCCTGAAATTTCCAAGGCTGGCTGTAGGAGACACAGGACCCAGTTGCCGGTAATTTCTGAAAGAGCCCTTTATGTAGGAAAAGAGAAAGCAAATGCAGTTTAAAAGCTGTCAGG
This sequence comes from Anabacerthia variegaticeps, assembly GCA_035583185.1. Lineage (NCBI taxonomy): Eukaryota > Metazoa > Chordata > Aves > Passeriformes > Furnariidae > Anabacerthia > Anabacerthia variegaticeps. The sequence goes on from JAWWEW010000131.1 coordinate 48,744,954, forward strand.
AGAGATTCTCTGAAGTGTTTATGGATGCTAACGGTGTAGTAACACCTGCCTCTTGGTGACAATGTAGTGGATTGGCCTTTTTTAGAATAATACAGTGCATGCTAAAAAGATACAAGTTAACAGCTTAACTAGGAAAACATAAGCTGCATAGTTTTCCAATACGTGACAACCTGTTGGGTGCACAGGGACAGATGATGTTCTCTATACAAAGCTTCTGTTACAAAATAGATCTTCACTTATTTCTGCTTCTACAATACAAGAGCTGAAGCACTTTCATTTAACCATGCTAGGAAGTACTGCAGCAGAATTTCCAGAGGCAGCCAATCAAATGGGGAAAAAGGTGGAAGACTTAAAATGAACAACTCACAACATAGCAGAGAGTTTTGATGCAAGAAAGAACAGATTGTCCATGAAGATTTCTTGGAACAGGAGAAAGAGCAGACAGTGCAATGACTCACAAAGAAGCAAGGGCTTTGAGGGTCCTCTAGCTGAGGTGTGTTGCTGAGTTACCTGGTGAGTCTCAGCCTTCCTTCTGGGAATAGAAATTAGGTGATGTGTAATATGGGCTTTCTTTGTAGTAGATGGAGGAACAAGGGGATGTTTCCTTGACCTGTTTGGATAAAGAAGACATTTAGCCTTCTCTTTCTGGGAATGTAATACAGATGTTGAATGAGCAGAGACATACAAATACACAGTTTAGCTGTTGGTAATTTTTAATCACTGTTGCTTTCGGTATTCAGACAGCTTAAACAGAATCTCAGCTGAAAGCCTGATGAAGTTCATCATTCTCATAGTCTGGTGGGTCCTGGATAAAAGAACAGCAGTGAATTTACAGAAAAAATAATTAAGAAGTCATCAGCATAAATTACAGGTGGTGTGTAAATGTATACTGGAAATACTCAGGTATTCTGGACAGGAGGTTAATAGAATACAGAGAGAGAAAGGAGTTAGAAATACCATGATATTATAGTAGACAATGGTTTCTTTTCAGACAAAAAAAAAAAAAAAACAAAAAAACAAAAACAAACCAAACAAACGAAAAAAAAAAACCAACCAAACAAACCAAAAAAACAAACATCTGCTACTCCCTATATAGAGATGCTGTATTTGTTTCCAGCAATCAGTCGTCCTTTTGGTTTAGCCAAGGAATATTGGATTACAATGTATCATTACAAGGTCCCTGGAGGGGGAAGTTTTTCCAAAAAATCATTTAATGTTCTGTCTAAAGTTAACTGTGGAGTGAAAGTACACTGACAACTCTTAGACTTTGAATCTCAAAATAATTTTGGCCCAAGTGTTTTAATTCTCACTTCAGGCAATATTTGGAGATATATTATTTTATATTATTGCAAAAGAAATTTGCAGCATCTGCTTTGCTACTTAAGAGTCAATAATTTTTTAATGAATACTTGAGTACCCAGATACAAAACAGCATTGTGACATTTTAAAGACCTTTTGGTACATTTGCATATCTTGCCTCCTGCTGCATAGGTAAAAATTATAAAAGTTCATGATAAACAGTAAGATAGAAAAGAGCAGTGGTCAGAATACTGAATAGCCTTACAATGCTAAAAATTGAGGGTTTGGGGAGAAAAAACCAGAATTTTGTTTAGTTGAAGTTTGTGTGCCCTTGGTGGCTACTTGTTTTCACTTTTTCAGACAAGCATAAAAAATGAACTCCCTTGGGTGGGGGGCTAGGGAAAGAAAGGTCAATAAAACAGAGCTGTGTTTTACTCTCAGCAGCAAAGACAGAAAAAGAGTTCAAGTATCATGGTATTTTAATTTGCTCATTAAGCCAAAGCATCTAAAGACAGTATTTCAGAGTTCCTTTTCATGATGTTTATGAGTAAGAAAGTTTATTCATGAGGAAAGACTTATTTTTCAAAACAGGAGTGTTGAATGCTCTGCATGAAGAATGCAAGCAAGAGTTACCTCACTGGGGAACTCTGAATTTATGCACAATAGAAATGTGCACAGCAGATGTGCAGTCATGGAAACTGCATGGGTCAGTCTGGGATGAAATTATGCATTTTATGTGGGAATGGGTGACTATTGCATTCAAATGGAGAACAAAATGCTTTACTGATGGTACAGGACATAGTGTTACAAAGCATTTGTCTTGGTTCCTCGTTATAATTGCTTTGTTGGCACAAAGTAATTGGTTTACATTTTGAAAATTTCAGAAAATATTTAGCATTTATGTATTATAAAGGAGTCGGAGACTACTTTTCCTGTGGGTTTTGTTGGGTCCTTTATATAGGGTTAGAATAGTTTTCATAGGCTGATGCTGCAAGAAGAATTGTACTTGCAGAAGAAAGTTGAACTAATAAATCAAGACATTCAGCAAAGATTTGAAAGAGCTGAATTAAAACATAAATCTAAATTTGACAAAAGTGCAGTGCTAGCTTGCAAAATAAAAGAACATATGGATGTCTTCCAGGTTCTACAAGTATGCAAACATCGTGTTTTAAACCAATTGCTGCTTTCTTGAAATAGCACGTGGTGTTTTGTCAGTGGGAATCAAAAGACAGAGGCTGTGTTCCCCAACAGCATTTGAAATCTGTGTTCCTTGGATTTGCTGGGTGAAGAGAAAAGTGACAAGCCACCCATGAGCCCTTATAGGTCTGATGTGACACTGACCCTCCGCAACCAGGTATTTTTTATTCATGAGGTCATGCCTGTCTTTGGAAAAGTCATGGGAAAGGGGTTGGAAAATGAACACTGGAACACTTCTCCAGAGAAGTGCACTTCTTTTTTTAGGCCTGTCTTATTTTTTCTTTCCATTTAATATGGAAGAAAAAAGTATTGAGAATGCTTGAGAATTTCAAATGGTTTGGATTGCATGTCTTGAAAATAATTTTTCCTGTCTGTGAGAGACTGAAATGTTAAGGGTTAGTGACTCAAACAACTGGCCATTTGCAAAAGCAAGAGGTGTTTTTCTGATGATGGGTAAGGTAACAGCCCAGGGGCAGGGTGGGTTCACACCTAACACCATAAACTACAAGCTGTGTTTTGAGCCAGAAAGTGAAGAAGCCAATAAGAAGAAGATCCTGCTAGGTGGGATAATGGTTGTGCCAATATCCTCCCTTTCACAACTCGCCCAGGTGTAAAACACTGCCACACTTAGGAAAATACTGGGACGTTCACACATAGACCTGAAGGTATCCAACCCATCTGTTGGGGCATAATTGTCTCAACTACACTGATTCAAGAGGCACCGGTCTTGTCTTAGAAGGTGTCATAAATGATCAAAATCCATGAAATGCCCTGAGACTCATTTCTGGGGCCTTCCACCAGAGAACTGCTCACGATCCACAGTGTTGTGACAGATCCACGGTGTTGCAACAGTCCATGTAAAACTATGCTTGCCCAGGGTGAGGTACCTGGGTTTTCACACCTGAACCTAAACATATATTAACCCATCAAACTTTTGTTTCCTGGGCTTCCACCACCCCTGGTGGATCAAGACTGTGACCATTACTTCTAAAAATGGACATTGAAATCGCAACTATGAAGTATCATTGTTGGATCCATGGGTTACGATATTTTTCTACTCTTATCCTTTCTTTCTCTTTCTTTCTTTTCCTTATGCATTTTCTTAAGTGTTAATTTTGTGCTTTTATATTGCTGTATTTCTAGAGATAATAACCAAAAACAGCTACAGACTTCCTTTTCATTGCAACCAAATTGTTCTGAAATAAACATGTCGTACAATATATTTATAAACACCAGTCATTTAGTGTCTTTTCACTGTAATCTGCCCCAAAGGATCTATTATTAGCAAAAACCTCAGTTACTCCACATTTAGGGGTGGGTCATTACACCATCTCTTTTTCTAGAGGTAGATTATTTTCCTATTTTTTTTTCTTTTACCATGAAAAACACTGTAACAACCTAGGCACTACACCATATTAATATTTTTGTGTTAACACTAGCATTGTGAAAGCGTATGCTTTAATAACGGAGGGATATGCTTAGTAAGTACAGAGCAGTTGATCTTTCAGCAGGACAAATTAGAAGTTGAAGGGGCTTCACTGTGAAGAGGAAAACAAACAAACAAACAAACAAAAACACACAAAAAAAACTGACAGTGGTGTGCGTGCATGAAATTCTGCTCCAAAAAGTTCTTTGTGAAACAGGTTATTATTAGTAGTTCTTGCTGATAATTCTTAGGTGCAATATTCTTGTAGTTTGAAGGTTTAGGAGCAGAAGCACATCGCTCACAACTCAGCTACTTGGGAGTTTCCCAAGGAAGTAGTACTCCTACTGGTTCACCAGTGAAGAGAAGGAGTTGGATGGCTTGTAAACCTGTTTCACTAAAATACCATTGGGGCTTGAGTGCTGCACCTCAGGCTGGATGATGAGCCAAAATCCTGTGCTCAGTGTCACTGAAGTCACTATTGCAACTTTGGCAATAAGCAGAGAGCAACCTCAAGAATAAATACTTTTCATGCCAAGGACTCAATAGGAGTGTGTTTACAATGGTTCTTATGCAATAAACAGTGCAAAAGGCTGCTGAATTGAGGTGGCAAGTGCAGGAGAGGTAAGGGGCCAGAGGGAAGGGTGGCATTTTAGAGGAAGAATCTTCATGTGGTAAATTCCTCACAATGATTTGCTTTAATTTTTATAGATTGACAAATATTTGATAGAAAATGCAACAGACATGGATCACTTCAAGACTCTGTGGATAACATTAGTATTTTCCCCCTAATGGTTTTATTCCTGATGAAGAGTTTCCTTGAAAACTGTGATACATTATTTTCTCAAGTATGTCCTACACCTAGGTGTGCTGATTTTGGCTGGGATAGAGTTAATTTTCTTCACAGTGGCTAGTATGGGGCTGTGTTTTGGACTTGTGCAGAAAACAGTGTTGATAATATAAAGATGTTTTCGTTATTGCTGAGCAGTGCTTACACAGAGCCAAGTCCTTTTTTTTTTTTTTAGCATGGCCATACTGGTGAGGATACTGGAGATGCATGGACAGCTGGGAGGAGACACAGATGGGACAGCTGACTCTAACCTAGACAAAAGGATATTTCATACCATATGGTGTCAGGCTCAGTATATAAAAAGGGGAAGAAGGGGGGAACATTCTGAGTGATGGTGTTTGTCTTCCCAAGTCACTGTTACATATGATGGAACCCAGCTTTCTTGGAGATGGCTGAACACCTGCCTGCCCATGGGAAGGGGTGAATGGATTCCTTGTTTTGCAGATTTTGTGTGCACAGGTTTTGAGTTTTCTCACTTTTACTCTTCTGATTCTCTACCACTAGTGATACAAGTAAGTGAGTGGCTGCATGGTCAGTGGCTGGGATTAAACCATAACACTGGATAAAGCTGTGATTACTAATTGTGTCAGTATAAATAATGAAATATTTAAATTCAGCTAGTGACAATAGTAGTATTCAGCTAGTGACAATAGTTGCAATGATAGCTTTAGCTCACTGCAGCATGCGGAGTGCATTTCTGAGGCCCATGTAGTTTGTTTTGCACATATGAAAGTTGATGCTACTGTACCTTCCCCACTTCAGCTGTTTGTCCCTATGCTGTATTGGGATTCCACTATGTGAATCACAGCAGAAGCAATACCCAAGGAGCCAGACTATATTCTACTGTGTCCCTGCACCTCTGTATTGGCATATGTTTACAGATGGGAGATGATTCAGAACCAAAGTCTTTAACATGTTAGGCTAAATGGCCAGTTCTATGATTCTAGGGTGACTTCCTTCCCTTTAGCTGTAAAATGTTTGAAAGCAAGTGGTTACATTTGTTGCACTGAGAAGATCAATGGATTCATTTGTTTGGGTTGTAAAGTGGGATATCTGCTACATAAAAGTGGCTAATCAAGGTCTGTTAACTAGTGAATTTATGTAATTTAAATACTAAAATATAATTTAAGTAGGAATAATTTGTCTAAGAATCTTACCTATTTCTTTCACAAAGCATTAGCAATCACTGCAGCCTCACCAAACACAGTACTGTTCATTTTGTCTTTCTCCAGGCTGTTTAAAATCTCTGCAAGTCACAGCTTCTCTTTATCTGAAATAAGAATAATAGCTTAGGATTGTGAAAATAGAGAACTTTACAGGCCTCATTTCTCTTGGAGGTTAACCTTTAAAAAAAAATAGCCACTTATTTATGCTGAAGGATATTATACTCAGACTTTAACACTCAATTGAGAAACTGTATACAGGTATACTACACAATAAATGGGATGATATCAAACTAAAATACAGTCAATTTAAGAAAATTACAGTAAGGCATTTTGAGGGGCTGTATTTTTTAATACTACTACCATTTTTTCTGGTTTTATTATTTATTATTACTGTACTTCTGTGGCATTTTCTTAGTCTTAAACATTTTCCTCACTCCTGCAGCTTTGTGAAAAACTAGCAAACAAAGCAGAACATTGACTGACAGATCACATATGTAAGAGAGAAATTGATGGTGTTAGATGGTGCAATCGATTGCATAAGTGAACAAAGTGAAATAATAGGCTGGGAATGTTATGAGTGGTGTGGTATGGAGGAAAAAATATTTCAGACAAAAATGATCATTGTTAAGTTGATGGTTCATGATTGGCATGGGGTTTTTTCAGCTTTGAAAGCATATTCTTATTTCAATACTGTACCAGGAAGAGTAGGAAAGTAGAACTGTAATTATTAAAAAAACAAGCAATGGCAGCTAATCTTGTATTTCAAAGTGAAGAGATGTACTTATTGTTTTTTTGAATGCACAGAAAGTAAATTGCAATAGTGGTTTATTTATATTAATTTGATTTCTTAATTTTATATATATATGGAATTTATTTATTATTCCTTTCATCTTTTCCTTGTATGTACTCAGTTTCTGCTTATAATTTATTTTATTTTCCTTTGGTCCTCAGTCTATATTTTTGTTTTGTTATTTAGGCCATGGTATTCATCTTGGAATCATGTTGTTCTGGACATGTTAGAATAGAGATATAGATCTGAGCTTCATTGTCAAATGTTAAACTACTGTCACCTGAAAAGAAGGGATGTAATTTAACATGTTCTAGTTAAATTCTGTTCTAAAATTACATCTTTTTCACAGGTTTATTCCACTGTTTGTTAAAAAAAGGAGAATCTTCTTTCTAAACTTCCCCATGTTTAGATCTCAGCACAGATACAATTAAACACATGCAAGCAAGTTTATTAACTTCCTACACTTTTATTTTTAATGCTTTTCCCTTTATGTTACACCAAACTGTATTAAAAGAGCACTTTCCCTGAGCAAGTGCAAAATGTACTGTATTCCAGCTAAAAGTTCAGAACACTGGGTGATTATGAGGCCACAATTATATGGAGGTTAAATGATCAGTCATTAATGAAACACAAGAATGCTTCCGATGTTTAATTTCTCCATTTAGGGATCTTATCAGCAGTTAAAAAACCCAGCTTATGATTATGAGCCCTGTAAATGTAGATCTTAAACATAGTTAAAGAACAGAGACTTAATGCATCTCTTTATTCTATTGGAAGAGGAAAATTCCTTCCTTTAAAAAGGCTCTTCTTGGGTGGGGGAACCCTCCATGAAGGACTGCCAGAACAACCAGGACACGTCCTTCCAGGAATGGATTGACCTAACAATTAGATAGTGATTTATTGTATTAGATAGTTACTTCTCTTGTATTTGTGTGTTTTACTCCGATTGTCTAAACAAGCCCTGAGCTACTATGAAAGGCTAGCCACTCCCAGCTTTCCCCCTTCCTTCCCCTACCTGCCGGGCTCCACCCTAGCCACTCCTCCCCTTTCCCATAATTGTAGTCTCCCCTCCCCTCTTTCCCCATATTTGCCGCATCCCGCCCCTAACTCCTCCCAGTTCCCAACCCCTTAAAAGTCTCAGTGCTCTCAATAAACTCGTTCCAGCTTTCTACCCCTCATTGGTTGTGGGCCGTGTCCTTTGTTTCCCTTCGGCAGACGGCATTCTTGTGTCCCTGAATTGATACCAACTATTCCCTAGGTTCTAACAATGAGTCTTTGAGTCACATTACAAATATCATAGGCGGAAAAAAATCAAGCCCTTTGATATAATTTAAGTAGAAAAACAATTTTGATTATCTAAGGGAGTAATCCTCTTCAGGTTTTATTTTTGATTGACTAAGAGACTGTTTATTTGCAGGATCATCTTATAGTTTTCTGTGGTTGTTGAAAGTTCACTGTGTCCTTTACTGACTTTAGGCAACTAAAATATGTTGCTGCAAATGAGGTTGGCACCATTAGAGTGTACTTTAATATCTCCCTTATTTGTGCTGAGATACCTCAGCTGTTATATTCTAGGATAACATTTGCCTTTCTCACAGCTGTACTGCATTGAGGGCTCATAACAATCATCTGATCAGATAGCACATGTGGATCCTCTTTCTCCAGAGGTGACTAAAATGCAGAGAAATAGCCGAAATAGAACACTGTAGCAGCCCAATGATTTTATGATATCCATGTGTAGCTAGGGAGTGGAGAAAATCTCATTAAGACAATTTCTATGAAAATGTAAACATTAATGAAAACACTATGGAATGCAGAGTTTCAAACCATATGCCCTAGGTTTTTAAGTGATTTTTCTCTGATAATTATTTCTAGATGTAGATATTGTAAATGATGCCTAGTCGTTTGTCTGGTTTTGTTTGTTGGTTTTTCTTTAAAAAAAAAAAAAAAGCAACACAAAAACCAACCAAAGAGCAACCAAAAAAAAAAAAAATCCCCAGCTGAGTAATACTAACTTCCCTTCACCAGTGCTTCAAAGCATGGCAAAATACCTTGTTTGGAAGGCCAGAAAAATATGCAGGCAGGGTACAAGTGAGACTACTTCCACCTGTATAGAGTGGAGCCAAAGAGAAGCTGTGGATACCCCATCGGTGGAAATATTTAAGGCCAGTCTGGAAGAAGCTCCGAGCAACTTGGTTTAGTGCAAGGTGTCCCTGTCCACAGCACAGAGAGTTAGAACTGGATGATTTTTAAGGTCCTTTCTGACTCAAACTATTCTATGACCCTATGACACTGGTTTTACAAGTAATGATAAATGGCACTGCATAACCTTTATCTCTCCTCATTAACAAAATTCAGGAAATTAGCAGCATTTCTTTATTACCTATATTTAAGGTGTCTATGACAAACTACCACTTTGGCAGGGTGGAACTATGGTTCCTAGAATCTCTGCATTTCAAAGGGAATCCACGAAAACTTGCAGAAATGTACGTAGCCTTATCCTGTAAGCAAGTGAAACTGAAGGAAAAACAGAAAGGTTGAAATAGGGGATGAAAGGTACAGAGGCAGGACTGTCTGCCTGTAGTGCCCAAAGGACCTCATGCCTCAGGTATTTGGAAATTTTTCTTCATTCAGAGCAGGGTTGGAAGTGGAGGCTCTGTCCAAGTGGCCAAAACCTTCAGCCTAAAGAATTTAAACTTCGTCCTCTTTACAAAAACAAGATCCTTCCTTCTGTGTTCAGTATGGATTCTCAGAGAGGCTGTGTCTAACCTGTACTCGAGGCAGAAGGAATTTGGAATTATTTGTGTGGGTAACTATGGATTCATATGTTTCAGAGAGGTGACAACATGCAGAGATCGCCGGACTATTAGAATAAAATGTATCTTCTCATTAAGTCTCAAAAGATTTCAGTTTAGTAGATAATACTTTCATCAGAAAACCTGGAATATTTTGGTTTGGAGTTTGTTGGTAAAATGATGATCTCCTTTTCTTTATGTGAATGTTCAGTGAGATTTATGCTCTCCTCTTTGTTCTATTTTTTTCTCTTTGGAATTTTAGTAGGTGGAGATGATTGATGAAAAACTTATTGACTGACAGTTCCTTTAAGTGTGTTACATTGTTTGGATTATTGTAATAGATACCTAACTGTAAAAGAATCAATAACAGGTTCGGGTTTTAGGAATAGGAAAGTTGGTCTACAACTGTTTCATTTTGGCATTTCACAGGGTTTCAATAGATGAAACCAAACTGAAAATAATGCCAGAGCACAGACAATCAAAAACCAATAGGAATCACTAGAAAATTGCTTTATTGGTAGACCTCTTTAGCAACAGCTCTAACTGAGAAGAAAGTAATGTTTTTAAAATCTTCATATAGTTGAGCAGAAAAGAAACCTTTCTTTTGAAAGAGATGTCTTCCACTTCATAATCAGAAAAAAGTGATATAGGAGTTCAATTACATGATAATTTCAGGATCATCAAATGAGATGTAATCAAAAATGAGAAACCAGCAAAATGTAGACAGGGCATGTGTTTTGCAAAAGGGCATGGGAGAATGACACTTAATAGATAAATGCTTTTCTTTCCTTTCAAGAAAATGAAACAAAAATCTCCACGAAGTTATATCTATGTACATCTTACCTAATTTGAGGAAATGCAGCACTTTCTCAACTGCCTGCAGCCATACTGTGTTACTGTTATTACTCACTTATGCTTGTTTTCCAAAACTGAGTCTCCTTTCATCTCTATAATATTTTCCTTTTTCTAATTTGTCTAAAACTTTAGAGTTTCTTAATTTTAAGCTGTTAATAATGGATTGTTTCCTCTTCTGAGTCCTTGCTAAAGTCCAGGATTTAGGTTTATGATTAGTTTAAGAATAGTGAAGAAGGCACGATGAAGGCAGTGAGACTTAAATAAATTTCTCTTTAAATAAAAAGTTATACTTCCACCAGGGTCAATTATATACCTTTTACTTCTAAATACTATACAATGCATTTAAAGTACTATACTTTTTTCCTTACATAAATATAAAAAGCACCCTTAAGATAACTTATCCATAGAATTTAAAGTCCCAAAAAATGCAAGAAGACAGTGAGGAATCTGCTTAAAGATATTCAGGAATCTCTTAACTACTTTAGCTGTTTTTAAAAGCCCTGGATTTTATTCCATTCATTGGTGTGCACTGTCTAGTTCTGAGCTAATTTGGTACTGAAAGAGGTAAATATGATAGAATCATGTGAAAACTGCAGAAGCCTATGCATTAGGAATTTCCGCTTGCATCCTGAGAAGTTTGTCTCCCTCCCTGAGCAGCAGACTCAACTGCCACTCAGGTGTTAAGACAGAAGATGCTGACAAAAAACTTTTCCAAAACTTTCTGTTTTAAAAACCTCGCTTTAGGTTAAGCTAATGCATGCAATATCTACACCACCTTTTCCTAAGAAATTTTAGCTGAGATCTAAGAAAAAGGGTAAAGGATGGGCCATTGTTGTCAGTCACACATTAAGAGAATTATAACTCAGCAATTTTTTGAAGTATTTCATAATGCAAGCAAAGGCAGAAGTAATTATGAATGTGTATTCAGTCATTAAGATTTGGGGTTTTTTTTCAAATCCCTTTAGGATTGTAATTGTACTTTAACCTTGATGTTGTCCTTCTATCATAAGCATTGTACCTCTTCTTGATCCCAGAGCAAGGGTTAGACATCTGTAAAAATAAATGATTCTACAGTTTTGGCATATGGCTCACAGTGCAGAGCTAGCAATGACTGTCTGATTTCCTTTAGAGCCTGGTACAACTGTTAATATATTACAGCCTTAAAATAACTGTTTCACTAGCTGTATGTGTTTAAACATCTGCTGGTACAGAGCTTGAAAATATATCCCTAGTGACTTTTAGACAGGAAGAGAAGGATCAGCAGCACCTGTGTTAATCTTATGGCCAAAAGATCAGGCAATACAGTTTTATAAGCAGGCAGAGGACTCTTTCTGTTAACAAAAAATGTTCATGGACGTGTGAAAAACCAGTAGGCTGTTAACCTTACTGAGGATAGTTCTTATACTGTGATAGGTAATCACATTTATCACTTCTCACATCCTTTCACACATAAAAGCCAACTAAAAACAGATTTATATTACAAAAACATCAATACTAATAAATAATTAAAAAACAAACAAACACAACAAAAAAATCCCCCAAAAGAGTGTGTCCCTTGCCTCTGGCTTAATGTGCCACGGTAAATGCAGCCACAATACCAGAAAAAGGGTAATTAGGTTCTTATGTGAAGGAGGATGTGTCAGAAGCTCCATGGCATGTTTCCTCTTCCATTGTCATGTGTGTTTTTTGTGTGGTAGGTCTGGTTTAATGACTTTTTTTGCAGCCCTGAATTGCAGTAATTTTTGCCTGAATAGTTAGAAGATGTTTTCCTTTGTCTAAGAAAATGAATTAACCTACCTGACTCAAAAAGACTGTCTTTGCCGAGAAAAAAAAAGAGATGTGAGAGAGCTAAAACATACAGTCCCACCCCAGGAAGTGATAAACTATACTGAACATTAAAATTGTGTTTGAAAATAAAATCTAAAAAAAAAAACCAAACAAACAAAACATAATTTGAGGCTTCGATGTGTAAATATATTACAAATTTTTAGTAACCCAGCATTCACACTATCTTGAGGGACAACCTAGTTCATTTCAACAACAGGCAAAAGTGAATTTGATGAACTAGAATAAAACACTGAAGTTGTATGAGCTGAGCAAAGCTGTGTGGGTAATGGCAGCAGCAGGAGTCTGCAGGTTGCCAGGGAAGCCATACAGACAGGAGCTTGGAAGGCAAATGTCCTTTTCCCATGTTGTTTAGAACTACTGATTAATGAAGAATGAGGTTAGTGTTCTTCAGCTAACTTCTTTCAAGGGAAAAAAAGTCACTTTCAAACAGTGTTCTTTGGTCATTAATTCCTCAGGCTTGGGGATCTCCATTAGCAATTCTGTTTATATAGTTTGGTTTATTAAATATATGCACCAAGGGAAATTATTTTCTTTTATTTGCAGACTAGACTCAAGGCACTGTGGAATGATATCTTGTTTTAAATTCAGTATGTAAAAATGAGGTTTCTTTATTTTAGGAGCAAGAAAGTCCCATAATTTTTAGATGATGTGTTCATAACTTACTTCCAGTTCTGAGGTCTCTTTTTTCAACGTACAATAAACTCAGCATCCCTTTGAAACCCATTAGGGAAGGCCTTTCCATACACCAAAAAGTTACCTTAAACATCCTAAATGTAATGAAGTTTTTATACAAGCATCTGTATCCCTGAAATGTCTGTTTGCCAGTGTCTGCTAAGCTACAGTTAAATAAGGATGGGGATACTGCTGTCAGCAGTCCTAGCAAACTCTAAACCAGAATTTAATCATGTGTGGCTGGTGCATTCATTCTGTTTTCCTGCAATCTGTTCCCCTATATTTGATTAACCTTTCTAGTTGGAAGTCTCTGCCCAAGTGAAACATTCAGTTCTTTGGAATGAAAGCAATACAGATATGCAGAGTATCAGGCAACCAGCAAGGTGTTCTGCCAAAGTGTTCTGCAGTTACAGCTGACTAAATTTATTTGTTTGTAACTAGAATTTAATAGGAAAATGGTTTTTTGCCAAGGAAAATATGCTTTTCCATGGCTAGAAAAGTATCCATACCATTGAAATTTGGAAAATGTTGATTTAGAATTTAATCACAAATAATGCTTAGACATTCACATTTCCTCCTTATTTGTGTTCATCAAACCTCTCAATCAGGATACTTTTCTCATGAGACATTGTAACTGGAGGACTGAGGAAATATTTTGATGGCTCACCAAGGATGGAGCCCGCTGTATAACTTACAGAAAGCAGTAAGAAAGAGCTATGCAGTGCTATTTACTAACGGATAGTTCTGGTTTAAATTGGAACTTTTAGCTAAATTTTATCGATTTCCTTTGGGAAAGGGATCCTCTATATCTGGACGCCTGTGCCACACAAACTAGGTCTAGGGTTATTAAAAACTGTCTTCTAGTGAGGATGCATAGGTTTAAGTACACAATCCCTCTGGAGAGTTTTTCTAATAGGTGCCAGTAGCATTCACTTCAAAAATTTAACAAATTAAAATTAAATTAAGCTACTGATGTTTCTAAACATCTCTATTATTAGCTGCCAGAAGACATAACAATCCTTTTATTAAAAAGCATGAATGCATTGGTTTATAAGAGTTATTTGTAGAGCACTTGAAGTGTTACATTGAGTACGCACACCTGCACCATATTTTTTACAATCTCTTAGGTTCTTTGCTATCACCTTGCAGATGTATTCTCCTTCCAAGGTTACCACCATTGTTTCACGGTGTGGTGAATAAATTCTAAGTTCTTTAAAGTGCACCTATGAACTTTATCTTGTCTCCTTGCCACTTCTCTTTCCTATTTCCCTGTGTGCAAGCCACAGGGATGTGCTAAAAGGCAAATCTTGTCCTCCCTTCAGCATGTGTGAAGGACTACAGATATAGAATAACTGTGAGATAGTACACTGAAGTAGAGGATTTCTTTGTCCTTGTTCCCTTTACAGCAGTGTTAGTGACATAGTGCATCTTGTGGTTTGCAGGAACTTAGTGTCACTGCACAGGACACCAGTGTTTTTTGGAGGGAGAACATCACCTACTCAGTGCACCTATAGGACACTGCTCCCTACTGTATTTGCATAGTGAGTCCTTGTTACTGTATTGATATAGTAGGTATCTGAAGATGTGTGTCAGCAAATATCCCCACCAAAAGCCTTGATAAATATTTCCAAAATTTTGTACTTGGCTAGGAATGGATTTAAGCTATAAAGGCATATAAATTACATTAATTCTACACCATTTTGAGTCCTATACTCTAAGGACATCAACTATGCCTGTTTGTGAATTTCCTGACAGTGTGGCATTTCATCAGGGCTCTAAAAAAAAATTAGAGCTCTAGAAAAATTTTTTTTATGGCATCAGTTTTCACAACCCTTCTTTTAGGACAGCTTGCTCTTCTTCACAATACACTAACAGCAGGACACCCCAAAATGGAATAATAAGATAGTTTTGGTTGGAAAAGACCCTTAAGATCATCGAGTCCAACCACTAACCTGACACTACCAAGTCTACCACTAAACTATGCCCCTAAGCACCACAGTAAAACCTAGCAACCAGGCGCCTCCAAAATGTGAGAAGCACATGGTCCCTATCTGCTTGCCTAAATTAGTGACTAGACTTGAGCCTCACTCTCTTACGGCCCAGGTGAGGTAGTACCCAGCAGTGGTTTAGCTGCTAAGAGGGGATTTTTTCAAAACCCCCACATGTGAGCTGCTGGGCCAAAGAGAGTGAGTAGCTGTGGACACTTCCTAAGACATGACACGCAAACATCCTTAAGTCAGGGTTGCAACAATTATATAATCTTACAGGTATTTCGCTTTATATAAATAACTAAAATTACTTCTGGATCTGGCCCTTTATGTCAGATCTCCTATAAACCTTGGACTGTCTTCATCTTCGGGCTCTTTGGGCACATAGTAAAATGCTTCTGGTTCCTACATTTTTTTTTGAGGAATTATCTTAACCCAGTTCAGAACTATTGGGCTGCAGGGAGAGTGTGTGTTTGTTTTGTTGGGGAGGGGGGCTGTTTCAATTTCTTATGTTTTATGGAACAAGCTCTCATTTCCCACTTGGATCTTGTCAAATCTTACTGAACTGATTTCCAATAGGACTAATCAAAGCATGCCCTGCAAATTTAAACTTTTTTTTCAGAAACACATTACTTTTTTGATATTTGAAAATGAGAAAAATGCTGCTGAAGAGAACTGTTCCCTTTCTTAGTATCCATTTTTGTGTGGGTAAGCATAGGTTTACCTTACATAAATCATATGTAATGTTCTTTCTTGCATGCAAGCAATGAGAAAATATCCTCAGGCAAGTTGTTTTCCAAAATAATCAGCTCAGGCATTCCCCATCTGGAAAAATATTGTTATGGCACTGTGACTTGAAACCAAGTGAGTGATGGAATATGACTGATGTGAGCTAGTGTACCAGAAAATGTTTTTGTTTCAAACCGTATACCTGGTCTTGAATGCAATTCTAGCTTTAGTGGTTTAGTTACTCAAGGGCAGACATCAAGCACCTGCTCTGTCCACTCTCCTTTACTGCCAACACCATTAATTTTCCAAATGAGTCAGCACATCTCTATTTATTCTTTAATTGATTGGGAATATAGAGTTTTAATTGAGATTGTAAAATGAAAGTTGCAGATTTGATTGTCTGCTCAGAGTTCAGAACACTTCAGTGATCAGAGCTATTAGTCTTGCAAATCATATAAGCAAATGCAAAACAACAAAGAAAAAATCAAATTCACAGGTTTGCAAAATGAGCTAACTCATGTTGTTACTTCCTATTCAGACTGTAACACAGGCAAGAGCAAAACATATCTGGAAGAAGAAAACAAAAGAAAACAAACTCAAGGTGAAAACAAAATCTTTCCAACTTTATTTCTGAGATGGCGAATCATTTTGAGAGCAACAGATTAAATACTGCCACGGCACAACCCATGACTGCCTTGCTGAAATAAAATTAGAATTTAATTCCAGACTCTGACAAAGGAATAGTGTTATAATTCGGGGGAAATGTAATGGAAATATGTATTCAGCAAGAGGCAAGCAATGTGGAGCATTAGCCTTCACTGGCCCTTGTTCTGGTAGAAATAGTTGTTTCAAAGTGGTTTTCCCTCCTGGGGAAAAAGGAAATGGAAGCACAGTTTTGCCTTCATTCAAGCCAATTGTATAATTGTAGAAGTAATTCAAATATTAAGAAAATAAGGTAACAGTAAAGTTAACTTCCCTTTTGTAAGTTAGTATGTAATATCACCTAGTCTGGCACACCATCTTTGGCAGGCAGGAGGGATGAATGTGCACTCAGGGCCTGTAACAACCCCTGGAGGAGGGAAGGCTCAGTTGCCCAGTACTCTAAAACAATGGACTTCATATGAGACAAAAAAAAAAAGGTTTTTTTATGTTCTGTTGTAGGTTTGAATCTCCTCAGATAAGGACTAGGAATATTTTCTTTTTAATGAAATTATTTCATTCGTCTTTTCATTGACTCACTCTATTTCTAATATTATTTCTGTGCTCTGTGACTCAGACCATCCAGCCCTCCTTGTCTTCAATGCAATTTTTTTCTCTGTCCCTATATATCCCTTCTGCTGTGTGAGATTTTTGCACATATTTTTCATGATGTATCAAATACTTTCCACCACATGAACAAAACTCTGCCTGTGACTAGTAATAGGATCTGTTGATGGTAAAAGAGAGATTCTTTTGACTTCATATAATTGTGAAGCACATTCAAAAGTACTGAGCAAAGAATCATCCTATAGGATTTTAGATAGAGCTGCAACACTGCATTTGAGGGCAGCATGCATGAAGGATCATAGAATCATAGAAGGATTTGGGTTGGAATGGTTTTTGGTTTGGATCATCTAGGTCCAACCCCTCTGCCATAAACGGAGGCAATTCTCAGAGGCCAGATGTGGGAGAAGGGTCTTAGGAAGAATGGAAAAAACAGCATGGAACAGTCTGTTGAGACCTGGAGATGAAGAGGAAGCCCATCAAGTTGTGAGCTATCCAAGCACAAAAGAAATACTTATACCTGGACACTGTTTTAATGACTCCCAGTGTTATTATATGTTCTCCCAGTTTTGTATGTTCATTGTTATATACATATGCACATATATTATATTGTTCAGAATAGTTCCCCAGTTCTCCCTCATGTTCTCCCCATTTTCCCATTGGTTGAGATCTGCGGCAGTGCAGTCTCACCATACATGGTTATCTCCTCCCCAGTTTTCCCTATACGGTTGTTGCCCTTCCTTCTTTTACCATACATGTGGGAGGATTTGCACGCTCCTCCCAATCTCCACCCAAGTTCTGGAACCTTCCTGCAACCCTCTATATAACTCTGAGTCTCATTTGAATAAACCACCATTCTGCCTCTCCCATTCTCAGAGTGTGCTGCACCCTTTACCCTTCAAAGCTTTGTTAGCCAGATTGTTCAAAGCCCCATCCAGCCTGGCCTTGAACACTTCGAGGGATGGGGTAACCACAACTTCTCTGGGCAACCTAGTTCAGTGTCTCACCACCCTCACAGGAACAAATTTCTTCCTGATATCTAATCTAAAACTACCCTCCTTAAGCTTAAGGCCATTCCCCCTTGTCCTATTCCTACACGCCCTTGTAAAAAGTCCTTTTCCCTATTTTCTGTAGGCCACTTTCAAGTGCAGGAAGGCTGCTATAAGGTCTCCATGGAGCTCCCAGGCTGCATGGCCCCAGCTCTCAGCCTGTCTACATAGGAGAGGTGTTTCAATCCTTTGAACGTGTTTGTGGCCTCCTCTGGATTCATTCCAACAGGTTTACATCTTCCTTGTATTCGGGGCCTCACAAGAGCAGCATAGAGAGGGCAGAATCACCTCCCTTGACCTGCTGGTCACACTTCTTTTGATGCAGACCAGGACATAGTTGGCTTTCTGGTCTGTGAGTGTGCATCGTTGAGACGTGCTATGCTTCTTATCAATCAACACCCCCAAGTCCTTCTTGGCAGGGCTGCTCTTGATACATTCTTTGCCCCGCCTGTATCTGTGCTTGAGATTGCCCTGACCCAAATGCAGGACCTTACACTTGACCTTGCTGAACTTCATGAGATTTGCACAAACCTACCTCTCAAGCCTGTCAAGGCCCCTCCAGCATCGACCACACCGCACTGTTTGGTGTTGTAGTCAATCTTGCTGAGTGTGCACTCAATCTTACTGTCCATGTCAATGTCACCGTCAAGGATGTTAAACAGCACCAATCTCAATACCAATCCCTGAGCATGGCATAGGACATTTTCTTATAACAAATATATTACATGCACTTATATATCTAGAGATCCAACTGTTAAGTTTAAATTCACAAGACACTCTAATGATTTAATTTTATAAAAATCTATACTCTTTTTTAAAATTGTACTAAATATTGCCAGTTGAACTGGCACAATTTTATGACGCGGAATGCATAAGAGGTAGTGCTATACAGGCTACAAAATTCCTTATTTCCAGCTAAACCCAGGTGTGAATCGTCCTCACAGTACATGAAGTGGGAGCATGGGGTCATGTCTTGCATGGTGGAGCAGGTACTTTCTGCAGCCCCTGGAGAGCCCACATTGGAGCAGAAGGAAAGTGTAAGGAGGATGAAACAGCAGAGAGGAACCACTATGTCCTGATAGACCACCAACCAGTGCTGCTCCTTGCCTCACTGAAGCAGCTGAATGTGACCTGCAGTGTCAGAGACGTGGAAGGACATGGGTCTTGAAGGAAAGAGTGCAATTGAGCCTGGGAAAGATGGAAAATAGATGTTGTTTTCATGTCTTTTTGTTTCCCATTACACAAAGCAGTACTAAAATACTTATTATAATTGGCTGTTATCTTTCTCCAAATCAGGTCTTTATTTTTAACCCATTATGGCAATTGGTCTTTATCTTGCTTTCGGGTCTTTTTCTGTTATTTTCTCCCCTCCTTACTGTCCTGTCCCATTAAGTGGGGAGGATCGTTATGATCCATTAGTCAGAGATGACTCTGCCTGAATTAAGATGTAAACAAGTCCATATGCTGAAGTCAATAACACAGATTTCATTTATCAGTAAATGTGAAGTAGAGAGGTAGAAAGAAATAAAAAACAGGGTGGGGGAGGGAGAGGGAGGAGGGGGAGAGAGAGAGAGAGAGAGAAAGAGAGAGAATGGAAAAGAGATCAAGCGGAAGGTAGTCACCACCAGTGATCCAGTGGTGTCTTCTTGGTCCTTCTTCATCTTGGACTTCTGGACTCTGTTCTGGAGTCATTCTTCTGGGGGTACCACCTTTATACAATCCTAGTTCTGGGGATCCACAGGGCACAAATACCACTCCCGTAACTTGGGGTGATACGCGTATGAGCAGTTGCTTCCTTTCCCACAGTTTTCCTCAGTGGGAAATTTTGTCTGGATGTGTTAACCAGGATTTGCTGAATTCCTCCCTTTTGCGCTTCTCTCAAGTTCCTGCTGTTGTGGCTTATCTTATGACAAGTTCCTTCTGTGGCCTTGGTAGTATTTTGAGACAGGCAACTATACTCTTTAAAGTCCTTACAAAGACTAAATGAGTGACTGGTTTGTCTTCTATCCAGGACCAACCCACCACAATAGTGTATTCAGGCCATTCAAAATTCAAGCATGTTGTAGAATGCCTGGGTAATAAAAATGAAAGATGAAATTTAGTTTTAGCAGTACTAATTAATGATCACAACAAAAAGACAAAAAATTAGCCCTAGTAACAACATTGAAATTGTTTTTTGCTGCTGTTCAGTATTAGATCCAAAGGAATAACAAATACAAAATTTTTACAGCCTATTCTGATTATTTATGACTGACTATATTGCAAAAAATGTTGAGTCACATCAACAGGTCAAGTCACCCAAATTATCGTCACATTTTGGAATACAAATACATATTAAAGGGCAGAAGTTCCAAAATTAAATTCAATTCAGGATTTGTACAAGCAAGTGTTTCCTAAACAAGGACAGTATTAGTTGTGTTTCTGATAGCACAAAAACCTTGTGTGGATATGAGGCATGTTTTCTATCCGGGCCAGACTATATGGTGAAACTACCTCTCCTGAAATGCATCAATAGTGACGTGATTCTTACGATTCGCAATGCGGAGCTTGGGCAGAGGAAAAACACATTGCATAATGCAAAATACAGTGCTTCAGGGAGTGTGGCTGATAAGGGAGAAAGGGACACAAACTGTAAGTAAGTCAGCAGTGAACTAGAGAAAATTGCCTATGAATATTTTCTTAAACCAATTTGAATTTAAATATTTTACTCTGTTTCATTGGAAATATTCATCTTGCTTCAGATTGCACTAGACCTAGCATGCTTTTTCTTATTAAATACTGAAATAATTAAAATAAATATTGACTTTATTAAATATTGAATTATTTATGAAATATTACAAAGTGTCAAACCCAAGATTTTCCAGAGAGGCAAAGAATTGATTTTTCCATTAATTTTTTACTGTCAATAAAGTATCACTAGAAAACATCTGACCAGCTTTGTAATTTGGTGTGTTGATAAAAGCAGTTTAGTCTTCTGGGAATTTACAGACTAAAAGACCATATCTATTTCTGATTCAAGCTAAATCATTACTATCTCAAGCTGTGTATTGCTACCTCTATACTGAGAATTATGCCTCCTTCCCCACTGTCCATGCCAGTTTAATTGTGTGACTACTGTCTTACTAGTTCTGCACAAAGTTATTTAGGTCAAAGATAGATGGAAGAAGCAGTCATCTGAACTGCAAGAGAGAAATACTCACTTGGAAGGAGAAAATAGAAGAGACGATGTTGTATGGGGTAGTTAATCAGATTAGATGGGTTAGTCCATCTGATTGTGCCCTAAACTTCATCAGGTGCTGCATTTCTTTTCAAAGACCAAACATAAGTTACTGAATATTGCAGATATATTTAGATGTTTACTTATGGTCCAGATTCCCAACTGCTAATTAGAGGCATTCAAAATAACTCCCTCGAGTTAGACATTAATTTAGTTTAGAGGTTGCTATTCCCAAACAAATTATATTTTGTTCCTTGATGTATTTATTATTGCAAGTGTCTCATTTCAGAGTGAAAGTAGGAAAAAAAACCTCCCTCAAATCCCAAAAGGAAGGAATTTCAAGGAAATAAATATTGTTCAGTGGGAGAAAAAGCTATAGAAATTAGGCTTAGTGAATTAATATAGTATCAGAGTGACAGGTGTTTAGGAAACACTTAAAGACAGCAGAAGTAAATGACAGCTGTGAATGCATCAGAAACCAGACTCTGGGCCTGTTAATGTTTTCAAAAATTAAAGGTGCTATCTAGTGCCAAAGCATACCCTAAAATGCAAAGGGCCAGGGTCACTGTAACCAAACAGCATTGCACTATGGCAGACTACACAGCAGCTCTCCTGTGGCTGAGACACATGGCTTTGAGCCCACCCAGTCTTTGGTAACACCAGTAACCTCAGTGTTGATGGGAGAACCAGCTCTGTGTCAACCTTTCATCATAATGGTCCTACAAAAGGAAATTAGTTATCCTGCATGGTTTGGGTACCAGTGGAGACTATGGGACGGGACACAGCCATGGACTGAGACCTTTTCAGGGACTCCAGGAAAACTACCACACGGCACACAAAAAGTTACATATCCTACAGCAGAGACATAAAAATGAGGTCTAAGAAGGGCAGCAGAAATGAAAGCCCCCTTTGGGAAATCTATATGTACTGGTAAATATATGTTCCTTCTCAACATGCATTTGACCATAGCCATGCAGCTTTTCTGGTGAACAGAGGTAGGGCATTATTCATCTTTCACGCTAGTGCTCTCCAACTGTTACAAAAAAGTCTTTGTTTTTCCAGTTGAGTCCTTGGAAGACCTGTCTTGCACAGGAACTGAGTAAAAAGAAGACAAGAAACTTCTCTAATTTTTCCTTTAATTCTAATATTTTGTTTAAAATGCATCTTTTCAGTGCAGAGGAATTAAGGCTGTCAGGTGGTTTTCAAACGTGGTTGCTAGAAACACAAATGTAAATGAAATTTAAAAATGAAATTCACCTTCCACTAGTAATGAAGCCATCAAAAAGTATAACACTGCTCACAGAAATAGGTCCCATTATGTAAATGCATTGCAGAGGATCTTAATAGATGGGAGCCCCTCCGTCTCTGTCTATGTAATTATAATGTACTGTATATAATTAAAATTAATGTAATTAAAACAGTCTCAGCACCAAGTTCAATTATGTCACTCAAATGTTGCCTCTAGACACACCAGAACTGGCATATCAGTGTTATGGAGAAGATATTCCCTATATTCCTTTAGATGAATAAACAGCTGGGACCAAAAGAGAGTTAAAGGGTAAAAAAAGCAAAGTTGAAATTCTTCTTTTCTTAAAATAAAAATTTTTTAAAAAAGGTGCTTTTACTCTTAAGAGAAACTCACAACATCACAGAGATCTCTCTTTTAATGAATATATACAATAAGTAGTAGATGAAACATCTAATAGGGCAAAACCCAACAGATTAATCCTCTAATGTAATTCTATATCAGTAATAAAAGTGATAAAATAGTATTCCAACAATTAGACCTGTGAGTAGAAAAGCTAGCAAAACCTACACTTTTTTGATCCACTGTTAGATGATCCTCAGTATCACCAGCTTTACACCACTGCCATTCTCAGCTCCCACCCATGTCCCCTTATTTGTCCCACTCCTTGGCTGGGCAAAAAGCCCAATCGGCCCAGGACCATAGGTGGCCTGCCAGAGACCTTCTTGCTTCTGCAACATCACCCAGCACTTTCTGGCACCCAGCAGGAGGACAGACATTCAAGGTGAACATTTAGGATGTGAGATGAACCCTCAAGCCTTCCAGCATTCTTTCCAAGGGCGTTAAGTTGTCCACCAGCCTAAAGGAATCAGATGCAAACTAATACCATGGTTCTGTAAGGATCTTTCCTTCGGAAACAAGGCAAAGAACACAGTCAAGGTGGCATACAGAAAGTTTGTGTTTACGGGAGTTTTATGAGGGGAAAGAAACCCCACAATCTGTTTCTTTACAGCATAAACCACAGGCTATTAGGACACATACAGATATACTGACAATTGCAGATGTTTCACATTTCAGTGGAAATGGTAAATGGATGATCCTGATCTTAATAAAAATCTTGATAATATCTTCATAAAATATTCCTGAAGTGCATACTGTATATAATATTGAAAATGTCTTCTTTAACATTGCCTAAAACATTTCTGAGGTTGGAAAGTGGTAATATAAGGATACCCAAGTTTTTGCAGAAACAATGATGATCTTGAAGATCCCAATACAAGTCCTGAACATGAAATCATCTTTCAAACAAGATCAAAGTTATGTCCTAGACTCTCAGCAATTACAAAGCACTGCATCCTGTTAGTCCCTTGAACACCATCAGTTTACACAGATCCTATACTTATATTACAGCGATAACCTTTAACATTTCTTGAATCCTTTAGGTATTCAAAGCCTTTTGCAGTTTTTCCCTTGGCAATTGTGTGGCAATAATTCTGCTTTCTGTCCATCTTTGAGGATTCTGTGTAATAGCTTTTTCCTACCTGATAACTGGAAATGGATTAATAGGATGACTGAACTTTATCAATACTAAAACAATATTTCAGTTCAGCAGTGCTGCCCTCTTGTTGTGATAAGAGGAATGCGTTCCTGAGTGTGAAACGGGACAATTTCACAGGAGATGTCATCATTTCACAGCAATTTTGCTGCATGTTTTATATCTGAAAATTATCTTAAATTAGTAATAACATAGTAATAATAAAGGCTCCAATTTTTACAGAGCAATAGAAACTTATTATATGGAATGTTTATAAATGTATATGCCTTTCCATATTGGGGGATTTTGTTGGTGTTTATTGGTTGGTTGGTTGGTTGGTTGAGTTTGTTTTTTGGAGGGGTTTTTGGGGGGTGTTTTCTGGTGGATGAGGTGTGTTTCTTAGGGAAAAGAAAAAAAAAAAATTTGTAGGTAGGAGAAAAAGAAAAGTAAGGCAGCTCCAAACTACAGGATATTTATATAGCTTAGTTTTTTTTGAATAGTTAACCCAAAGAATTTCACCATATAAATTAAGAAATGGAGTCAGGCAATCTCAGGCACATTAACAGTTATTTCGCAGAAGAGGATAAGTGAGGTAGCAGATGACACAAACTTATCTCTACAGAGAGTTTTGGGGTGGGAACTGAGAAACCACCAACCCTGAGATTATCTCAGTTGGTTAGAGGATGGTGCTAATAACACCAGAGTTATAGGTTTGGTCTCTTACAGGCCATTCACTTAATGGAGTCACTTAATGATTCTTGTCAGTCTCATCACTGCAGAATATTCTATGATTCAGTGTAATCTTAGTCCGGCAATGAACAGACAAACCAGTTGAAAGAGCTGTGAAGAGGAGAGTGAGGAAGAGGAGCACAGATGGGTTTGTCAGAGATAAAACACATCAAATCAATTTTCCCAATAAGCTGGTAAGATTTCCCAGGATAATTTTTCACAGTAGTCAATCTCTTCTCTCTCCCAAGACTAGTAATATTTTGACCCTTTATCACATGACTTTCCTACAAATAGGCTAGGGAAGCCTGGTCTAGAAAAAATTACATAAAAAATATTATATAATGCAAAACTGGCTGGAAAAATCTTTGCAAAAATTGAATATCATTATGATCAAAATGGAAAGACATACTAAATGTGGTTTTTCAGGGTTCTTTATTTAGTTTTAATTAATATATTTTTATTAGAGAATATATATAATAGAGACCTGAAAGGCAGGAGAGAGATTATTCTCACTAAATCAATATGTGATATCACTCTGGAACATGCCACTGCTATGATAGAGAGCAGCATTAGAATTCAATATCATTTTGATAAATAGGGAAACAGACTGAGAAAAGTAATACAGTTCAGCAGGGAAAGGTACACATATAGAGCCAAGAATAATAAATTGCATGACACAAGATCAGGAATGATTGCCTAGACAGCAGTTCTGCAGAAAAGACATGCAGTTTATAATGGATTACAAGGGGAAAATAAGCCAACATTATCACTCATTGCAAAAAGGCAAACATCTATACTAGAACAAGCCCACAAAGGTACAGTTTGACAAATACATGAATTTGTTTGTTGTAAAGCACATTTTAGTGCATTTGTGAACTGTGTTTTTAACCTCTATGAATTGTGATGAAAAAAATATTTTTAACCTTTTTAATCACAGCACATGAAATAAAATTTGTGCATACATGTAAAATACATGGATTATTTTCTGGCCCATGCAGCATCAATGTATTTATTCACACAGTATCTTTTTAAAAATACTACATATAATGTGTTGAAAATTGTAAAGTGTTCTCCTGTTGACTTCCATAGATGAATAAATTTGCATAATTAGATATTTTAAAAATTCGTTTTCCTGAAATATGGTTTGTATAGAATTCATTAAGAGGCCAGGAAATAAAATAAAAACACTAATTGGGATTGTCCCCTCCCAGCCTCATTAGGAGTAATTTCTCAGAGCATTATTGCACTCTAATTAGAATTCTGTAAGATGCAGATCAGTTTAAAAGACTGGAATATATAACTAATCCATAAGACTGATTAGAATTCCTGTTATTTGTTCCCAATATTCACAGAATCAGAGAATAAGCAAGCCTAGTTAGAAGGGACCCACAAAGATCATCAAGTCCATCTCCTGGCTCTGCACAGGACCATCCCCAAGAGTCACACCATGTGCCTGAGAGTATTATCCAAATACTTCTTGAACTCTGTTGGGCCTGGTGTTGCAACCACTTCTCTGGGAAGCCTCTTCCAGTGCCCAACCACCCTCTGGGTGAAGAAACTTTTTCTAACATCAAACTGAAATCTGCCCTGACACAACTTCAGGCCATTCCCTTGGTCTTGTCACTGCCCCTCCTCTTCCCCTCACAAGGAAGTTGTAACTGCAATGGAGTCTCTGCTCAGTCTCCTCTTCTCCAGGCTGAACACACCAAGTGCCCTCAGCCACTCCTCATATGGCTTCCCATCAAGGCCCTTCACCATCTTTGTTGCCCTCCTTTGGACACTCTCCAAGGGCTTAATATCTTCCTTACACTGCAGTGCCCAAAACTGCACACAATATTCAAGGTGAGGCCACTCCAGTGCAGAGCAGAGCAGGACAATCCCCTCCCTCAACCTGCTGGCGATGCTTTGCCTGATGCCCCCCAGGATGAGGTTGGCACTCCTGGCTGCCAGGGCACTGCTGGTTCACCTTCAACTTGCCATCTACCAGGACCCTCAGGGCCCTTTCCATGGCACTGCTTTCCAGCATTCCATTCCCTAGTCTGTACATACATCCAGGATTCCCCCATTCCAGTGCAGAATCCAGCACTTCCCCTTGTTGAACGTCATATGGTTGGTGATTACCCAGTGCTCTAATTTGTTGAGGTCATTCTGCCCAGTCTACCTGCCTTTGTGAGAGTAGCACTGTATGTAATAGAAGGTTTAGAATGTATGAAGCTCACAGTTGGCAATGGCACAGTTGAGAGCCTTTGGGTAAGAATCAAGGGGCAAACAAATAATGTGGATGTCATTGTGGGAATCTACTATAGAAGTCCCAGCCAGGACCATGACACCAATGAATTATTCTTTGAGAAATTAAAGGATACTTCTAAGTCACCTGCCCTTGTCTTTAAAGGGGACTCTAACTTGCCAGAAATTAACTGGGAGCATCACACAACTGGTACCACTCAGGCCAGAAGATTCCTAAAAAACCAGGATGACAACTTTATGGAACAAGTCCTAAAGAAAACAACTCAGGAAGATGCGCTCCTTGATCTTGCTGCTTGTCAACAGAGTGGATCTTGCAAGCAAAGTGGAGATTGGTGGCTTCTTGGCCACAGTGACCATGAAGTGATCAAGCTTAAAATCTCTGTTGACAGAAGGAAAAGTGCCAGCAAAATCTCAACTCTGGACATGAGGAGAGCAGAATTCAGGCTCTTCAGGGAACTAAGGTCCCCTGGAAAAATAATTTTGCTGGGGTTAATCAGTGCTGGTCACTTTTCAAACATCACCTCCTATGGACATAGGAGCAGGCAATTCCCAAATGTCAGAAAACAAGCAGGTTAGGCATAAGGCCATCTTGGCTGAACTGGGACCTTCTCTTGGAAATAAGGCAAAAAAAGAAGGTGTATGCCCAGTGGAAGTGAGATCAAGTGACATGGGAAGAATTCAGAGATGCTGCTTGCTGCTGTTGGGACAAAATTCATGCAGCCAAAGCTCAGCTGGAGTTGAAGCTGTCAGAAATGTGGAGGACTAAAAAGAGTTTTTTTCAAATATATAAATGGCAATGGGCAGTACAGAAATATTGGCCCATTGTGGGATGAGGATGGTCACCTCACAAACTGGGACAGAGACAAGGCAGAGGTGTTTAATGGTTTCTTTGCCTCTGTCTTCAGCATGGATGACAGACCAAGGGGGTCTCAGTGACCTGAGCTGGAGGACCATGACTGTGAGAATGATCAACTCCCAGTTGATCCTGAAATTGTGCGGGATCTGCTTGTCCAGCAGGATCCCTACAAGTCTATGAGGCCTGATGGGATTCATCCCAGAATCCTCAAAGAGCTGTCTGATGTCATCACAAAACCTCTCTTGGGAATCCAGAGAGATGCCAGCTGACTGAAAGCTGGCAATTGCCCCAATTTTTAAGAAGGGCAAGAAGGAGGACCTTGGAAACTACAGGCCTGTCAGTCTCACTTCAGTGCCTGGTAAAGTTATGGAAAAGATTTTTCTGGGAAGTATTGAAAACACCTGAAAGACAACACTGTATAAGCAACATACGAAAAAATGCAAATCATTTTATGCATCACTATGCAACAGAGATTACTTGAAAAGCATAGGAAAAATCTTTTTCCTTTTTTTTTTTCCTATTCTTTGCCTTTGAAACCAAATAAATACTCCTGCTGTAGGAATGACAAATAGTGTCTTTACTGGAAAATATGTCAATCAAGAGCAGAGTACTTTAAGTTCTTGACAGTAGTTACTCAGCTCATCATTTCAAATGCAAAATCCAAACTCCACTACAGCACAGGTGGTTTATGGACATTCTGATCATCAGGACAGTGAAACACTGTCACTAATAGAGGTTGAAGAATTTTGATAATAAGCAAAATATATTTTTTCTGCAACCCTGATCATTCATCATCATAATCTACAGATATGAATTCTATGAACTGCACAGAACAGAAGGCCAGAGAGTGAAGCCTGAGGAACATCAGCCAATTATCATTATGTTTAATGTGTATTTATTTATATTGTAATATTGAGTGGACAGTGAAGTGGATTAAGAACTGGCAGAATGGCAGATTCCAGAGGGTCGTAATAAGAGGCGCAGGATCTAGTTGGAGGCCTGTCACAAACGGTATATCCCAAGGTTCAATACTGGGCCCAGGACTGTTTAACTTATCCATTAGTGACTTGGACAAAGGGGCAGATGCCTCCTCAGCAAGTTCACTGATGACACAAAGCTGGGAGAAGTCATTGATTCCGCAGAGGGCTGTGCAGCCCTTCAGGAGGACCTCAACAGGTTGGAGAGATGGGAAGAGAAGAACTTTCTGAAATTCAACAAAGGCAAATGAAGGGTCCTACACCTGGGGAAGAATAACTACAGGCACCGTTACAGGCTGGGGAGAGACTTGCTGGAAAGCAGCTCTGCAGAGAAGGACCTGAGGGTCCTTCAACAGTAGTCTGTTCATGAGCCATCAATTTGCCTTTTTGGCCAAGAAGGCCAAATAATATCCTGAGGTGCTTTAGCAAGAGCACTGCCAGCAGGTAGAGGGAGATGATCCTGCCCCTTTAATCTGCCCTGGTGAGGCCTGGTGAGGCAGTACTGTGTCCAGTTCTGCACCCCTCAGTACAAGAGAGACATGGAGCTTCTGGAGCAGATCCAGCAGAGGGTGACAAAGATGATTAAAGGGACTGGAGAATCTCTCTTACGAAGACAGGCTGAGGGAGCTGAGCCAGTTCAGCCTCAAGAAGAGGCAACTGAGCAGACATCTCAACATGTCTATAAGTATCTGAAGGGAGGATACCAAGAAGCTGGAGCCAGGCTCTGATCAGTGGTGCTAAACAACAGGACAAGAGGCAATGGGCAGAAAGCAATGACAGGAAGTTCCACTTGAATAGGAGGAAGAAATTCTTTATTGTGCAGGCGACCATGCACTGGAACAGATTGATGAGACAGGTTTTGGAGTCTCCCTCAGTGGAGATATTCAAGAAACACCTGGACACAATCCTGTGTAATATGGTCTAGGATGGCCCTGCGTGGGCACATGGCCCACTGTGGTCCCATCCAATCTTACCCATTCTCTGATTTAAATGATGTGGAAAGGACAATACTTCAGACAAATAAATCACATTCTAAGATGTTATTTATGAAAACCTATGAACAGAGGGAACTAAAGTACAAAACCAGAATATGAGCAAATATATTGGCAGGACATAGTCAGTAAAGTATACTCAGAAATTCTGCTTGTCCGTGAGGTGCACCCATTACAGTAGAGCAACAATGGCTCAAAAATATGTAATTGATCACAGTGTGACTTTTCTTTAGGTTAAATTATGGCTGTGCTTGTTGAGGATGAAAGACGAAGAAATAAAGTATAAAAAAAATCCCCTCCTTGCCCAGAGGCTTACATTTCCAGAGTTACCATATAAGACAAATCAACATTAGCCATCTTGTTTCACTGAATGGAAGGAAAGATGAAATTTTCTTTCACAGAAGACAGGCCTTATGATCCCAGACCAATATAGAACAAATCACAACCACTGTAGTAAAACTCATGCATCAAAGTGGTCATGGACATAAAAAAAACACCTCTCTAGGGTTAAGTAAAGAGACTCCAGGTGTATTAACACCTGAACATGAACAAGTACGTCCAGAACAGGCAAACAACTCAGCCTTCACAGCAGAACCTTTTATCTCACACTTATGCTGGAACCTCCTGAAACTGCAACAGTGTGATTCAAACCTCATGCCCAATGGATGATGAAAACCTGCTGTAATTAGACACATGAGAATGACACTTCAAATGGAATTTGGTAAACAGCCTGGCCCTGTTATCTCAAGCTACCCAGCTCACAAATCAGAGGCACAGTTGTAGCAGGACACACATGGATATGTGCTGATACCAGGGAGAGTAAAGTTCAGAGCAGATTCCTCCAACAAGCAGAAAGGGGACATCTTACTTAGGAATTAGGTTCTCCTCTTCTTCTAGCGGGACAGAGTAAGGTGCTCATTTCTGATAGTGGGCACAGACCAGAGACCTTTCATTAGTTGAGTGTATTCTCAGCCTCTCTGCATGCAGTGCCAGGAAAAGAATTTAACAGAGAAGAATCTTCCTCTTCCCTTTACATAGAAAATGGTGATACAACGCTACAGAGGTATCTTTATGCAGGTTCAGCTTCTGAAATTGCATGCCTGTATGATTTGCATCTTTTGATATTCCTAAGGAGAATCATGACTACTTGATATATCATCTATGAAAAGTGTGAGTCACTCGTCTCCACCCCTATCCAACAAGACAGATGATTTCTTAACAGATAATAGAGTAGTGTAACATAGCTATGGGCATCAGGCAGTAAGCTGTGTTGTATTCTTCTATTCTCCCTCCTGCTATCTTTTGCAGTTTTGAAAGGTCCTTGATTCAGTTCCCCAAAGTTAAAAACAAATGATTGTGAAAAAGTCGTGAGCAATTAGCGCAAAAAATACAGGAAGCTGAAAGGTTTGGTGATCACACCCAAGATAGCATAGAGAGTCCAAGCAAAATGCTACTGATCTAGTCCAATTACTAGTTATCAGTCTTTCATAAACTGAATAGGATCCACCTTAAAAAGAATTTGACTTTCAGCCCTACAAGGAGTACTGGAAGGTTGCTCTGGAGTGTCACTTCATATGGTTTCATCAGTCCACATCTGTAAGTCAATATGCAATTGCATATATAAAAGCCATAAGGAAATATCTATCTATAGGGTTTCCCTTTGAAACTGTCATTTTTGCAGCTGCCTTTCCAAGGACATTATTTCATAGAACTGGTAAATGTGTGTGTTAGTTAGTAAAAGCTACATTTCAGTACTGCTTTCGAATTAGTTAACTTCCCTTCCCTGGTGTCTAAATAATTACCTTCTAGTTGTATCCCTGGAGTGGTGCCTAAGGCATAAATGAGGGCACAGTCACCTGAAAAAATCACTGAGGTCAATTCCCCTTGGTGTTCCCAGAATAGAGACCTCACACCCATGTAATCTAAATGGCTAGAGGACAGAAAAGATAATATAAAAGCTGAATTAATATCCTTTCTACTGATTGTAAGGTAGAGGAGTAATTTATTAATATTGGCTTTATGCAATAATTTCTTCCAGACAGGAAAACACAAAAAAACTCAATAAGTGAACTTCATATTTTTTCTATTTCTTAGCAGAGTATTTTTAAATGTTTTTAACAATGTAAGCTCTTACCATAAAATATGATCCCCTCATAAAAGTATAACACATAATGGCTACACCACAAAGTACATTTTTTTCAGAGATAAACGGGGTCAAAATTTCATTTCAAATTATCATTTTGTTGCTGTTATAGGAATGATTTGCCAAGATACGTTCTGCCTTGAGTCAACAGCACATTGATAGAGTCAATTCATTCCCTAGCCTTATACTTGGCTAGACATGTATGCTCACATCTATTTATCCCAGTCAAAGGACTTTACTGACAGAGTAGTGGTTGTTACATGTCTGAATGAAGCCCTGGCATAAAGATTATACTGCACTAGGAATGGAATAGGAAGATCTTGTGTTCTGTAAAAATAATTAATAGATTTGCTACTGTCTTCACTGAAGCAAAATTTTACTAGAAGTCTCTTCATGCTATTTCTACAGTTTTCCCAAATTTCTGACTAAGATATTCAGGAAAGTAACAGCGATCTTGTAATAAACCATGTATTTTACTAAGGACTTTAACATCAGGGGACATGAAGGTAAAGTAAACGGTGCTGCACTAGATTCTTTATCAGACCAGATCATTAATAATCTAGAGGTAACTTCACCAATTTCCATGAAACTCATTTAGTCATGTGGATTAGGTTTCTTCCCACCAATTTGCCACTACTTAAGATGCCTTTTAACATATATTATCTAACCTCTCTGGAACAATCCCCTCAATAGTTGTGTTTATATATTGTCCTCCAGATGACAGCAAAGGTCAATTCCCTATCATCTCATTAAAGGTGTGTTTAATTTAGCCTCTTTCCCCTGCACAGCTAACAAAGACCTGATAAATCAGCTATATAGCAAGAATAAACACACTGCTTCACTTAATTAAAAATTAAATTCCTCTTGAGGGATCATTACAGTAGTGAGCTACTACATGCCTTTGTTAAATAGGTGTTTCTTCGAGGACACAACCAGAGGTATACTATTGGGAACTCTGTATCCATATAAACAGGAATTTGTTCAGACATTCAATCAGGACACTGCAGGTGTTCATCCTCTAAAAGAGCCGGGTATAGAAAAGCTCGGTATTCTTTGAAAAACATGGAGAATTGCACTATGATCTGGTTCACTTTGGTACTGGGTACACTTATGAATCATGTAATTTCAATATTTGGAGGAAAATGAAAAAAATATTGCTTTGCATACTTGTGACTGACCAATAAACCTCTGTAATGGAAGAAGACTCGGAGGAGAAGGGCAAGTGTGTAGGTCATGGAGTAACACTGACTTTGATCGACAGCAGCTGTTGAAAAGAATCCGACTTTATCGCAACACAAATGGGACTGAAAGGCAGCCTTTGTTTTAGCAAAGCAGCTACCAAGAGCTGAGTGGATCAATTGGTGTAAATGTTGCTCCCTGAGTCATTAAAAGAGTGTAAATGTCTCCCTGAGTTAGCCAGACTGGCATGGGGGCTGGGGAGTGAATAACTGGTCTAGCCTAACATAGAATAGCAAAAGTAGAGGCGGGGGGGGGGAACACAAAAAAAAAAAAACAAACAGAAAACAAAAACCAAACAAACAAAAAAAAACAAACAAAAATAAAACAACAAAACAAAACCAGAGCTCAATCGGTTTGATCTGGCTTCAACCCATGTATTCCTTCCTGGTGACTGGGGATGCCCAGTATAGTTACACAGTTACTCTATTTTTCTAAGCATAGCTTAGATTCGTATTGTGTTTTCAGTATATTTTGTATCACTTTGTTATATCAGAAATTTCATGCAATATCAACTATTTTCAAATAAGTAATTTTGGTATTAAACATTGCACTCTCTACACACGCAATATTTAAAAGAACCTGGTTGAACACTACTAGATTGTGACAAAAGTTCTTCTTCAGAAAGTGTTTGCAGTCCTCTGAAACTTCAAACAGAAATAGGTAAACTAATCAGAGATGCAGATGCCAATAATGTTGTTTAATAATACATTGGTAAAAAATTCATCAAAATATTTTCTTCTCAGTTTTCTGCCTTCTAACACAATCAAGAGTCATCAGAGTAAAATAGACAAAACAGACCAGCTATAGCAAATGTGCCGAATGTTCATGTGCAATAGAATGGGAACATACTCCTGGTCTGTTTGCAAGCCCTATCTACTTTTAATATACAGGCCATGTGAGTTCAGGAATCTGCCACATTCTCACAAAACCGGCTCTCAGCTAAAGACAACTGTAACTTCCACATACAAGTCATAGTGTATTGCCAGATGTAGGTGTACCTGTCCTTTCTTCCTACTCATTGGCATTAAAACATCACAGTACACAAACAAATAGAGTGGCAAGAAGTCATACTTGACTTTTCACTGACTTCACATCTGTACTTTTCAGGACAGGAGAAAATAACTCTTCACTCAAATTCTCTTCCATTTCAGTGAGTTGGCAGACATGGCAGTCAGCCAAAACACACTGACAGTATGTAATATTGTAGGTCTACAATAAATATAGTTTCCTGTTAAAAATGAGGATCAAGATTTCCTCTAAAGAAAGTTCCAGGTGCATTTCAGTTTGTTTTTTAGTCTTTTATAATCACGGATTAAAATAGCTCTGTCTGAGGTCTTGCACTCTGAGTCTAAAAGCAGACATTCAGGTGGGAATAGACACTTTATATGAGGTACCAAGGATTTATCTCTGCTTAGTAATATATTCTCATCATCCAGAAATACAAAAGTGATCTTCTCTGTGACATAATTGTTAACATGGGGACTCTTATTTATTTTCTCAGCTACAATGCATGTAAAGCAAATAGACCATAGCAATACCATTACACACACTCCTGCACTCACTTTAGAGACAATCAATATCAATTATCAAATTCTCAACAGGAGAGAAAGGCTGTGAAATTGCCCATAAAATAAATTTACAAAGTCATCTCAATACCTTCTATGTTCTGTTCTAAAACTGATATATAAATAATTATTTCAAAAGTACTTTCACTTCATTACCATATCAGAGCCTATTCATGACAGTAATGATGGTGACTATACCATCTTGTGCTTCACAGAAATGAGGAAAATAAGTTGGATTCTTGTTTCACTGAAGGTCCTTGTTTTGTAATTGATTCTGCCCTTTGGAGCCTTTTACTTTCTTCTCAAGCTCCCTAACAGACCAGTATCTTTTATTCAAATAAAGGTCATGTTTGCTTTGTTATCCAAATACTGAAGTTCTTGATCTACTTTAAAAGCCCAGGAATGGAGTTTCAACCCTGCAGGAACTCTTTATTGGCAACCTTAGAATTTCCCTCAGGAAGGTAGCCCATAGGTTTTTTAACACAGTCTTGTTGTCTTTGTTTCCTGTGAAAGACCCACTAAGCAGAATGAGAGTCTTCTTACAACCCTCTAAACATCCCAGACTCTCCTGTGAGTTCCTCCTCTTTTGCTCCTTGAGAAAAAGAGCCACAAAAATTTATCTTTCTATTTTATGGTACAAGTGATGACAGTAGCTTCCAAGGGACTGGTGGATCAATATGCAGAGGATGTTACATCTGTGCTGAATCACCTTCGGAAACACTGGAGAGAAGGAAAAGCAAATTTGCACTTTTAATATATATAGTTTAAATGCCATCAGTGCCCAGAGATACTTGGCATAGCTTCCTGACCCATGTGGTATTTGCTGTTATAGGTAATAAGACAGAGCCCTGAATTAGTAGAATTTACCCTATAGTTCCCAAAAAAATTCAGTAGATCAGATTTCTGGCAGCTGAAGTGCATTCCAGTTTGAGGCAGCACAATGTATTTCAGAAAACAAAAGTAACATTGCTGTAAGCTGTTTAATATATCATTTTCTTCCTCTCTGAGTGGAGAATTTGGTCTCTCCATCCCTGTATTATGCCAGTGGTCCCCACTCATTTTAGTGGAAACATGCCACCATAAGCATGTTTCAAGACTTCAATGCATTGCAGCCTTTTCTATTTATTACTTTCTAAGGCAATTTCATGTATCACACCTAGGTATCTTTGAATACTGTGTACTCTGTTTTTGTCCACAGAAAGTACAAAGGCTTCTGTTGTTTTACAATGTGCTACCAACTTAAAAGTGTCATATTTTTACTTTTTAATATTTCATAAATTTATTCTGTTTGGTTCTACAAATGTCTCATCCTTAATCCTCTATCTCTAATTTAGACAACTAATTGCTTTAGACAAATTACATTATTGCCTTTCATATTTCCTTATATGCTAAATACTGATAAGTAGCCTCCATTTATCAATGATATTCAGCTTTACATTAATTATATTTCAAGGCATGAAAAATTATTGTGCAGTAGCACTCTTTAGCAATGCATAAATGAACCACATACTGAATATGAAAAAAAATACAAAGAATTTAAGTGAAACCAAGTGAAATATTGAATCCTGAGCAGAGATGAAAATAATACATTCAAATTAATTCAGGCAATTTTGAATACCATCACTTTTGCTACATCTTATGCTCTTGACAATCACTCTCTTTGAACTGCAGCAACTGGGATTAAAGATTAGGATGTATGGAGCCTACCTGAATCTTTCTGAATAGCCACAATTATTTTATGATTTGTAATGTTGTGCTCACATTCTTGAATGCTAACACCAAGCACGAGTTTCATTACAAAAATCACAAATTTACTAATGCCTTTCAGAACATTATTTCAGCTGTTTTCATGTGCTGAGTTAAACTGACTACACATGCAGCATAAAATTAGAGATAAAATATGCTCTAATATAACTGTAATTAGGATAGAAATTAAAGGACATTAGCTACTATAGCACACCAAAAAAAAAAAATCAAAAAATTATTATCCCAGATATATTTGGAACCTTAAGCATTGAGGCTTAACAAGCAATTTGAAAGCAAGTCAAACAGTCTGTGTATGATGCTAATACATAACCACCTGTGTCCTTCCAGTGCTCTGGAAAGCCTCATTAGCCATGCGAGGCCATGGATCTTGGCTCCTTTTCCACTTAAGTAAATTTAGCACTATGAAGAACCACGATGAAGTGGGTATTTCATGCTAATGAACTCTCTGCTCCATATGATACTCTCCTCCTATTTGAAAAAATAACCATTTGTAAGGAAAGCCAATTTTTTAACACAAAATGTTAGTCATTCAGAAGTTTGCGCATTTTCCTGTAATGATCCAAGAATAAAGAATCAGCTAGGACTGTTTTCTATCTCAGACATGTCTATTAAATAGAACTTGTGTAGATGTAGTCCTTTAAGAACAATAGAAACTGGATCAAAAGGGTTTTTTTTTTTATTTTAACTGTATCAGAGTCAGTAAGGTTGCTGCAAAACAAGATTAAAAACATATCCAGGAAAAGGTTTCGCAGACCTCTAGTGGACTGAAATTGAGCTATTCAGACTTATGTGTTGCTTAACACAGCAACAAATTCCCATAGTTTATCTCTGGTATCTTCACAAAAACTAAATACTTCTGAAGAGTTTTTGTTCTCCAGCAGATCCAGTGGTGTTTTCTCTTTCCCATTTATAAAGATTTCTGGTACAAATATCAGCCAGCACACGTCCCAGAAATACAGAATCTTACTAAAAGGCAACTTCTGAAAGGTATCTGGGATTATCACATATTGCTTGCAGAGCAGAAAATCAGTTTCTAAAATTGTTCATGAGGATAACTTCTGGAGCTGCACAGATGCTATTCAAACAGGGTTGCTTTCCACTGTTTCATCTTCCACTACCATCTTCTGAGCTAAATAAACTTTTAAAGCTCTCACAGCTCTGGACAGAATAGAAGATTCCAGATTTTAGGTCTGATGACAGGATTAGACTAGAGCCCACACCATTCAGAGCACCAAATGTCATCCTGAATTTTCAGGTGTTTTATCCCAGACCTGCAGCAGAATATGTTTGGGGTATTACACACATGTTCTTAACATAAATAATTAGTCTCCTTAAAACAAAACCTAGAGAGATGAAGCTGCTGATGTCTGTCAGGTCTAGAAATTACACTTGCCTTTCCTCTGAAATGGAATACAGCTTGTATGGTTTCAACAAAGGGGGTCAGTTTGTCAAAGGTGAAGAACTCTTCACCTAAGAAGAATGTTGGCATCTAAGGCAAAAGGGAAGGTATGTAAACAAATAAACCTACATTTTATACATCTTCCCATTATCTTGTAAATGGAAAAATATATACTACTCTATACCCATTGGTGGGTTTTCACACACCTATTGGAAATGTGAGGGTTGATGAGGGTACTAGAGAGGGACAATATCTTACAGGTAGAACCAAGTAACATTTATCACTGTATCAAATATGTAAAAATAGTGAAGAAAGAAGTGAACTTGTACATCTCTTCTCTGCAAATACTGTTGCTATTTAGGAACAGTGCTAACCACAGGAGTTGCCATTGCTGGGTAGTTATGTTGCCAGACTGCCTTCTTGGAACAAGAAGAAAAATGCACTACTGAGAAGCGTAGCCTTTTAATAAGGGAAGACACAGAAATAATTAGGGATTGGGAAAGGTAAGCAAATGCCTTATGAGATTTTCAAAAGTATTGCACTTCAATGGCATTTAAGCACTGAACCTTCTATTGCAGCCTTTCCAGGTACTAAAAAGTGCATTTCTTAGGCAAAGTCCTTGCACTCCACACACAGTTTGTATTAAAGCAAATAAAATAACTCCTTGAGATAGGTCTGGAAACAGTAACCTTGTCTTGCCTTATTCCACACAGTTTTATAGAAAGTCACTGCTACAGAGATTTGAGAGCCTTCTGCTGGCCACCAAGTGCTGCTTCCTTACTAGTGTTATATCTGAAAACTCGTGATGTGTGTGCTCATTTCTCTCAGTTCCCAGGTATTTATGTTGCATTTTCAAGAATGTAAGTTCTGCTCTTAGAACTCAACTGAACCCCCAAGTGAATGCATCTCTGGCCATGCCTGGCCATGCTGTAGCTAGGCAGGTCACAAAAGGGGAAGACAAAGACCAGGAACAAAAAGTGTTCAGAGTTAGAAAGGGTTAGTAATGCAATTAGCTTTCAGAAATACCTGTCCCCCTTCAGGATGCATTCAAAATTATATTCTCCAAGAAAGCTTTTCCACTAAAAACAGCATGAGGAAGACCTAATAAGGAAGAAAAGTGGGGAGGGGGGAATCTGAGCATTGTCTCTCTACTGAGACAAGAAGAGATGATTCAACTTAACTGCTTTAAGACCTTCACAGAACTAAATTACTTGGGGAACACTTAGACGTTATAGTAATAAGCACTACAGGAAACAATGCACCTGTATGAAACATTAAACAGCTTAATTTATTTCTAATACCTGTTTTTACCCTGTTACCTTGCTCCAACCTTTCTACCACACTAAGGGCAAGCAATAAAATAACAGAATATTCAGCTACATAAACATTTCTTCTGCTTTTCTCACATCTCATTAATTCCAATATATCCAGCTCTTCACTGAGTCTCCCTGTAGCTGCTCCTCACAGGTATCAGAATCATGGTACTACTTGGAATCTCAGGTTACAATAAATACGTAAAACAGCTTCTTCATTCTGGGGATAAGAATGACAAGTTCCTAATATATCAGCACTGAAAGGAAATAAAGAGTGCTCCCAAACTTAGAATTTTAAGCTATCTTCTTTTTTTTTTTAATTGCTCTGATACATTGTTAGCCTTGTGTATGACTTCTGCCTTATTGCAGTTCAGAATCCTGGAAGATTCTGAAGAATCCAGGAAGAATCCTGGGGGGCAGGGGAGGAGTTAGTAAGTTACACCAATCATTGTAGAGGGGTTACTGATGCCATTACAAAGATCTGAACTAAGATATCAGGTAGTGAAGGTCTAGATTTTCTAAAGGAAAATTACAGGGCTTAAGGAGCCTGTGACCTGAGCACCTCATGGATCATGGGATGTTACAGGGGAGAGCACCTCACCACCATACTGCAGCTGTGTCCCTGTCCTGGCTTCAGACAGAGAGAAAGATACCTGTTTACATCACCTCTTGAAAATTTCTATATGAGTCTCTATATGGAGCTTATGTAAATGCCAAAACACCCATTTTGAGGTTAGGAAAGAAATCACACCTCAGAAAAAAAATTAGTCGGGTATTAATTATTGTGAAAGAGAAGTATTTGCTTGTGAGTTGTGATAGAGCTGGTAATCTCCTTAATCACAGAGAAGAGTTAGAAGTGAAGTACTGATTCTTTCAAGGATCTGATAACGTTTAATGAAGTTTAAAAGAGAAATGTGAGAGATAAAAAGTAGCAGTTAACAAGCAAGAACTTGTCATTTGAGACAGTAAGAAAAAAGGGCAAAAAATAGTTTTAAAGTATTTTAGAGCCTTTAAAATTGTGCATTGGTTTGTTTTCAGCTACCTTGTTACTTTGTTTTTGCAACTGCAGAAAGTTAAGTAGAATCAATATGATTGAAGCTGTAAATCAGAGGTCTGACAAAATGGACATATAGAATATCAGTTAATAACAACGTCTCTTTCTTGTGAATATTTATTAAATACAACATGAAGCCCTTTTAAGTCTTCATTTTCCAAGAAGAATGACACATCATATAACATAACATTTTTGCATTGGTTGTGCTGAAAATTTTGCTCCTTAATGCTAAGGATCAGTGGCCTTGGAGAGGGATACCCTTAGCAGACTCTGAGAGGGAAAACTTAGAGAGCTCTCTTGAGATGGTACTTTGCATCTTTCCTTGAGTAGAATATGCTACCAGTACAATCCCCCTGAGTCACACAGACAGCTGGAGCAAAGTCTGAGCAGTGAGACTCTCCTTAGCACAACATACTAGCACCAACCTAGCCCAACAGAAACAGTATGCTATTATTTTATAGAAACATATGAAAAAGTCTGCAGATGGTCAATGTATTTAAATTATATTTCCCTAAGTATCTTTGGGGTAGTTTTTTTTTTTGTTTGTTCATTTGTTGCTTTATTTTTTTCTGATTTATTTACTGGATTTTTGTATTTGCTACACAGTGTAAGCGTTCAGTAGAAGAGCTCACCTTCTCCTTATAAGACATTTGATTCAGTGACAAATGTGAATATTTGACATTATATCATGAATCACCCCTTTTTTCTGATTTTATTCCACTGTCTTTCATGGTGCAAAGCTGAGATAAATGAGGTAGCTGCAAATTTCCCAGCAAGGACTGTGTGAATCGAGAGTAGCCCTGAGAAACCTGAAGCTCAGCTCCTTTAATCTGCCAGCACAACAGGTACTCGGACAAAATCCTGCAGGGACATTATTCCCTGTAATTCTCCAACAGGATGTAAATTCATGATACCCAAGGACCAAAGAGGTGCTAATTTATTCTACTTACCCTCTAGCTTTTGCTTCAATATATCACAAACTCCATTAAAGCAGTAACAGGTTGTATTTAGCAAATACACTGTTTACTCTAAAAGGTACATAAATGTAAGGCAGGGGAGCAGAAACTTGATGTGTATTTTAATTAGTTATCACTTCAGTCCAAAGATGCTTTTGGCCCTGCAGCCACATGCACACAAAACAACAAGTACTGCATACTGCAGTTTTAAGTACTTCCTACTTGTTCTTCCCACTTTTGAAAAAACTCAAGCCACAAAAACAACATTATTTTAGGATGATGAGACAAGAAAGAAGAGGTGCTATTTCTGAAAGAAAAAGAAAAAAACCCAAACCAAACAAAATTATAACAACAAAGGAAACACAAATGAAAAATAAAAATTAAACTATTAAAACAATCCATAATACATAAAGAAAAACCTCCCTGGCAATTCATTCTTCATATACTTATATATTTGTTATAAACGACTGTAAAGCCATTTCCTAGAACCAAAACTAACACCACAACTTGAACTTTTTCCATTGTTACTTTATTTTTCATGAAGGACTAGTGGATATATATGACTTACAGTTGTTGCTGCTTTTAGTATTTTCCAGGATGGAAGCACAACCAAGACTTGCTATGGTCTTTACAGAAAAAACACAAGTGATGAGGTTCTCAAATGCTTAATCCAAAAACTTCTAGCTGTTTATCTTTCAAACTGGCAAAGGGATCTAGTCTTGTTTCAGTGGGTAAAATACATGAGTAAACTAGAATTATGTATATATGTATATACACGGTGTGAAAATAGAAAATCTACATACATATATTTTTTTTATGTATGTAAAGAAAAACTTGCATTTGGTCATAACTATTGGGATGACTGTCAAAATTATATCTTAGACATGAAATAGTACCTGTTCTCCCTGATCTTCACACATCTGCTTGCTGAACACAGCTTTCCGTAGACTGTTTACATAGTCTGTATTTAACATGGGTATAGACAGTGGACTTTACTCAGTATT
Source organism: Anabacerthia variegaticeps (assembly GCA_035583185.1). Lineage (NCBI taxonomy): Eukaryota > Metazoa > Chordata > Aves > Passeriformes > Furnariidae > Anabacerthia > Anabacerthia variegaticeps. The sequence goes on from JAWWEW010000131.1 coordinate 48,787,116, forward strand.
GAGGAACTTGAAGTTTGCAGAATCTGCAAAATTAAAAACTACCTACTTTATATCTTGCTTAACTGTAAAGCAAAAGGAAACGGCAAGGTGGAAGGACATTTTCAGAAAGACAGATACCATACAACCCCCTGCCCGAGTCTGCACTGTTAAACTGAAAACAACCACAACAATAAAACAGCAGAAGGCCTGGACAGCAGGGCCACCACAAAGGCTCTGCTGGCTAAGGGAAATAAACTGTGAAGCCAGCAATTCTGAAAAGGTGAAAGAAAGATGGATATATTCTAACTGAGACAACTGAAACTGTGTCAGCCAAATGAAAAAACTCCTTGAACTCCAGATAAGAAGCTAGCCAGAAAATTGTCAGTCTCCATTGACAGAAGAAGAGGGAAAAGACATATAAACAAAGAGCAGCATTGCATGATGGAAGAGAAAGGACAAGTCTCTCCCTTAGTGTGCTATCACAGAAAAATAAAGAGAAAATTATTTTCAAGACCTGATTCAAGCAAGGGCCTCTCTTCCACACAGAGGAGGAGGAGGAGAGACACTGGCAGGAGCTGGGAAAAACTGATCTGTAGACAATTCTCTGGATTTGAAATAAGTGTTTTCAACAAGTCCTGCACAGTGTCAGCGGTACTGAATAACATGTACTATAGCTTTTGTCAGACCAGCTGCATTCATTTATGTCTAGAAGTGGCATTCTCTGTAGCAGACATCAATTTTTGCCATTAATAAAAGCTAGGGTCTTTCCAGAGAGTCAGCAACAATGTGTACTAAAAATCATGGGGCAGGCCTCCAGGATGTTATTAGAGACATTCTGAAAGGTTTTTTCATATTTGATACACATTACTTTGTCTTTAGAGTAGTTAATTGGTAGAATCCTGCTGTGAGAAATAGGTTCCAGGGGAAGATGAGATGAAATCCTGATGATCACTCACTGTTATTTGGATCCGTTTTCTTTTTTTTCTTATCTGGAGTACTGCAAAGAAGAGGAAGGATCCAGAATAATAAAATCTGAGTGTTACACTGAAAGCATCTATTTCAGGTGTTTCCTCTGCAAATTTATTCAGGACAGATATGCTCAATGGGTATCAGAAGCTGAGTCATAGAAAAAAAGTCCCATCTTCAATACAAGACTTCAGAAAATTTCATAGATGTAATATGATACTTACGCAAAAATTGTATAAGAGAAATTCAGTGCTGCTATTCAATTTATTAGCAATAACATGAGTTTAAAACTTGATATAATGAAGAGGACAGATATTAGGTGATCATTGGTGTCATGATCCCAAAGAATATGTATTAATACTTGTATTGAAGGATATTTGCTCACATCTGAGTATACTTCAAAAAGTAAGGACAATCTTGTAGGAGTGCCAGCAATCACTAAAAAGGCTCATAATTTAAGTTTTTGTAGAAAACAGCCAGGCATCACTCATGTTATATTATATTTGTTTTCCCAGCCCACTGCAAGGCAAAAACATTTATTTGCACATCTTCTGGAGCATTTCTTGGGCCACAGAAAAAAGGAAAAAATGTTTGCTCATAGAATCAAGAATTACGTAAGAGCTTTAGGATCTCTAAGGATTTGGATAAAAGCCACTGGTTCTCACATTCTGAAGGAAAAAGGTTTTTCTCCACTAGTTCCTCCTTTGCTGCAACCTGGCAGTGTCACTATGCTTCTGATGTTTCTGCAATGCTTTGAGATTTCCCTTCAAAGTTTTCATACAGTCAATTAGGGCAGATGGAAACTTCTGCCACTGCAAAGCTTCTGACTCACTTCATCGAGATGTGAAAAAAGCTGAAACAGTTTGTGCAGTCCCAGCCTCACAGATATTGCTATCCTTACTTCTCTGTTGCAGAAATCCATCTATGTCCTCCAACAAACCAAACCAACCCAAATGTGCTAAAAGGCTGTTAATACACATCTTCTCTAAATTCATCTTCATGGTCTTCCACAGAGGACCAGGCTTTTAGGTCTGGAGACTTTCATGCATTTAACATAGATATGTATGTGTATTATATGCTCTATTATAAGGAAGTTTGCAATAAGAGTTTGCTAATGAATAAAACAGTGTCTTCAACTTCATACTGTACAACTTTTTTTGTTCCTAAGTGCCACAACACCCCTATCTTTTCCCATCGTAAAGGAGACACCATCTGTTGTTACACAAGTGAGAGATGACCTTTCCATGTGTTGTTTTCATCAGCAGTGTGGCACTCAGAATATTTTTTATTTATCAATGCAGTTTTTGAGACTCTAAAGAGTAACAAGGCCCTCTGAGACTTTTTCTGTCAGTCCACAAATGAAAACAATATTCCTGTCATCAGTAGGGTTCCTCTGCACTACAGTACTTCTAACGTGTTTTCTTTGATCCTGTGGAACATGCTTTTCAATATTACTGCTGATGCCTTCTATCCAGCATGACACTTTTGTAAGGCTGACTTCCCAAATGTAAGGGAGCAAGGATGGCCTTGAATTTCTACATAAGAGGCATTTTATTTTCTACCTATGCAGTCCTATATATCTCCATTCATGTTCTGTAAAACTGGCCAGAGGAAGAAGAATGTTTACTTTCTGTACATTACGTAGATCCTTACTGCTAAAGAGGCATTTTCACAATATGAGCCTGAAGGTAGATGGAATAGCCCTAAAGCAGAGCATGTGCAATGTCTGAGGGTACAAAGCCTTCTGACACAGACCTGGGAGACTGCAGAGGAGGGTCACAAATCTGGTGCGGTCCCTTCCATCCTGCCTTTTGGGAACACTTGTTGGTACCAGGTGTTGGAAATGTTGGTCAGATATTGTCTGGACAATCCAGTAAGCCATAAGAAAGTAATGACTCTTGTTAACATCTACACAATGTGTGTGGTCATAGTGTACTGGTCAAAACCATTTTCTTGGCTCTGGCTTATTTAACAGCATGCATGTTACCTTACTTTCGAACACAGACTTAAAAAAAAAAAATCACTCTTCAGCTTAGCAGGCAGAGGGTGTAAGGGTGATCTTACCAATGTATATAAATAACTGAAGGGAGAGTGGAAAGAAAGTGGAGCCTGGTTTTTTTTGATGGAGTCCAGTCAGAAGCCGCAAAGCAATGGACACAAATCAAAACACAGGAGGTTCCCTCTGAACATAAGGAAACACTTTTTCATTTTGAGAGGGTAACTGTACACTGGCAAGGTTGCCCAGGGTGGTTGCAGAGTTTCCATCCTTGGAGATATTAAAAAATCTTCTGGATACAGTCCTGATCACCCTACTCCAGGTCAGTCTGCTTGGTGAGGGGGTTGGGTCAGATGGCATCTAGAGGTCACCAAGTTGCCAACCCCATGCTTTCTGTGATTCTATGACTCTGTTCTGTTCAGGACGGACAAAAGCATGTAAGCAATTTTTGAACTACATACAAGGGCTAAATGAGTCGTAAATGTCTTGTTAGCTGCATCTTGTTGAGCCTTGACCTAAAAAACAAAAGTGTCTGTGCATGTGTGTTAATCTCCAGATAAAATGTTACATAACTGAAAATTAATCAAAAAACCCCAACCTTTTAAACAAGACATACACCCTGTGAATAGTCATTCAGATGAAAGAATCCAGATGAAATATATTGCATAGGACACTTTCCATCTGTTACACACATAGTTGCTGAGTTATGTACAAACAGGAAAAGTTAAAAAGCATTTCTCTTGCCTGTTTTCACATCAGTGAAGGTAGCGGGAGAATAAGAAATCAAGTATGCACAGGGGGAACAAAAATAAAAAAATATCCACACTGGGGGAGAAAATGTTTAAAAATTACTGCAGCAAAGTTTTTAGCTAATGTCAAAAGAAACAATCCATAAAATTCAGGGTATATTTAGCTGAGGGGATTTATTAGTTCCATTATTAATAATTGTTTATGTTAACATAGCTAATTAACACCAAATCCTACTATGCTAGATCATAGAATACAGAGGACAGAAGAAAATCCTCTTACATTGTAACAGTCAAACTTTGTGATTGACAACTATTGGAGCAGTAGATTATTGGAGCACCTAAATTAAGAGCAGGTTTTATATTAAAGAACCAAAACTATTTCAAAAACTAGATCTCTTGCTTCCTCATTCCCGTCCCACCCCTACAACATACATCTTTTAGGAAGACTTGTCCAGTTACTGTGAATCTCTTTCCTGATATTTTACAGAACTGTTTAAGATCCCATTCATCACTATGATTGTTTATGAACTTGTGTGCAGGGATAATTCAAAGAAAAATGTTATTGCGTGACGTTCTAAGTTTTGCTCAATAATTATTAAGTGATGTGTTCTTTAGCCATTGCTGACACAATATAGAAGCTTTTTCCCTTCATTTATCTGCTTGAGTACTCCAGTCCTTGATGAGTGCTTTACTAACACTGTCAAGAAGGTAAGAATTCTTTGCCAGCCCAGAATTCAGATCTCTTCTCTGAGTAGTCAGACTTTATCTGTTGTTCCGAAAGACAGCATCTCTACTTCTCTTTGCAGTTGATTTACAGCTTTTTTATGTGGTTCCTACCAAGAAACTGACAGAAATCATTTTTTAGCAAATTCTGCAATTCTTACACTAGTCCTTCCACAGCCTCCCATGTGCTGTTGTTAGCCATGTTGCATGACCCCTTTTCTTTTAAAATTATTTTTCTGCATAATACAGTTTTGGTGGGTCACATGGGGTTCAAAACTGTGGCATCAGTAAGACAATGGTATTTCATTGCGATGGTCCTATCCGCTGTAAGTACACAGTATCTAATTTCATAGTAATAAAGAACCTAAAGTACTTACAGTTTCTTTAAGTATTGCCACTGGGAAAATAATACTGTATGTTGCTTATTTAAGTATTCCACTGGCAATACCTGTGTTACCACCAACTCTCAGGAGTGGATGTGAAGACCTTGCCCCTGGCACCCTGATTGACTTTCTGGAAGTTTCTATAAAGACACCACTTTTGTTATTCAGCTGTATATCACTTTTTCTTGGCAACACAGAGAAGTTAGTGACTGCTGTGAATTAGGGAGGGTGTGAATCATAAGTTTCTTCAAGCCACCTCCTTATCTGCTTATCACAAAGGTTAACTTCATGCTCAGGAGGATAGTGAGAGAGAAGCAGAGGCATCTCTGTTATACCTATGGTAGTCTCCTGCTTTTACTCAATTTCTAAATAAATTTCCCTTTTTATCCTGCTGGTTGTAGAGTGAGCCTGGACCTTGTGAGTATACCTCTTCAAGCATGTACAATTCATTCCAAAATAATTGTGAAAGAATTTGTCTCACAGACAGTGGTAAGAGGCAAAGCAGGTGAGAGGGAAAGGTATCACATCACTTTAAGTGGAAGATGATCTCCCTAGACTCTGTAGTTGGTGTGGGGGGAGAGAGAGACGTTTCTGTGGAGAGGATTTCACAACACATGTCTAACTTACATGCTCTGAGCCTCTCCCCTTGCAGGAGTCTCTCCATGGGCCGTGCAGAAGCCTGGGGACAGCTGCAATTGTGTGAGATGGATAGTTATGGTGAGAATGCCCTCACCTGGAGCAAGTACAGACTAAATCACATCCTGTAAATTCACACTGTATTTTATTTTGCACCTGCTTTTCACATAGGCAAGTCATTCATGGCAGAAAAGGAAATAGTGCATGTGTTCTTTTGTAGACAATGCTGCAATGTTAAACCAAACTTTTATGCCACACTTTTCATCCATTGATTCCAAGAAATTTACAAAAGCAGATGAACACAAGTACTGTTTTAGAAACTGAGACCACAAGTGGCACAAGCAAGAGTCATTCAGAAGTTCTGTCAGAAACCTGAGGCAACCCCCAAATCTCTGGGTTTCCAGTCAAGATTTATTGTCATTATTCAGCTGACTCACTGTAACAAGGAAAATTAGGCAACATTTTACAGTGTAGACTCCTTTAAAGGAAATTATATTCCAAATATAATTAAGGATAGATTTATGATCTATGTAACCAAATACCAGTCACACAAAAACCCAGAGGAGATTCTGTTGTGTGATGAATTTCTTTGCCTACATTTTTATACTACATTCCTGGTATCTGAAAGCAGTAATCACCAGTAAGGGTTCTGGATTGATGAGATCCTGCAAATTTATGCAATAAAGCTTTGAAATACGAAAAAAAGAGATTGAAACTTGCAGAAGACAATTTTTAAAAGTCAACTAAATTCCAATTAGATCATGAAATCAAACCAATGTGGATTTAAAACCAGAAGAAAAAAATTAAATATGCATGTGCTAAAACCATGGCTCAATTTGTTGCTGCAGTAGGAAATTTACAGTAAATTAAAATTGTCTTTTCAGTATCAGACATGCACGTAACAAAATAATGCCTAACTTTATACCCACTGAAACTTTGTTCAAGAATTCAGTAGCATGTGGAGTCATTAAAGTGTTGGAGCTGAAGACCTAAATAGGCAAGAAGGAGACAACAGTGCAGCAATAAAACCTTTCTTTCCATCAGTTGCTTGTCAGTGTTATGCTGTTGTAACAATGACCAATGATGGCTTTGAAACTCACACACTGCTTTTATAATGTTCTACACTAAATCACAATGTAGGAACTGAAGAACTGCAAAGAAGGTACAAAGTGATAGCACCGATACCGTATATTAACTTCTGAAATAGCACATAACTCTCCTCAGAATCTGCATATTTTGGTGTTGGAAAGTTAATGTCACAAACAGAAAATCCTAGAAAGTTTAGAAAGTTTCTTGAATTCTTTTGCTTTCCTACCTTTCCACTCTTTCCCAGCCTGAATGTATGGATAAGGCATATTGGATCCCAAGTCTATCAGGTGTTTCTCCCATGGCAGGAAAACTCCAAGAACTGGCTAACAGCTTTGACCATTTTCTTTTCCTTACTGTTAGCCTGCAGCACTGTATTGAAGAAGGGTTTTGGGAGAAGGTCCCACCCTCTGTGCTTGCTAGTATTTCAAATGAAAACCACTGACCTTGAAAACTGAACCCAGTACAATTGCCATGGTACCAACAGGTCCTCACATAGACCCTTTGATATAGTTCATGGCCTTCTGCATGTGCCAAATACAATCATAGAGCTCTACACGGATTATAGGCACTACATACCTGCACATTATATCCAAGAACCCATCCTTTCATCATAAACTTTAGACCTAAGGACCTTCATGCAGTAAAAGCTCCTGTTGCAGGAACAGCTCTGCAGGAGAGGACCCATTAAATTAGCTTGGAGGCAAAAAGGAGAAAACCTTAGTCTGAATATGAACTGTTGAGATGTCACTGCAATCTGTACCCTGACTGCTGGGAAGGTTGGAGGCACCTTTGGAGCTAGGAAGCCTGGACTTCAGTGTAGAAATTCATAGTTTAAAAAGCAGAGAACAAAAAGCTTAATTTTTACTAATTGATAGGCATCTTATGACCACTCTGCTGGGAAGAGGGGTGTTTCTAGCATCTCCCTACTTTGAAATCTCTGTGAGTGTCAGTGACTGTACAAGGGCCTTGTCAGAGAAAACACCAACTGAAGTACATTCTTCGGGTCAGTACAGGCTTGAATTAAGTGACATCCATGGAGACATCTTCTTTCTCACCTAAGTCCCATATGACCAACATGTCCCCTAAGACCTAAATTATTTGCCACAGGTTTTCTGAAGACTGTAATATTTTATGGCACTTTTGAGCACCGTGTAACAGTACAAAGCTGTAAGATATCATATAAAAAAATATTGGAGACAAATGCAATGTTCATTATTCTCCAGGGTTTTTTCCATGTTATGGTACATTGCTGGCATTTGAATCACAAAGCTGCACTCCTCTTATCCACCCGTACTTGATAAAGGATAGGTTATTCCCACTTATGCTTGCTACTTTTCCACTAAGCCAAAAGAAAATCTTCACCACTGACCCTGACATATCCCTAACCACAGTTCTGTATACTAATCTGCTCATCTTTTTTGCATGGTGAGCATAGTTGTCAGAGATTGGAAGCACACTAGCTCCATCTGCTGAAACTGCTTCTGCAAAGCTATACATAGATACCAGCGTTGAATAAGAGATTTATTTGTATAATCCAGTTGATATTGAGAGATGAGTACTGAAAGTAGATAAGATTGCAATGAAAGTCCCTTTGTCAAAGTCGACTCAACAAAAACATATATATTAACAATCTTGTCTCAAAATCTCCTTTGTAGAAATGCACTGTCCTTAACAGTAAGAATAAACATCTTCATTAAAAAAATGAATCACAAGTCTTTCAATTTCCCAGTTTTGCTGTTCTCCATTTATTTCAAAACACCTATAATTACTATGCAATTATTTAACCAGATTTAGAAGATTTTAATCACAAAAATAAACTTTACATTTTGGTCATGTAGGGGCAGTTAAATGTTGAATTAAGCTATAATTCAAAAGATTGTGTCTTTCTTATGCAAAACAGATTTTATGTCAAAATGAATAATTTTCTTGATACTCATGAAAAATTTGTAAATCGATCATAAAGGAAAAATAAGTGACAATTTTTCCCATCCAATCCCAACCAGAGAAAATCATCTGTAGTATTGTTAGGATGGGAATTCTGCATAGAAATCACTGAAACCTGTATTTTTACAATTTATATCAAGAAAATTTGGGTAAAAAAACCCAACCCAAACAAAATCAAAAACAAAAAAAATATAGGAAAGTATGAGAAGTAAACACAACAAAATAAAGAATTCCTTTTCAGGGGACCTCAGGTTTATATGTAGCCACTCACTCATCTGACACTGAATCCAGTTCAAGAGCTAGAACGACAGAGGTGAGGAAAGTGTTTTTCTGACTGGTAAGTCCTGACAGTTTGCAGAAGTGTTAGACAACATTAGTTACTCAATTAGTAAACTTTAAGAGACCAAACTGAAAAACAGAATAGTTTAAATGCTAAAGCAGGTCTTCCAAGTGCCTCTAAATCACAACATGAATCAACTGGAAGATACCTCAGCCAGGTAAAACATCCCTACTAACATATTGTTTTTACATGTAATTGTTAATGAAACAAGATTTGTGATAGTCTTTCTATGGAGTTTAACAGAAGGCCCCAAGTTCTCTTTCAGGTGTGGAAGAACTTAGAGTTGTCCAGACCAGGATGTTACTGGTCAGTGCAAATCAGTCTTAGTCCTTGCTGTGGGTGTTCTGAACCAAAGTCCTGGCTGCCTGCTGCCCCCAAGGGCAGCAAGAAAGATCAAAATGGGTATAGACCTACAGTAAAAAAAAAAAAAAAAAAAAAAAAAAGACAACCCCAAAGACAAAAAAGTAGAATATGCACCAAACCTGAATAGCAAAGTGTTCTACTGCTTCTGAGCAGCATGCTTTTAACCATAGACTCTTTTAGTTCAGATTTCCAAAGCTTGACCCCCTCTAAGGTACACAAAGCACCTTGTTCCAGCGTCATCCACTGGTGCATTTGCAGACTCACAGAGATTATTAATATTAAACACACCCCACATGTAGGATTGGCTTAATAGCTCCTGCTGTACTTAGGCTTCTGATTATCAACATCACTGCTTAGTGTATTTTCTGTTAGCTGTGAGGGTTGTGTCCCACAAGGGGTGATGAGAAACTCCTTCCTGTCCTTGATCTCAACCTAGTTTTAAGTATGTGTTTCTAAGTCAAGAAAGAAAAAAAATAATTTTTTTTATGTGTATTCTAGTGGAATGTTTGCTATTCTGTGAAGAAAAAGTCTAGAAGAAACTTTTTACAGACATTGACTTCACCATTGCTGGGACTACATGTATATTTGTCACATCCCAGCTGTTAATCTAGTGGAAAATCTAGGGCATTCAGTTACAGAGTTACTTAGCATATTTTACTTAGGCATTGTGCTAATTCTAATACCAAGGAAGCTGCATCTGGGGTTGTTGTGAAGCTTCTCAGTAACATCTGGGTGTTTCCTTTCATGAATATCTCGTATTTAAGATAGAATAAGATTCCACATAGCAGAAGAGACAGTCACTCCTGAAAACATAATACAGGTCCCTTAGGCTTCAGTGGAGGAAAAGGGACAGGAAAAAAAAGGAAGTTAAAAGGAAAAAAAATTTCAACCAGACATAAATAAAGAGCACAGTAAGTGCCTTAAATATTCCTTTTGTAACTAGAGTTTTCTAAGGGTCACATATGAAGTCCAAAGTCTCTCCCATCTTCCATGATTGCAGAGGTGACAACAGCTCCACAGCATCACCAAAGGGACCAATTTCACCCTAGAAATGGGTTCTGAGCTGTAAAGTCTTTCAAAGATACAGTGTAATTACCCTGACCTAATCCACAGCCTGCAGAGGTTACACCCATCCCACAGACCAACAGGACCACAAGACCTGGGGTGAGAAAGCAATTTTATTCCTATACCACTTATGGGAAGACATACACGGGTTTAGCAGCTCTCAGCAACACAACCCTTCTCCTGGGGGAATGGCCTTTCTTTGCTAGACTGCCAGTAGGCACCTAAGGAGCTAAATTAGCATTTACTCTTGGCAGTACCTTAGCTGGGAAGTAAGTGGTTGCAGTTGAATATATTTAAGCTCAAAACCTTTGTTAAATAAAAGCTTGGGTTATACAATACAAAGACAAAATGAAAGAAAAAAAATGGTGAGGGAGAGGGGTCAGAGCCTTAGAGAGGCTCTATTAAGAGGAGTGATTTTTTTTGTGGCTGCCTCTGCTTGTTTTCAATAGTGTTCAAGCTATATGTAGGTTACCAGGCTGTAACTGTTTTGTTTGGTGTGCTTATTTAAGTAGAACAAGTTTTTAGTCAGGTAAAAATAAACCTGTTCAAGCAGTGTGGTCTAGTTATTCTTTTTATGCTTTGTCTTGAGCTTTCTTTTCTGTTTCTCAGTTGTGCACATTTATATCTTAGGTTTTATGAGCACTTGTGTGACCTTTATGTTCCTGAATATTTTTGTACAATCACTAGAATTTCTTCAGTAATAATATTTAAAGGCATAGCTGTTTAGGAAAGGACAGGAAAGATCTAGTCAATCTGCCTCTGTCTCCCCAAACTGATTACAATTATGAGTGAGACAAAAAAGTAAGAATTCTGCTGGAAACAAAATCAGCACTGAAGTCAAGGCAGTAGTTTGGATGGGATAGGAAATAAGTATCTGGCAAATGCATATGGAAGGAGGGGGAAAAAATCATGGAATCAATAAAGCTTATGTGCAATCAATTCGCTGCAAATGAATCACCAAAGCTAAAGATCTTCATGGGAAAAAAAAAAAGTCTATGTCTCCACCAAAGACAATTGGGTATATAAAAATCTTTATAAAAAGGAGTTTAAAATTATGATAAGAAAAGAAAAATGCTAGAAATTTAAGAAAAAGACAGCATAGCCAGTCAGAATGTGGAAGTGCAAACATATTCCTAAGTAATCGGTTTGGTTTCTTTTCTTGACTGTTTCTATTTTTTCTTGTGATAGTATTATCTGCTTCTACTCCAGGCATCAGAGAATGCTTTTGCCTATTAACTTGGATGGAAACCGAGTGCAGGTTTCAAAGGAATAAACCTGGTATCATATTACTAAGAAAAAAACCAACTCCACTGAAGCTACTACGTGATGCAGCACTAAAAAGGACTGGCAGTCACTTGATCCTTAAATTAGTAATAGGTATACGAGAAATGAATTTATTTTTAGCTATGCCAAGACTGACACTAATATTATGAAACCGTGTACAGTTTAAATGTCTGCATAGTAAAAAGGTAGCTAGGAAATCTCTAGATGAAAGAAACATAAATGATTTAAAGGCTGCAGAAATTGCCTTGCAGTGAGAGTTTGAGAGCCCAATCTGTTCAGCCCAAAAAGAGGGGCCTGAGAAGTGGCTTGATTATGGCTTGCAAGTGCCTTCATAGCAATAAATTATGTATTAAGGAGATATTTAATATAGTAGGGTCATAATAAGAACATATGGACAGGAAGTAATGCCAGACAATTCTGGCATGATATTTTTCCAGCAACGAAGATGATTAATCATTATAGGGAAATCCTAAGGGAAATGGTGAATTTTTAATTGTTTCATGTCTTTGCATGAAGATAAAATGTCTCTCTTGGAGATATAAATTTGTTAAATGCCACCTGTTTGATGTCAACTAGGTGAAAGAAAATTACTCAAGATCCTGTAATGTCTATAAATCTTGGAGATCTATACACTAGGACAAAACCTGTGCAATGTCTCTAAGGCACAGAATTCTTTATGTATTGCAAAAGTAACTGTTTTCTATCCTGAAACTACTAACCCACAAGGAAGGATGTATATGGCTATACTCACACTTCTTTGAGGATGTCCAAGAACAACTGGCACAATTCACATATAGTAGCAATGGAACATTTTCTGTTAGAGTGAAGTCCCATTTCCCATTTGTGATCCTCCAACTCCCACTGTTTATCATAACAGAACAGGTTTTGTAAGCTGTTATATCATAAACTTTGAGTTTGGAGTTTTAGTAAGCCTTGAACTTCAACAGATGGAGACAGATCATAAAAAGAAAAAAATCTTCATTGCTAGTTACATGAATTTTATGAAGAGTTAGTAACTCTTCCTTATAACTGTCATTTTTACTTCTGCTTCACAATAGAGTCTTGCTCTAGGATTGCCGCAAAGACCAGGAACCATTCTGCTACTTCAAGACCTCTGAATTCTGCAGATGAAGAAGTTAGCACTATAAATTTTCAAGTAATCCAGAGCTCTAATGAAAGCTCTTGATGCGGACTGTGTGTTGATAATCAGTCTAAATGCTTCTCTTCACATCTTGTTACTATGATATAAGGGTTATAAAATTAATTTCCAGTGTGGATCCTGTGTTAATGGACAACACCCTCTAAAGCACTCCAGTCCTTCAGTGAGAAGTATCTTCACAGTATCTTTGGCAATACATGATCTTACATAGGAATGAAATGCTGGTGGTTGAACTCAATAGGATGTAGCTGTTACCAATGAGAACATCCACTTTCCTTCAGAGCACCACTGACAAGAAATTCAAGTACTTGTCTTGAAGAAAGGTAGGAGAAAACTAGGAGACCGTTTCTCTGGCAATAAGAGGAAGAATACAAATCTTCTATTGTCAGATTTTTTCTTTAGTAGACACCATGTTCAAACCATTTGTGTCCATGTGAAAGAGGTAGAGTATACACACCAGTCTGCAAAAGGCAGAGATCCTCTGGTGTGTTACCTGAACTCTTTAAAAAATTTAAAAGATGTTCTGTATGTGGACTGGGCTGTAGTATATCTGATTTTGGTAGATATAAGGTGAGCAGGAGAATCCAGGGAAGAAAAGTAAGCAGAATCACCTGGATGAGATGACAAAGATCCTGAAAAGACTGATCATAAAGCAGCACAGAAGAGAGTGTTTTGGAAATGGTTTGAAGAGGTGAAGATTGAGTCTGGTATAAAACTATGTGCTGCCCAGCCAAAGGGACAAAAAATCCTGAGTATGTAATTTTGAAAGGAAAACATTAGAGTGCTCTGGAGATATGAGACATTGTGAATATACAGAATAGCTTCTTTTTAAAGCCTTGCTACTATGATGTGCTGGTGCTCTGGCTCAGTTAACTGAAAAAGATGACTTTTTTATTTTTCTTTGCATGCATAAAACAAGAAAGTAGCTGCCCAGGGGAAAACCAGTGCATTCCTAGTTCTGCTTGCTGCAAGCAAAGCTTAGTTGGCTAATTGGGCTTCCGAGGATGTGAAACACACCAGCGGGAAATTATACTATGACAATCATGCTGCAGGAACACAGCCAGCCCTGCAACATCTGTCTTTGCACGAATTTTACCGAAGCCAATTAAATTCCCTCATAACCAGCTGGTCCCAATGTGACCACACACTGACTCAGTCAAAGCAAGCTGAAGATTTTTGCACTGGGGCAAGGCAGTTTTCATTTCCACCTCTCTTGCACAACTTGCGTGCAGCAACATCAATCTTTGTCCTGTGGGCTTCCTTCACCAAAACGCCATTGCCTTCAGGGTAAGGCCAAAGCTGTACTCAAAATGTCTTTAGTCTTCCTTTGTGTTTTATTATGTGATCCAGATAACTTAATGTACACAGCCAAAAGCACCTGGTTCTTTCTGTGTTGCAGTTATCGTTCTCATATTGATGTCAGTATCCTCCAGAAAAATACTAGGTTGAAAGCATCTTCCCAGTGCTCAGAGCCAGTAAAGCCCTATTTTCAAAGCAGCCCCTGGCATATGGGGGACATATCCCTCCTACTCATGAAAAAAGGGCTAAGGTCACTTGCCCTTTGACTTATTATCTTTTCAAAGGCATATAAAAATCATTTGCAAAGGTACTGCCTGTCATTTTATTTCCTAGCAGACAGCAGAATAATCAGTATAATGGTTCTGTTGTCTTTCTGCTTCTTTGTATCAATCAATTAGAATCACATAGCACAGAAAGTTTTATAGTACAGCAATTTTCATTAAGGTCATAGTCTTACATTGATGAGGCTGTTGACACAAATGTAAGTGAATTATAGTCCAGCAAGGGATGAAGCTATTAAAGGCAAAATGTCCTCCAAGTCATCCCTGAGGATCAGCAGGTTTTACACCCAACAGGTTTTCTTTAGTTAATGGTGTTTAAATGGGAATTATAGGAGGCCAGTATGCCTTACAGTGCTTTTTATCTTCCATTTGAAGGGCTGTGCCCAGTCACAGCAGGGTGAGGTGATGGAGCAAGGAAAGAAAAGGAGCACGAGCAACAATATTGGTTTGAAATCAGGAACTGAAACACGTTTTTTTCTCCTTATAGCCCAGCCTAAAATCTTTATATGCCCCAAGCTGAGTAATTACTATTAAAACAGTTTTCTGATATGAATTTATCTTAATTGCCAAATGAAAACTGCTGTAGCAGGATTTGTTGTTACAGTGGGAAAATAGAAATTACTATAAATATGTTGTTCCATACAAGCACATTTTATTTTACCTTTTCATCTGCAGTTCATAATATCATCAGTGATCAATATATTTTCATCCTTTCTCTGTATTACAATAATTTTTTTTTTATATAGAAACAAATCTACCTTGATAACCTCCTACATGAACTCATCAACTCCTTTATAATCTGCCATCTTTTGCCAGCATGCAGAAATGCCCTGCAAAGATAATGTTTTAGTTTGGTTCTGTTTAAGAACCAAGTCTGTGGGAAAATAATCTCTGTCTTACAATATCATGATCAGTCTTGTTTGTTGAACTCTTAGAGGTACTGGAAGACAGAAAAATGATAAGCTCATATAAATACTATGTTATTTGTAAATATTCTTGTTATTTATTGCACTTTCCCCAGTAAATATATTTCACAGAAAATATAAGGCATCATTCAGTCTCCTAAATAGCATGCACTCTAAATATAAGCATGATGAATATTTGATGATGCATATCAAAGCATTAAAGGGAAGGCTTAAAGAGGCCCATATGGTTGCTCATGCTGTCAATTTTATTGTTTATATTTGTGTTTGTACATATAGATGGTGCATCAATAGTATATCCTTTTTTTTTTCTGGATTGGAAAAGGCTGACTAGCTGAATAAGACTATTTCTCTGAAGCAGATTCTTCTGAGCTATGGTTTAGAGACATTGGAGCAAAAGAAGTGGATCCCTTTTTCATTTGTTCATTATTTATCACTTTAATCTCAGCCTAGTTTGCCTATCTTTCTCCTGTATAGCTGCTTATGAATGAAAGTCCTCAGCTTCTGCTGATGCTCATCAGACATCTCCTTGTCCGGCGTAATGTTGTTTGGATTTTCTCTGTGTAATGAATTTCCTCTGAAAAAGAGCAGCCCTTTTACACAGGCAGCTAATTATTCTTGTGACAACATAAACCCACTGTTCCATAGCTGGAGGCTTCGTCCTTCACTTTTAACCTTATGATGTCCTGAAGATTT
Organism: Anabacerthia variegaticeps; assembly: GCA_035583185.1. Taxonomy (NCBI): domain Eukaryota; kingdom Metazoa; phylum Chordata; class Aves; order Passeriformes; family Furnariidae; genus Anabacerthia; species Anabacerthia variegaticeps. The sequence continues at coordinate 48,802,991 of JAWWEW010000131.1, forward strand.
TGGGAACTACAATGATTCTGTTTCTTATTCAAACAGAAATTGTTTCTCTCATATTACTGTGCCTTTTTCCTTATGATTCATTTTTAATCAAAGTAACACAAGGTTTCAGAGCTACGGAATAGGGAAACAGGGAGTTGTGCTGCAAGTCAAGAAAGCAGCAGGCAAATAAATAGATCCTTCCCTCTTACATTACAGTACACAGCTTTAGCCCTCAAGAAGCAAGAGCAGCTCTGGGAAAAACAATGACAGTTTTGCCATCATGATAAAAGAGAGCTTGAGGCTAAGCTGACAAAGCTGAATTGCCTGGGACAGAAACAACTAGGTCTGTTGAAAACACTCCCAAAAAAACATCAAGTTCAGCCAGATTCTTGTGGATTTTTCGTTCTTGTGCATTTTTTTTATTATCAGGAAAAATAATATGACAAAAATGTACTGTAAGACTGTGTAACAATGTGTCCATGGTATCACTAGTTTTCTCAATGTGACTAAAAATATTGCCAAACTTGAACAATATAGTCATTAAGGATCTTCCCAACCATTTTGAATTGCTTCTGGCATCTTGTAAAACTGATGACAATAAAATGGTTGGAGGAGAAAAAGTTCACAGATAGCATACAGCCGATCCCATATGGACTTCTACCTACTCTACTGGGTTCTCATTTACAGTAATAGTAAGAAGAACATTTTCCTCTGCTGTTCTCCAGGTGCTGTTTTCATCAAAGTTGTAGTATTACTGCTTTCCTGTGTATTGTAGACAATATTTTTTCTAATTCCTACAGTTCACTGCCAACACTGCAAACAGTGCAACTCATACTTCCAGAAATGGCTGTCATCATGATGTGAAAGTTCAGAGTACAAACCATACAAAGGAGATTTTGACTGTATCACCACCTATTCACAGCTGTGTGCTTTCCAAGTGAGGAACATAAACATGAGGCACTCAAAATGAATAGTGTAGATCTAAAGGAGGCATTAAACTCCATCCTGCCACAGGCAGGTTCTTTCCTATCTTTTGTCCTTAATAGCAATTCAGAACAGTGGTAAGAAAACAAAGGAAAGCACTTCAGCTCTCTTACACCCTTACTTTAGACCTTTCTAGAAGGTGCTTCAAGAGATCCTTCAAGAGATGCTCAAGCTAAGGGCGCTCAACAGCTCTGCCAGCAAGCCTGGATTTGTCAAACGTGAATAAAAAGTTAAAAGGAAATAGCAGTCTCAGCTCTGGGCTTTTGGAGTATATTGGGGGGTGGAGGGGCAGGGATGTTATATTATTTTTCACTTTCATCAAGCATGTGAATTTATATGATGCATTCCAAGTAATCATTTTAATTTCAAAATGGAAATAGTGGTAGAATATATATGCTCTCCTTTTTCCTGTGAACAACCAGTCTCTTGTATTACCCTGCTAGTAAAATCCTGTCTTTGTCTATTATTATTATTCAGTTCAAGATGGGAAGATTTTACTTTTAATACCTACTTATTTCACAATGTTTCAAGGATTTAGCAAAAGATGGATTATTTATCTTCATTCCCTGATTGGTACTATCTTATCTCAGAGGATGGAAAACCAGCAAAATCCCGCAAATATTGTAAAACATTATCGTTGATTTCCAAGTCTGTAATAAATGTGTGCCAAAGTTGACAAGGTACCTTTCAAACTGAGACCAGCAGCAGCTGTTTGGTTGTTTGGTTTTGTGTGTTTGTTTGTTTGTTTGTTTGGGGGTTTTTTTGACATTCAATATTTTATTTGCCTTCCAGAGACGTCATGAGTTGCTGATGTAATGGCTCCAGTGTGTGTCACATTGCAGAGGTTACATAGTTCCTCTGTGTCAAATATCAGATTGACACACTGGCTAAAGTTATCTGTCGGAGCCTGTTGTTAGTGCAGATACTATGGCCACATGTGACATGGGGTGTGAAAGATGTAAGCAGAAAGTATTTTCTTCCAAGAAAAAGGGATAAGTGATGCTAAGGAATATTCACACAGCTTTGGCATCTGAGTTATTGCACTGCATCACCAGGAATCCTCACAAAGGGAATTTCTCCCACCACAGCATTAAAATTCAGCCAACTCATCTAACTGATGTCTTGTGATAAATGATATGCACTTAAGTCATGAGCTTAGAGCAGCTGAAATTAGACTGAATAACCCCCTGAAGTAAGAGAGGTGCAGCCAGCATCTACTTTTCATCAGGAACTTAAAATCCAAAGGAAATCAACACCTCTTACAACACAGAAATTGTTTCATTGCCTGTTCAGTTCTGGTCATCATACTTCCCATTTATGTCAATGTCCATCTTATTTACATCATTTAGCAAGATTAGAGATTCAGTGACAACTCTTGGCTAATATTTGTTTCTCAAAGATATCTCTACTTTCACCAGAATTAATACTTCTGCCTCTCTGTTTGTAATACCAATTTCTTTAGGATTACTGTAAAAGTCCTTCATCATCCCTTGTGCTCTGCCACAATTTCTATTGCTTTCAATCAGGAAGACATGTCCTCTTTGCATGATTATTGTGTGCAGGCTGTCATTTTTCAGCAATATTTTTCAGGATTCCATGACCTTTCTCCATGTAGTAAAAATAGACCCACAAATGACTACTTTCAGAGCCACTAGCTTTGAACACACCTAGGGAACATTTCTGCCCAGTCTCTTGTCATATTTCCAGCTGGTACTGTGTACAGGTCTCAGATCCTTTCTTTTGTTAAAGAAATCAGTGCTGACAAAAATCTATCCTAAAAATGCATCTGTGAATTGAATTGCTGTAGAGGACCTCCTTCCATAATACAAAGACTAGTTTGCAACAGAAGGTAAAGTGCTAAAAAGTCTACACTTGCTAGAAGCTCAATAAAAGTCCACATGGCATAACTAAAAGAAACTACAGTATATTGTATCACAATTTTTTCCCCATTACAAGTCTCACAGTCGCACTGACTACTTTGTTTGTCTAACAGACTGCTTCTGTTTTAGGGCTGTTCTACTCAGGCCTTTTCCACCCAGAAATAAAATATATGCATAAATTGTGCTATATTAAGGAGAAATTGCATGGTTTCTAGTGTTGCTATTATGAATTTCTTCATACTGGATGGTGATTTGTTCCAATATCATACGACAGGATTTAAAAGAGTTCACTTTAGCTATTTTTTTATTCCATGCTGAACTATATTGGCAGAGTAGACTTCTCCCCCCAGCATATAAAGTAATTACTAAGGCATTGGTTAATTAAAAAGTATAAACACTAATACCAATGAAATATCTATTTTATATAGATAACAATATTCCTCTGCCCATTTCTTTCTGAAATGAAGTTGCTGCTGAGAAAATGGAACAAGATATCCAAGCTCTCATTCTAAAAAGAATGCTTAAGATCGATTTTCATTTCCTCTGTGTTTTCAGCTGTGAATGGAAATGTTTGTTTCTTATTTGAAATATTTGTATGAGAGGTATGTCTATACATACCTACTTACTAGTAGAAATTTCTAAGCCTAAAACAGATTATATAATGTAAAATGCTAAAAGAAGTAACTTCAAAACTGTAACAGAAAAGCATGGTAGTCATGTTCGGGTGGAGTAACATGACAGATAGTTAAATTTATTTTGTGTGACACAGAAGCCTTATCTAGATCTGCATATTTTCCTAGTTATGGAAAACTATTCCATAGTTTTTGGCCAGTTCATGGGGGCATATTAGGTGAGGTAGCAGTACGTGCTACAACATTCAAAACACACACAAACACAGCTTTGGGCCCAGTTCTGAGAATTTTCCAATAAAAATGAGAATGGCACATGGTATTGTGAGATTAGCAAAGCAAATTGGTGAGGAAAATGAGACAAACATTTGAGTTATTTCCTTCAGAAACAAAGGAATGAAAATGGGGGGTTATTATTCCAAGTTTTGTTTTTAACTATTTTGGTTTTTAGGCAATAGCTGGTGTCACTTGTGGTAAATATACTTACATTTTTTCACAATGTCCCTTCAAATGAAAGCAAAATTCTGAACAGATTGCACATATAAGTTCTAGAACAAAAGTACATGAGAGTGTTGCAGTTTGGTCAAGGCTTGTCTGGCAGCATAGGCCTGAAAAGGCCCGGTCAGGAACAAGCCGGGACTTGTCAG
>JAWWEW010000131.1:48808837-48854040 GCA_035583185.1 Anabacerthia variegaticeps
TTAAAGTCATAGGTTTATTCCCTTGTAAAATGAAGTTTGTCTGTCTTTGTCTGTTCACAAAAGAACTGTTAACGCCCTGATTAGTATGCAAGGAGCTGCCAAAACAGGTTTGGCAAGAATGTCTCCCCTGTCCCTTGCTTCTGTCCTTAGCCCTTTTCCTACCCTCTGTCCCCCAAGGTCCAGGATGTGACCTCACGTCCCCCTGAGACCCCTATAAATACCCAGGACCCTGGGAATAAATCTCTCTCTGCTTTCCTACCCACCGCCTGCATGTGTGGTCATTCCTGCAATATCTCTGGGACCACGTGGAGCACGTGGGGCTGGGGGAAAGGGAACGGGGAGCATCCCCACATCAGCTGTTGCACCTAGGTATGTAGGAAGATCAACAGAGAAAGGAAAGAAGGAAAGTCAGAAATTGCTGGGGTTTTAGGTATAAGGTTTTTGGAAAAACTTCATATAAAAAAAAGAAAAAAAGATAAATACTTCAAAGAAAATTTTTTAGGGGGAGAAGACTTAGTGTATTCCAATTTCTGTCTGATAACATCTCCATGAATCTGTGCACCAGTAAAAATTTTTTTAGTCTGGAGATTAAAATTAAATTTCTCTCCCTCTATGTCTCTGAGGCAAGCAGGGATGTTAAACCATGGATGTTAAATCTGATTTACCATTCAGAATTGCTGTGATAGTCTCTGTTTTCAGATTCACAGCCAAGCAGTCCTTTATTAGTTTGTAATTATTACTGTCATTACCAATATGAAATATCATGTTGGGAAAAAGGTCTTTGGGGATGTAGTAAAACTGTCCAAAAAACCCAAATCTCAATATGAATTTATGAACAAAAGTAAAGATATTGTTCGCTTTGGCTTTATGGTGATTCTCTGCAGGAGGAAGACAGGTGGTTGCAGAAGGTTAATTTCCCCACTCGAGGTGGTTGTCAGGAGAGGTGGAGGACAAAGGAGACACCAGCTGAGGATTAAGGAGAGCAGGGTGGAAGAAGCTACCTCTATTAAGCAGATAAACGGTTTGAAGGAGAGAGGATGCAATGAGTGAATATGGGATCAAATTTCAAAAACAAGTTATGGTATAGCAAGGTATTGTGGACCATAATTCATAGTACAGCAAAGACAGATATTAGGAAGTCTCCCAGAGAGGACAGTAGGATTTGTGGGTAGGCCCTGAGGCTATAAATCATACAGTAAGTAGATATACCAAGTTGGCTGGAGGTAAGCATAAAGTGTGGCATGAAGTATTTGGCATTATTGAGCATTAGATGCTCTGCAAGAAGTATAGGCTACAATAGGAAAGATTTATTGCCATCATAGTCCTGATAAAGGAGTGCAGAATAAATGCAGAAAAATATTACAGGGTTTTTCAAACCGCATTGCTCATGAAGTATGTCCTGGAAGATGAGATATGGTGGTTATAAAAAGAGGAGAGGACTTTATTGTTAATTTTTCTTTGATACAGGATGTGTCCATTTGATTAAGAATATGAGAAAAGACTGACAAATTTAGGATCATTATGTTCAAAACTGGTAAAAGAACATGGGATGTAGAAAAAGGCAGCACATCACCAGAGAACTCAGAGCAGTGTCCCATTGTCAGGGATATCACAAGAACACAATATAGACTAGCAAGGAGCCCTGTTGTAGAACTGCATCCTTCAGAAAACACGCTAATGGATCTCTCTAAAACACTGAGGAACAGAATTACAGACTAAACTTTTTCATGGGTTTGTCTGCTATTCATTATTCTGCCATTTCCTGAGAGAGATCCTAAATAATGGAGGGAATAATAATAATATTCTACTTATGTTTAGAAGTATGGTTCTGTTGCTTGATAGTAGTCTAGTAAATTTTATTCTGTGATTATGTTGGAAAAGAAAATTTATCAGCATCAGCTATTACCATCAAGCTGTAAAGAAGCATCATAATTTTTCTATAATACTAAAAACAAGGATTGTGATATCTGAAATGTATGAGTAATGATGATGACTGTTGATTATTTTTTTGCTTATATTTTAAAAAAAAATGAGAAGTTTTTGCTGAGTCCTTTAATTTTGCAGACTGAGGTATTGATCCTATGTTCTGCCTGTCTGATTAGATCCCTGAGGCAGTATAAAGCATTCATTGCCTTTGCAGCTCTATTGATGCATAAGGATTAACAGAAATATGTCATCCCACAGGTCTGGAGGATTTTTGATGGAGCGCAATATCTCTGTTGTACTGTGTGTTATTCCTACTTCTCATATGATGGGGAAAATTAATGTGCAAATGAAATTTAGGGAGACGACAGAGTCTGGATGTTTTTCGAAGTTTCAGGCATTGGCTCAAATCAGGGGCAGAGTCCCAGAAAAATACTATAATGTTGGTACTGCAAGTTAGTTCAGAGAGGATTCACATTTAGATAATGTTTCATAGGTTTGCCATCCTCACTCATTTATAATTTACCTGACTTGAAATCAAAGGGAATTTCTCCCATATCTGACAGACGAGAATGCATCCACCAGATTTAATATTTATGAAGTAAAATAGCCACTTTTAAGTTTAAGCGTTCACATCAAATGATGACATTTGATGAATTTTATTGATCATAATTTCCTACTTTGAACAGATCATGATCAATTATAAAAATAAAAACCTGTAGTCAGCCCTTCTGACTTGTCATATAATCCTTGCTTGTTCCATGCCATCACAACCGACTCTTTTCTCCAAACCAAATTATAACACTGCAAGCTCTCAGAGGGCATTACCCTGCAGCACATTTGTTATATATCCTTCCAAATTTCAGGTCACTAAAGATAATGCTTTTTGCTGAACTTAATGTCTGATTGCTGGGAAGGAGGGGAGTCTTTTAAATAAACCTTTATTTTCCATTAGATGATTTTTCCATCACTGGAGAAAATATGAGACCTCAAAGAGAGACAGGCAGTATGTGACTTATTGCACAGTGGCTTTTCTTGAATGGAAAACTTACTTGTTTTCATAAGTCTCTTAACTCATTTGAAACCAATTCTTCAAAGTAGAGTTGATAAGCTAGAAGCTTAAACTGCAAGTGTTTTTCCACAGACATTTCCTTCTAATGCAATTATATCCTGATTCATCATCCTTAAGCAAATTAATGCCAGAAGAAAGAAAAATTGGATCCAACATAATGATTTATTTCTAATAATTTTTACTTTTGAAGCTATTGTTGGATTACAATGTCCTTTACTATCATCTCTAAATTATTTACAGTAAGCTAAGCAATCTAAATTCTTCTCCTTACTAAATTATTTAGGGTGTAAATGTTTCCTGTTGAATGCTTTTGTGGTCAAATAATGTATGTCAGGCTAAGAGAATTAAATTAATTTTAATGCAATAATACAAAGGCAATAGCTAGGAAAAGTACCTGAAGTGTCTTCCATTATGCATTTACTCATGAAAATTGTGAAACTCAGGTTAGTACAATTCTTTTCTTATTTTCGTTAATTAAAACCCAAAACTCTAAAGAATTTCTTGTTACTTTTTTTACAGAACACTAAGGTCAAAAGTAGTAAGTTTTCTTCCAATACATGTTTACTTACAGCTGAATTAACTTCTCTTCTTTCAAGACCTATTTTCATTCATTATTATGAGTTCCCAGGTATAGCAGCAACAGCTCACAGTGTGAGTGAACATCTTGGTGGGCTTCAAGACACACCACATTGTTAGTTTTAAAGAGGAATTTAAACTATACACAATATAGCATTAATTACATCATTCTCTATTTCACAGTGCTTCACTTGTGAAGAGAAGATATGCCAGACACAATTGACCGGGAATTGAAATCAGTGGGATGGTTGTCATTGATTTGAGAAGAATGGCTTTCAGATCCGAAAGCTTCAAAATTGAGCACCCCCTGTTATTACAGAGAAAACAAAATGAGGCAGATGAACACTTTGCTTTATGTTGTCCTCCCTATTTACAGTAAGAAATTTGCTTACCATCTAGTCTCATGACAACAAAAATCTCTATGCAGTGGAAGAACAGTCTTATGGTCAGATGCCAATGTGAGGCTATGTAAAATGAAAGTACTTGAATATTTGTCAATGTGTGGTCATCTTTTGAAATTAAATGTGTCCTCAGTATGACATGGCTTTTTACTCAGAAAGAAGTGTCAAATGCTTTAAGGACATCCTTCCCATTCTTAAAATTCATTAAATCTACTTGGAACTAGATGATCTCAGTTGCTCCCTTTCCAAAAACTAACTAGAAAAAGTTATCCATATCAGTTTAGTAGTTTCTGTCATGCTCTTTATTCCACACTTTGTTCTAAACACTCTTTTTACTTCTTTATAAGTTTCTCTGAAGGCAAAGTTAGTTCAAAAGATTTCTTCTTTCAAGATTTTCATGAAATCACCAAAGCATGTGTATTCTGAACATGTATATACTACATTTTGTCTAGCCAGTTGGTCAGAATGATATATATAATCCCCAGAGCAATAGCCACTGTGTTTGTTGCTTATACCTGAAATTATTGCTTTACTTATCAGTCAGTAGTAGCCTTTACCACAGGAAAGCCTGTGTTTATCCATTAAGTTTCAAGTACACAAAACCTCAGATGGCCCTGATGTGGAAGCCACCATCCTGCAGAGTTTCATTTTCTACATTTCAGTTCTTTTCATGGAGGCAAACAGTAGCTAGAGCCCATGAAAAAAAAAAAAAAAGGGAAATGAAAATTTGAATTCATAGAAAAATCAAAGAATCAGTTGTATCACATCGTGTCCTAGGATGTGAATCCTGGTAAAGCCAAGACACCTGGTGGCTGTAGCATATCAGTGTGGGGAATATGTAGCCCACTGGAAAGCATGCTGCAAGCTACTGGACTGAGAAGTCCAAACCTTTCTCTTTCTAGGGATCAAAACAACTATTTTGCAAAGCAGACAGCTTAAGGATTACCTTGGTCTCCGATACTCACTCTCATACATATTAATATGCTGAGCTGTCAGGCAGAGAACATTTACTTAGTCCTTACGTCAGCATAGCAATGAGGGCCAGAAACAAGAGGAGCAGAGCTTGATACATTTATAAATAGAAAATTTCCCACACAAAGATGCGGCTGGATGAGTCTTATTGTCATAACAGAGGAGATGGCTGCTAACTCGTTGAAAGTAAAGGTGCAGTACTGGTGTAAATCAGAGCAGAGTTGCATTTCTCATTTTACTTCATGCTGACATAAAAGCCATATTGTGTGCTTACTGATAGATCTCTTATACTTGGAAGCATCATATCCCTGACCTGGTTCCTGGGTTTGCCTTAACAATGATGTCATTCTTCACACTTAGTGTTTCTAGGAACAAGCTGAGAAGCCAGACCTAAAACCCTAGCAAAGATTGTAAACCATGCAGTAAAAACAAAACAAAACAAAAAGAAACCAAAAAAAATAGTACAAAAAAAGGTTTTGTTTTTCGTGCAGGCTGTTACAAGGAAAATAGAGCTGGAGAGAAAAAGCTAGTAATTCAGTCAATGACAGAGGAGAAAGGATCTTTTTCTAGCCCTGGAAATCTGTCATAGGCTTCCTGAAAAATATGCAGTACCTGAAGAATGGTCTGTTTGTTAGCCTTATGTGTCCTGTGTTTTATTCTATTAGCCTCTAGTCTCAAAAAGAAGATTCTGTCAAGCAACTTTTGCTTTTGTCATTTCTCCTTCTAAAAAGAAAACTAAGGAGGACTGAGGAAGTTTTGTCTCATCTTTGCTTGTAGGTATTAAGTGCCTCTGTTAGAAAGGCAGTGCCTTGGCTAGGACAGTCTCTCTAAGTTCCTTGTATGGCCTCTGGAGATAAATCAGGAAGGAAATGAGATTTAGTGTATCTGTCTCACTCTCAAGAGAAGTCCTTTTCTGCCTGAAAGGCAGAAAACCAGCTCCAAGTGTTTATTCCAGGTCAATGAAGAAATTTCACTTTCAGTGAAACTGAAAATGTTTAACATACTTTGACAAGTTGTAGTAATTCCCTCATATGGTGCTTCAGCAGAAGAATGGTGATATGGACTGTGTCATCAAGGAATATGTCCTTTCAGGGGTGATGACTCTGGAATTACAGTATCGCAAATACAGTGGCATTTTCTTCCCTAGCAATTTCCCTCAGGGATGAATTTGCTCATGCCATCATAAGTTCAGTATTCACTACTGTGAATATTCCCACTCGTTAGATCCATAGCATGTTAACAACTAAAAAAGCATGTTTTCATGCATCGGAAATGATGAGATTCTAAGCATTGGTATCCTGTTTTATTCTGCCTTTCATTCTGTATCATACCAGTTTGGATTGCAATACTAGCCAGAAATGGAGGGTACATGAATATTAAATAAAAGACAGGAAATGTATTCTCTTTCTTTTCATTTTACCCATGCACTAAAAAGGTAAGTACATCTGCAATTCAGAGTTTTACAACCTGAGTGTAGATAAGCATTATGGATGGCCTCTCTCAAAAATTTATCTCATGTTACGCAGAAGGTCCAGAGACTCCATCTGAGCTTCACAGTAGAAGCTTTAGGAGCAGTAGGATCTTACAAGCACCTTCAAACCTGCATGTTCAGTATATAATAGAATATGCATAAGTCCCTTCAATTCAAACGTAAAAGATAGGTAAGCCAAACTTGTCCAACTCTTCAGCACCAGCTATCACCTCGAGACATAGCAAGTGGAATGAATGTTGAGGAAAGGTACCTGTCTGATGATTAAGGTGAGAAAAATAAGGCATCAGAAAACCAAATTTTATTGAAAAGCTTTTTTTGCAAGCCATGCTTTTTGCAGCTGAGGCTATCCTGCTTTATACCACAGCTATGCTGTCCCAAAGCATTGAAAGGAAATCCAACTTTCTCATCACAGAAAAAATAAGGAACATTGCATGGGAAAGAGGGAAGGGAAATGGGGTCCCCAACTAGAGTACACAACACCTAGTAAAGCCAACTATATTTATCCAAACCCCAGTCAGCACAGCTCTACAAAGAATGAGGCAAGAAGTAAAAATTGCCACAGGTTAACGTTTGCTAAAGTATTTTTGGGCAGGATGAAATGATTACCATGGAAGCCTTTTCAAGCCAATGTCAATTTCAACAAGGTGGTAAACCTTTCTGCTGCCTGTGCCAGTACAGACTGATAGCAGGAACAGAAGGAAGATGTGCAATGTCAACATAAGCAGATAGTGCTGCCTTGCTGAAGTTACCCTATTAAGAAGTATTCTGTGGAAGTGCATGAATGATAAGGCACTTCCAAAGTGGGACGTATTTAATGTGGAGAGCCCACAGCCCATTCAGACTAATCACCGAATAATTCTCTTGTGGTCTGTTGGGGAAGCCCACCAAAAATGTCAAAGGTACATGCAGTGCTGGAGTTGTCTGGGCAAGGACCAGTGGCCTTGGAGAGAAAAGATGCCCTAAAGCGCTCACGCCAGGCTAGCTGTGAAACCACAAAACTTACTAAGCTGACAAAGCTGAAATCTCATCCTCAATTACTTTATATGTAATTATAAAACTGTTTGGTGTTCTCACTTGATCACTATAAGATCTACTGTAATATATAGGATAATAAAGCTCTGAGATACTACAACAATGGCTATCAACATCTACTATGTTAAATGTTTATGTAATTCTAACAACATTAATGTTGTACAAAACAGAAAGCAGTACTAAAAGAGAAAGCTTATCCATGAGGGTTTCAAGAAATGTTTCTGTTCTTCCATTGCTTCATAGAATTCAGGCCAGAATTCAGCCATAGTGACTTTTCAGGGAAGTGCTAAGTGGAAGGGTCTTGGGCTATCCACATCATAAAATCCCATAATAATAATTCTCACCAGTCTTGAAAGCAGCGCTGCTCATTTTCTGAAGGTTAAGCACCATTTTGGTGTAATTTTGAGTGCATGACACAGAAATAGATACTATTGCTGATGATCCCTTATAGAAAAATGGAAGAATTCACATAATGTGATAAATTTTCCAAAGTACAAATATCTTTATAAGGAAAATAAAAAGATAGATTTCAGAGTTCATTATATGGTTGGCAACCAAAGTTTGCAAAGTTCAAATGACCAAACCAGCAGAAGTATACTACAAATGGATTTTTATTGACTGAATTGGATAAACAGATTAATTTAAAAAAAAAAATCATATTACAAACCGGTGCAGTACCATAAAATTAGTTTGATCATGTGGAGATGCCATTTTTAGCCTGCACAGCTCCTGCAGCGCTGTAGCCCGTTCTCATTGCATGCAGTACACTTGAGGGCTTTGAATGAGTCTGTAAAGCAGTTCCGAAACACAGACATCTTGCTCCCATGGCACGCTGTACACGGCAGGAAACCAAAGCCCCCACAAGAGCGGCACTCCTGAGGATGCTGGACTCTCTGCTCAAAGAATGTGAGAAAGACAAAAATATTATCAACCACCATAAGGTCTAGGACCATAAGAGCTCTAGAAGGCCTGAGAATGCACATTCTGGTTCCCATTTTGGGCAATACCCACCACCCCATTCCATGGCAAACCACCGTGGAAAACCCTCCCATCTGCCTCTTCATTTGGTCAAATCCACCTCCAATGGTCAGAGAGGTCCACTGCAGGTTCATTGGTCACTTTATACCTTAGCCTCCTGCATTTATACTTGCTAAAATAGCTAGCTAAAGGATAGATTTCATATGTTACTTAGATGTTGTTTAGGACTAGATTAATTCTAGAAGGTATTGAGATTGAATCCAAACTTCAGGCAGTTTATGCTGATGTTGTATGTTCTATGCTGTATGTTAAGATATTATGACTTTCAACATTTGCATCATCGTGCTGAACTACTATATGTATTACAGTTAGAGTTGATGATATAAAAAAGCAATTCAGAGCTTCTGACAAGTAGTGCTCAAGGAAATAAGTGGTGTATTCAAATTTATGGGTGTAGGATGATGAAACTTTAAGTATAAAGAAGAAAGATCATCCATGTTCGACAGTTATCCCCAGAGAAAATTGCTGCAAGCAAGGCTTGGGACCCCTAACTTGTCCCAATCCCCAAGCAAAACAGTACATTTACTGTATTTTGTATTGGATTAAAGACAATGGAGAACACAAGAAGATATTTCAGAGATGTTTTTAAGTTTCAGTTGCTGAAAATGTGGCTAGTTTGTTTAATGATTGCCCTAAAGTTCTATATCAGAGAAATGAAAGGTATGCCACTTTGGGTACTTACCACCACACAAGTTTAACATCGCACTGTTGGGTAAAGACTTTACAGGTTTATTCACAAAGAAGGGATAAAAATTCATACCTTTCATGATAGTGTTAGTCTGAGGAATTACGTACCACTAAAAATTAGGGACAAATTATTACTAGAGTAAAATAAAATACCTACACACAATGTAGTACCTGGAGTTTCATCAAGTAAAATAAAAATATTTCTGCAAAGCCATGAATAATATCACTTGTCTACTGAGCACATAGATGAACATGCAAAAAAAGCTTTTTCATTCTGTCCCATAGCTCATTATCTTGTTTCACCAGACAAACAGATCCTATTACTATTTGCTTATCCAGGGACAATATATGGAAGTATTTAAAGTAAAATTAACATTCTTTTTATCTCAAGTGTGCTCACATTTTTCATCACTTATGATGATGGCTTACTTCATTGGATTTTATTGCAAATAATCTCAAAATTTTAAGATAACATTTTTAATCTTTACATTCATTGTTACTCATTAGGCTTGTAAACATACAGATATCTTTCCATGTAGTTAAGAAAACTAACAAAAAAAACCAAAGCAAAATTTCTTTAGCTCAGTTCCTTGGATAATGGCCATTTTCTTCTTCAACAGATGACAATTTGCATATCACTTTCTGCATGTTCAGTAATGAAGAAAACTGACTGCCCCTTGCAACTGTAGCAAACCCATTTAAAAAAAACAACAACAAGAAACCACAAAAAGAACAAAAAAACAAACCAACCAAAACAAACACCAAAGGCAGTGAAGCAGTGATTGTACTCAGCAAGCTCTTATCAGTCTGCTGTACTCTGACATTTTTTGTCTTATATATGTACTTTTTGTTCCAAGATTAGGACACACATTGTACTGGGTAAGAACAATATAGGACCCCACCCCAAAACAGGACCTGAGGACATTTCTTTCCAAAGTAAAGAAAAGTGTTAAGGAGATATGTTAGCTAACATTTCTAGTCAGAAAACAAGAATGCTGCATGCTTTAATCGTGCATGTATTTTTGTTTAATAATTTCTTGTTAGATATTCAATATAGTTAAATATGGTCTACATGTTCTTCTGCATTTTATACAGAAATGCATACACTGATTCACAAGGCAAGGAAAGTTTTCTGAGTCAAGGAACAGGTTGGACAAATTCAGAAGGTACCACCTGCAGTGCAAAGGGTTAGGGAAGTTCATGATTTACTGGTGGTGTTAAAACCACCTCCCAAAAAAGGCAGAAGTGAATAACCCTTAGGCTCAGTCTGACTGGAACTTTTAGAGGAGTTCCAGGAGATTGACTATAAAAAAACATCATGCTTCACAAAAAGAGATACTCATTTACTAAAAAACACAAAGATATATGGTATACAAAGTTACTCAAATCATATGTCGTAGTTTGGCTAAATGAAAGAAAAATAAGACCACAGGGTTAAATCAACTGGCATGTAGTTTTTTCACAATGTCTTTTACAAATATCACATCCTCATTAACTATTTTTAATATTGATGTTACACACTTCAGAAATTTATGTATTATCTTAATTTGGCTAGGCGTGATTTCAAAAAAAACCCAAGATAAATAATAACAATACATTCCTTTTCTAAAGACTCAGCTATTCATATAACATTATGACACATAATTCCCCAAAATGTTCTTTGTTACAGAATATTCAAAGAAAAACAGAAAAGGTCTTGAGCAGCCAGTGGCACAAGACCGGCAGAAAAGTGATGGCCAGCAGAGAATCCAGCTTACAGCAAAGATATGGGAGCAGCTTCAAGGGTTCTCAGAGAGTGCGCATCAACTGCTCATGCTAAAAAAAGCAAATTTGCCCTAGAGAACTTCAAAGGACGCAGCAAAATAAGAGCTGAAGAAAGACATAATAACCTGTAACTTGAAATTTGTGCAAATTGCTGTAATTAGAAACTTCCAGCATTTGCCCAGTTTTTATAATGTCCATCTATACATCTAGCCCAAATGCAGATATACAGAATCCCAATACATTCACTGTAGTACACAGGGAAATTGTGCAAAATCCACACAAGAAGCCTGACTCCTCCAGGCCAGAGTGAAGGTTAAATACCAAAGATGATGTAAAAAGTTATGGGAAAGAGAAAATTACATGCCTTTCCTACTATGACAAAAATCAAGAGAAAAGAGAGATGTAAATTTTGGTTTGATGTTATCACCATTCATGTTTTCTCAAACTTAAAGGGCTGTGATACTGTGATACCATTCATTCAAAGAGAAAAAAAGCATTCGGAATCATCAGTTTATAACAGAAGAAAATGAAATGGTAAAATTAGAAAATCTACTCAATTATAAGTGGTCAATGTTTAATTCCTATATTTACTTGCAGAAATACAATTACCTCAATTTTGGTTAAGAGATCCTGCAGTTCTCCCGATTCATTCATTAGTAAAATTTTCTCAGCACCCTATTAGGAAGAAGAAGAAGAAAAACATCAGCCATTTTAGCATGAAAAAATGAGAGATTATTAGTAGGTTTGGTCTTGAAATTTTAAACAGGCTGAGGACAAATTTGACTTGTATTAAGTGTATTGCAATTAGGTCAACCTTAGGAAAGCTAGAGGCAGAGAAGAATCTAATAGCATGTCTGATAGTAATGCCTAAAGTTCATTACCAGGTGACATATTATATTGCCTTTTTTTTGTAAAAGATAACAAAGCTTGGAAATTCTGGTTGTGTTCCCTTTATTTTATAGGGTAACTTTCCTGACAGAATAAAAAGTATGTCTAGTTATCATGTCAAAAAATTACAATTATATATATACAACACATCAGAGAATACAGAAAAATGAGAGGAGGAAATTGTATTTCAAATATTCTGGCAGTTAAGCATTGAATTAAGACATAATTTTCCTAATGTATAATACAAGGAGAAAAAGGGTAATGAAAATACTGTAACAACATTAAAGTCAGACATAACAATGAATAATAATAATTTAGTTTGACTGCATTAGGCCTCTGGGGTGCTCTGTGTCCCGGACCAGGACAGTACTGAAGTATTGGAGTTTCTTTTACTCCTGAAAGAAAACGCTAAGAGATCACTACATACAAAATTAAAGTGTCAGGGATGATATAGAAGGTTTTGTTCCCTTTTTTTTCTGATTATAGGGCCATATTTGAACGTCTATACTTCACTTATGTAACCAAATTCATTGAATACTTGATTTTGCCAAACACTTGCAGTCACTTTTAATCAGTGGATCACAAGAAACCAACAAAAGGTGAGGAAACAGATGCACAGGTCTTACTTGCTGCTAAGGGCAATTGGCCACATCATGCCATTGTGCTGCCCCAGTTAGCTAGTCCCTGCATGTCCAGATTCTTAAATTTGAGTTTGCTTCCAGTGTTAATAGAGGGTGTGGTGGGATGCTGGCAGAGGGCTGAGGTGCAGTGGGATGGTGGCACTCATCTCAGATATGTCATTACTTTGAGCAGCCCACGGTCAGCCAAAGGGGCTCTCAGCCCCCGTTCCCCACCAACACCTCTCTCCCTGTTTCTGGGAGGCCCAGAAAAAGCTTCTGGTGAGCACAGGGAACACATATGTGTCTCTCATACACCTCTACGTGTCCAGCTATTCACAGTGCCTTACTGGGGATTACAAAGGCTACAAGTGTGCAGTCCAAAAGCTGACTAAGGGCCACCAAACATTGCAAAGCATTTTGTATGACACCCTAATAATGTTATTTGCCCTGTATAAAGTCTTTTTGCTCTGGCTTTGTACAAAACAGAAGCATTTTTGACTCTGTGTTTGATGATTTTCATTTTAGCTAAAAAGGAAAATATCAATGTGTTAGGTAAAAAGAAAATATTAATATTTTAGTGAATGTTGAGTGCCACTTTTTCAGTGAACACTACTCTTAGTGTTACACTTTCAAAGAGATATTTTTTTAAAAAGGTACCACATGAGATAATTGGTTGTGGTTAATTAATCAGAGAAGACAGAAGACTGATCAGCTAGCCCTACTTGTGCTGACTCTTCTGTTGAAATCTATTACAGATCATGGGCACCAAGTGTACCAGCTCCAACACATGCATTAGGCTCTCTGTGTCCTCAAGAGAGCAGCTTTTAGCAATCTGTCGGCCCCTTTCACGCTTGTCCTCTCATCTTTCTCTGCTTTCACACAGAACAAGCAATGGGAATGATTGGCACAACCAAGTAAGGATTTGCCAAGGCAGCCCACAGACTATTAGCTCTGGACCCGAACACGCTGCAGCAGCTTAAGACAAAGCTTGTGTTGCCCATCTGATGCAGAGCCATTAAGGATTTGCAGTTTTATTGATGGAATTGCAGCACTACAAATTTCTTAAATGAGACAAGCCCTGATTTGCTCTCATTTAGGAAAGGATTTCTTCTCTGCAGCAACAGTTGGCAAAAGCATTCCTGTGACTTCTGCTCTATGGTACAGTGATGTTGAAGGTTATGCTGACTGGCTTTTACAGCAGTGCAATTAAAAGTCTGACAGGTTTCCTATTAGAGATTAATATTTTAAAGGATTTACAATTCTAATTACATTCAGCTGTGTTCCTTTCAAAGTAGAAAGCTACAGTTTTTAAATTAAAAACTAAACATCTGAATGGCTATGAATGTTTTTAAGTGTTTCAGTGTGTCCTTTCCGATTAACAGCTGTCTCTAGTGAAATATAAATAAAAGATAGTTTGCAGAGGTTAACCTTCCCTTTGGATCTGTGAGTCTTAAAACACACACCCTATAATTAATAGAGTAATTGATGCAGCTGTTAAATAAGTCTAATAGCTGCTTTTTTTACTAGGAAGCGATGCCTTTCATTTTCTTCCTAGGTTGTACTCAGTGCACAATTACCCACAAGGGGATGCAAAGCATCCTGTTGCTCCTGAGATTAACATAAGGAGCATAAGGGACAGTGACCATAATGTTTAGAGAATCAGCAGTGAGATATGAGTTTTCAGGTTTTTAACCAGTTATATTTCAAAGCAGCAGCCTGTGAATCCCTTATCAAATGCTCTACCATGGGAGTCCAGGGCCTGCAGTCAGATCTTTGCTCTTCTTTTGGCAAGGAAATACCACAAATTTGGCTAAAATATTCAATGGGTTTTCTAGACCATTTTAATTAATAAGATTTTTTTCACAATTATCTCTTAAGAACGTCCAGAAATTAGCATCGTGCTTCAGATACTAAATTCTCATGTATAGTTCCCATTAACCGCAGAACTAGAACAAATCCAAAATCCACTAAGTTTTCCACAGCCCTAGCTCTGTTCTCACCTGTCTGTTGCTCACCTGTCTTGGATATAACCCTTTACCATTTTCATAATGTAATTCTTCATCAAGGAGCAAACACAGATACATGGCTCTGCATTTGGCTGCACCAGAATACCTGCTGGTTTTGGGAAGCAGCCTCTCTTCCACATCCCTCATTGTATACAGAGGAAAATTAGCACAGCACTGCAGCAATCCTCATGTGGACACATTTGCTGTGCAGATAAATTGCACGCCCTATTTCCTTGAAAACAGAGTTTTGTTATGTATATAAGCAAAGACCTCTTGCAAAGGCAGCAAAAATGCCTTCACACACTTCACCATCACTGGACATGCCATGCTTTCCACCGTGACTTACCGAGGCGATTGGCTGTATATCCCCCTGTCTCTGCCCAGAGCTCACACTCTTCAGTCTGCAATACTACACCTCTTACAGCAAGGTGCCCCTTGACAACAGGTACACATGGGGTATGAATCAGTGCCTGGAAATCTGCCCAGAAACTGAGAAAATGGACAGTGCAGTATAATACCAGCACCAGAAACGCTGGATTTGATACGCAAAGAGCCGGAAAGGTTGATGTGTAAAAAGCTATTAGAGAAATTGAATCCTGCAGTTCTGAAATGTTAAACTGCAAAATGGGGGAAAAAAGTGGGAAAATGGTAGGTGACTTGATGTAATAATTACATTGTCGTTTTATTGTCACAAAGCCATTCATATCCACCCTATGAAGCAAATACCAGGAGAATGTGTTTAACAAAACATGGAGGCTGTAGACAGGTACTAATCATATATGGTCACTGGAAAGCAGCTAAAAGAAAAATGCTAATTCCTGTTTAACAAAAAAATATGTTGCACTTCTATTTTCTAAAAGTCAGTTACAAAAATAGACTCATCATTCTTTGGCAATAATCATAACTACTGTATCAAATAAAATAATTTTACTGTAAATTTCATGCTGTTGTGGATTTATTACAGCTGGGAAAACTAAAGAGAAAACATTTTCTTTAGAAAAAAAGTATTAAATATCTGAAAAAAATCAAGTAGGTTTGTATGGCAAGTGAATGTTGGAACTCAGTCATGTATTTCAAATGGAAAAAGAAAATACATGTATTTTAAAACTATTATGCTGTGAGTTAACATGTTTCCTAAGGATGACTTTATTTGCCTTTTTTTACGTGCATCTCTTTTCCAGCAGAGTGGGTCTTTGTATTAATTAAACCTTTAAAAAATCTGAGTGCCTTTGTAAGAGCAAATGAATGCTCCATAATTTTTTACTGTGTGGCTTTCTGTTTTCTGGAAGTAATTTTTTATTCTGCATCAGTAACCCAGCAGATGGCATAATTCCGTTTCAGATGGAAACAACCTCAACTGAAAAGAAGGGATTAGATCAGGCAATAAAGACTATGCTGCAGAAAGAAACTGCAATTTCCTGACAGACTGATATTTAGACAGTGTCTGTCAAGAAATACAATTATTCAGTCCTGAAAAAATGTAAAGATTAAAAATCCTGCTGTACAGCAGCATTCAGGACCTTGCTTGACAGAGGCTAAATATGATTTTTCTGTTGCTCCTTCCCAAGTTACGGATTTGTTTCATTGCCCCTGTGCAGGCAGTGGTAAATTTCACAGCACTGTGAATATTTATCCACGGCCTGCGGTACTCAACAACTTTGTCCATGCATCTGAGTGGCTGGAGTACCATGTACTCTATCAGATGCACACATGCTGTTTTCTGGTGCTTTTGTTACTTTTATCTCGTTAAGAATAATCTTGTCACCTTTCAAAATGGTTCATATTTTAATTAGGGGTTGAGGGATTTTTTCTCCGTATGACTCATTGAAAGGTGCATGGCTCAATATAGATTCTCCTCTGTATTGCTACACTGCATCTCTTTCAGGGAGGAAATAAATATTCAAAACTAGAAAAAAAGAGAGAGAAAAAAAGGAGAGAAAAAGAAAGAGGAAAATATTGTGTGATTTATTTACTGATGCATCAGGCTTTATGATTTCTGTGCCGCATTTGCATATCAGAAGTTAATTACCATAAAAGGCATTATAGAAATGTCCACTGTGACCAACAAGACCAAATTCTGTAATTAGTTCTCAATCACATTTTAATGAAACACAAATCTAGCACAGGTTCCAGCCAACAGAGCGCCATTGGGATCACTGATGGGAAGGTCGGTGTCTTGGGAAGGTGAATTGACAGAGCTGGGCGGTGAATCGTTCATTGCCAGACCTTCTTGATATGCAACACTCTCCCCTACTTATTTCTCTTCCTAAATGAATGTCAGTTTCTCTTGTGAAGCCACATTAAGAGAGAGAAATACAAACTGCCATAAAGCAATGAAGTTTGCCACATTTAGCAAACAGAGTGTGTGCACACAGGTCCCTTGCCAGGGCAAGAGACAGGCTCACTGCGGTGCTCTCCTCTCCCATCGCCCTGCCAGCCACAGGTGCTCTGTTCGCAGCCGCACTGGGCTGCCCAAGTTAGCTCTGCTCATCCTGAATTTGGTTTTCTCATCGCGGATAGTCTCGACTAAAGGGCATTAGAGATATAGATGTGTAGAGACATATAGAGATGTGATGCTGTAGCAAGCAGCAGTGCCCTGCTAGCACGAGGATAATTAGTGGTGTGTGGTGGGGGGCAGAAACCTCCCCTGGGAGCAGGGCTGAGTTACATGCACAGTGGCAGAGCCAAGGGCTGCTGCCATCCCAGCTGGCTGTGGTGCTCTCTGTGAGCAGAGATGGCATCTCACGGACTGTTCCCTGTCTGCAAAGGTGGTTTTCAACTAATAATGTCGCTTTTACGTGGAATAACTTTAATCCTCTCCTAGAACTAAAGTCTGTTCCAGTTAGCTACAGTGTGAGTCATCAATTTAGGGAAGAAAAAAAAAAGACCACATACCAAATCTGATTCTTTCTTCACTTTTTTAACCTACAGGAGGTAGATTTGTCTCTCTCACAGAAAGCTTTCTAATTCTTTCGTTTCTGTACCTCTCCAAAGTATCTCAAACAGTAATTAGAGAGCTTTAATTAAATGTTATTGGTTTGTTACGTTGTTGCTCCTCCTCTGATGCAGGACACAATATTCAAAAAAAAAAAATAAAAAAATTAAAAAAGGCAGCATTGACTTAGTGGGCCATCCATCATACCAAAATGACCGTAGCCAGGCTTCACCCACAGCTAAGCAAATAATTTATTCAATCAATTTGAGTATTTTATCTGAATTCTTTTGAAATATTGATCACACACAGACTGAGATATTCTTGGAGTCAGTCATAACTCACTATGTACATTTTTAACATGATTACTAGGTGAAAAAATCTTACCCTGAATCCTGATGAATTTTAAGCTGCTATTGAATTAAGCACTTCTGCTCCTGGCTGGCTGGAAAACTCTCCAGCTCTGGGTTTTGATAAAAGCATATTCTACTATGAAGTAAAAATCACTAATATTCTGCACACAGGTGATTTTGCGGCTGCCCTAGTGATCCAGCAGGCTGTGTGCCAGCAAATGCATTTGTTACAGTGCTCAAGGAAGCCTGACTCATGCAGACTACATGGAAAGCTAGGAATGGGATGGGGAAAAGAAAGGGTACTTGGCTTCTTACAGGCCCAATATCAATTATGCCTGATTGTTGGTTACATTGCATTTTGTTACTTAAATGTTTTGTGAAAATGAACGTGTTAAGTGATGCAAACACAATAACCCCACTGTGTTTAAATATAGTTTATGCCTTCACAAATCCCAGTCTCACAGTTGGTGCTAATTGCTAGCTTTTTACCACTCAAGACAAATGCCTTCTCTGAACTCTCAAGCTGTTTCCTTTGTGCCACTTTCCAGAATCTTTCTTAAATTTTTTTCAGCTTCTGAGAAATGCATTTCAAAAGTACAGGCTCATCTTAAGGAAAAGGTGACTTCAACTATCAACAGGCTTCTAGACCTAGAGTACTAGGGTACAAATGGGGATTAAAGTTTTCCATTTGGAGTTTATGTCTTGCAACAGGGCAGAGTTGGGTTGGTTTTCTCTCTTTTCTACAGCTAGACTTTTTAAAAAGTATTAACCAATTCCGTACCTAAAAGAATGTCCAGTTAATTACAGAAACTGATACAGACTACATTGACTAAAATTCAATGCATATTTAAAGTCTGACACCCCAAGCTGTTAACTTCATATTCAACACAGATATTACCAAATGACACATTTATGCCATGTGTGTTCATCTTTCTGGGTCAATCATACACACAGGTTCTCATTAATTTAAAAAAAAAAAATCCATCTGTCTAGATTTTCATGGTTTCAACTGCAAAGAAAAGCTATTTTTTAAGAAATAGAAGATGGCTTAGATTGTGTTATTGCCTCTTTTTCCCTTCCTGATAGCCTCTCCCTGGTTACCTTTTGCAACTTCAGATCAAACCTAACCAGTGTGGATCTCTGCAGCATGTACCCCAAAGGGGTCTTGGTCTTTGATTGTTCCTATCATTTCAGCATTGTAGGCAATTTTCTTAAAACACTGCTTCTCATTCATTGAGATTTTCATCTGTTCTTCCCAACTGTAGAGCAAAACGGGCTCATTTTTTACTTACCCCAAGATAATGGCCATCAATAAACACAACAGGGAGTGAGGGAACTTCACAGACCCTCCTGCATCTTTCTTCTAGTTCTTTTCCATAATCACTGTTCAGAGCAATGTTTTTTTCTTCAAATTTAACTCTATGATTTTGAAAGATCTTTCTAACTAGTTCACATCTTTCAAACGTGGTTCTCACCACACGAAGACTGGTGGTATAAATTATTATGCGGCCAAACTCGGGGACTGTTGATACCTGAAAAAAAAAATAAATTTCCTGTTACATTGATCAAGGTGCTAATAGCTTCCAAATACTGAGTTATTTTATTCAAAATAGTATTTAAGAAAAACACCCCAGCATCTTAAAAACACAATCCAATATTCAACATTTTTTCAAATATGAAGATGGAAGAGGAGGAATTAAGTTCTTGCATCACCAACTTAAGGCAATTTAAGCTTTTTGTCTAAGTAAGGTACAACTTGATTTTTTTGGAAAGTTTTAGGGATCGTGAGTCAAGTTATACATTTTCAAGAAACAGATATATTTAGGTCCTGGTGGACTTCCAAATGTGAATAAATTGACACTGTTTAGCTGATTCTGTTAACACAGTCACTCATGTTTGTGCAAAGACAGTCTGGTGAGACCCATACTAAGACTAAACTTAGCTCAGATGATGTTGACAACATCCTTTAAGAAAGGACGGGAGCCTAAGCTAGGCTTCAGCACATCCATGAGCCAGCATTAACTTAGAGTACTTCAGGTGTCTCCACACTGAACTAGATTATGACTGCAGAGGGGACAGATATGTCACTAATTTTTAATGTGGCTCCACAAAAAATTACTCAAACATCCAAACAATGATAAAAAAGTACATTTTTTGTGTATTCAGTGCCCAAACCAGAGCCTACTGCAGGTAGGGGAGGCAGTTCCCTTGGCTGGAAAAGGTTTCACTCTACAATTCAGATTTGACTTACAACCCCACTTCTTCATATGTAAAAGCTTACAGTGCATCTTTCCTTTCTGGGATGAAATCAATTAGATAGTGTAAATACTACAGGGATTAGTTCGCCCAAGAGAGAGTGATACATTTTCAAGAAGCCTGAGAATCATCTTTCTAAACAAACATATTATGTTCAAATACATAGCTAAAATCCTAGCTTTTTGAAAAGGTGGCAATGCATTTCCAAGCTTTCCAAATTATCCATTATATTCAGCAAATTAGATTTATATATTTCATCACTATTCCAGGAGTAAAAACTCAAGTTAGAAAACAAAAAGCAAGAATACCTGTAATGCACTGTAGCACCATATGGAAAATGAACCTTGATGGGTGAATGGATAATTTTTTAATTACATCATGCAATAACTGTAAAGACACAGTTGTAATATTGGGTAGATGCCACTGCAGATTTTGCCACATAACCAGTCATGATTTATCTTACTGTGTAAGTGCAAACAAACAAACAAAAAAAGAAAAAAACACACACAGAAAAAAACACAAACAAAACAAACAAAACACAAACATCATTGGAAAAAAAGCATATTCTGCTTAGAAAGGTGTTTACAAGGTTCTTCCTATGGTGAGGAGTTCTCAGGGAAAACATTTTCCTGTCACAGGTCACTTAAAGAGCACTGGAAGTGTAATTGCAAACATATGTAACAACGGCTTTCATCTCCCATCGTGGGAAGGAAGCATGTTGTGATAGGTCAATATTTATTTCTCTTTGAATGAATGTCAGAAATTCAATTTTAGGAACAAATGTTATAAAAAATGGGCTACTTTTCTCCATCCTGTTTTTTTAGGTCAAAAATCTGTTATACTGCTACTGCAGCATTGAGTTTTCTCCAGCATATTGTTCACACATTCCAAGTGACAGAATTAGCTTGTCCTTTACTTAAAAGTACTCTAGATAAACACTGCCAAATATTTCAGTAACCACACATAGGTTGCTCAGAGAAAGAATTCATTGTTTCCAGAAGTAACCAAAAGGATTTATTAAACTATCCCTTAAAAAAAAATAAAAAATAAAAAAAATTCATGTATTCATTGTTTCTTCCTCTTTTGTATTGGTTATATATTTTGAAGTGCAGAACTATTCAACAGGATGGAAACTCTTGTTCCTCCATAGCTCTGATCTCTAATGCTGTTTGTTCCCAGACACCAGAGGCTGGCAGCATAGGTACAGACAGCCATTATCTGGTGAAGCATCAGGGCTGTGGTGTCCCTACAGCATACAAATAAGCAGCTGAAGAGACGGAAAAATGGAAAGCTGTAAAGTGATCTGGAAAGATATCAAGTGGAAGGTGTGTACGCATAGGCACTTTTATGTTTATTCCTCTATTTTTTCCTAATGTGGCAGTGAAGAAACACCCTTGTTTGCCCTGCAAAATCTCAAGAGCATTGACTAAATAATTATTTAGGGAAATTTTGGTAAAAACCTAGTTTTCTGTGATACAAGTGCACATAACTTGTCCTTGGCAGGACTTTATCATATGAGGAAAATCCATCTTGTTTTCCACTTAGAACCACACTTGTAATTAAAAACAGTGTTTTTCTTAATAAAATATGCAAATTCTTATTCTGCAACCCAATTCAATGGCGATAGCCTGTAATATTTAATTGCTAGAATATACTCTTGAGATAAACTAGTAAACACTGTACTATTTCTTCCTAGGTTGGAACTGTGGCAAAATCATAATAAATAACAAGCAATGTAAACAAATGAATAGAAAGACACTTTAGAGAATGAACTTCTACAATTTTGTTTAGCAAACTTGAAATTAATCATGTAATTCACAAATGCACATAAAAACAAAAGGCAATTATCTGGTTAATGGGCATAACAAAACTTTAATAAAGTTTTTCACTTTAATAAAGTGAAAGTTGGGCAGATGAACATGCCAAAAGATTTACAGCAAATTATATTGACCACTTTTTTGTACTTCTTTTAAGTGGGAATTCTCAATGCAACATGAAGCTTATGGATGGATACCAGTTGGCCTGAGGTGGCAAATAATGTGTCAGATTCAGGGAACCCTGTGCACATGGGGCCAAGAGTACATTTCAGAGAAAGTGTCTCTGTAGAAAGATTGCCAAGGAAGAAATTTAAGTTTTCAGAGGGAGATAAAGTTGCTTTAGTAACAGCCCTTTACATCATTTAGAGCTCTTACTTTAACAGCACAGTGCTACCATCTCCCTGGGGTAAGAGGCAGTATCTGCTTTAGTGCATCAACCTGAAGTGTTTGCACTGGGGGCATTGAGTATGGCATCACTTCACAGCAGAATCACCACTCCCAGTGACTCAAGAACAGCTGCCCCTTTTTTATTCAGTCCAGACAGAAAAAGTTCAGTCTTGTTCAAGAGGAAACCAAAACCTGATTCTTATTTTGTGCCTGACTCAGTCTTTCCCCAGACTTTCTTACCAGGTGGATCAGGCCTTTTGCAAATCATAGAATCACAGAATGGCTTGGGTTGTAAGGGACCTTAAGGATCGTCTAGTCCCAACCCCTCTGCAATTGGTAGGGACACCTTCCTCTAGGCCATGTTCAAAGCCCCATCCATCCTGGTTTTTGTGTACAACTGGGGAAAATCTATTCCTCTGCCTTCCCACTGGCATCCATCTGACACGGTTGCAACTGAATATAATAATTAACTGAGTAAGTCTTCTGTAAACAGCATGAGGGTTGTCATACATGAGGCTAAATTTGTGAGCTCAGCATCAAGAGACACCATAGAACAGAGGAAGAAATTGCTGATGAAAAAGAGAAGGCTTGGTAGAGTAAGCAGATGAGCAATAAAACCAAGGGATGCAGGGGACTAAAAAAAGGCCGAAAAGGCAGAACTAAAAAAACAAACAGAAAATAGACAAAAAACTAAAATTCCAAGGTACTGAAAAAGGAAGAGAAGTACAAATTAAATGTAGACATAAAAACATTAAAAATATAACAAAAAATAAAGACAGGCAGTGAAACAAAACAAGATAAATAATAGAACAGAGAGAAGGTCTCTGAAATATGACATCCTTAGCCTCTTTGAAAAGAAATCCTGGTAGTCAACAACAACATGTGTTACAGAATATGTGAATCTCCCAACTTATTACAATATTTTGGAGTATTTTTTTTAAAAACCTTGTGTTTCACTGAAGCTTCAGATATAAAAAATACTTGAGAATCGCACTCCTAAAATATGTGTTTGAGAATTTACCTCTTCTGTGTAACAGCTGTCTTGACAATAATAACAGACTTCTCAGCAGGTCTGAAAAAATACAACAGTCAGGTGTTTCCATGGTGCTTCTGAAAGAACACCATAAATCTCCCACAAACTTCTCTGGATTCAGATCTTCCCCACTGTATTTTATCCCTGACTTCTGGATCCAGCTGCAACTGAGGCAGCAGCAAGAAGAGTCTGTGTTTCTATATTGGTCTCAGAGTTACCTTGGCCTTGACCAGTCCTGCCAGTCTGAGCAGATATGACTTACACTCCTATTTGTGAGGGGAATTTTTAAAATGAATTACTGAATAACAATACTAGATTGTTTTATCAGCATATTTGTCATGAATCACTTGCTAAAGGCTATAGAATTTCTTTAATATATATTATGGCATTTTTGTGTCTGTCTTCCTGGCTTTGAGTGACTTTTTATCTTTAGGCCAAAACCCTTACCATGGACATTTTTGCAGTACAGCTAAGAGCTGGTTGAAATCAGAGCAGAGGAAGCCAATGCTTTTCTGCTTGTAGTGTAAGGACCACTGCTGGATGTTGGGGCATAAGCTGATTGCTCCTGAAACAGTAGTAAGATTCTCTTTCTGAAAAGCTTTCTTCTATACGAGCATGTCTGCAAACAAGTAAACAGACAAGTCCAGCAGCAAGAAGAATGACATAAACCTCATTTTTATTTGCTTGAAAATGAAAGCCATGGCAGCAACACTACAGAAGTAGTCATGGGATTAGTTTCTAATCTTCCTTCTGAATTGAAGGCATAAAGATCAGTTTTAACCTCATTGGTGTGGAAAGAATAGCTATTTAATTCGTATTCATATACAATTAATTTCAATGGTGGCACCACCCACAAATTTCAAATTGATTTTTTTTAAAGCACAAAGTAACAAATTAAAAAAAAAATCACCATACCCACTCTATACTTTGCATTATATGCATTGTATTAGCAATTGTATTCTAGCAAAAGCAGATTATTTTTCTGCTAAGATTAGTGAGTTGGTGTAGTACTTCAGTAAAAGTTGAAGTCCTTTATCACTTAGGAAATTTTTAAAGGTTTTTACTGTGTTCAGATATAACATTCAACTAATGTTATTCATGTGGTAGTGAATTGCTTCTGTGACCTAAATCAATGGCTGATACACCCTTCTCTCTCTCAGAATATCATCTTTCAACTTCTCAGAGTGTTCTATTGAAATATGCACCCTTTGGCTCTGTAATTAGATACTACCAGAGTGGCAGAAGTATCTATTGTCCACTAAGTAGGCTGAGGCAGGAGTCTGGAGCACATTACAAACCCTGTGCCAAAGATTCTTCAGTGAGTAAATGCAGCATTCATGATCTAAATAAAATACTAAGAGAGAGAGAATGTATACATATATCTTTATGCATGTGCATACATACTTTTTATGTATGCCTGCATATGTACAAGCTTAAGCTGCTCATTTCATAATTGGCGTTACATGGCTTATAGCTTGTTTTGGTCTTAATAACTGAGTGGCAAGAAGAACTGTGGTCTAACACTAATTTTCTGTTCACAATTTGATTTGAATTTTGTTTTTATTTTACAGACAGAAAAAGAACAACTGTGACTTTCTTGTTGAAGAAATTCTGCAGACAAAAGAATAAACAATTCAATGATTTAATTTCGACAAGATTAAATAGCTTTTACTAGCTTTTGAGTTTTAAAAGGCTTTCAAAACTTATACTAAAAGTAAGGAATATTTTCTGAAAGAATATTTTAATGTCAAAAACTTTGACCAAAATATTTTCATATTTTTCTACATGACACTTTCTCAGAACACACGTTTTTGAAAATGTATAACATTTGATGAAAAACATACTTTTCATCAGGTCTTTGCTTATATGAAAATATGCAACATTCTTTGAATGAGGTGGCTGAAAATTGAAGCAAAAAATACAATTTTGTCAGTACAACAACATGGTACAATGCTAATGGTGTTGTGAACCAGTCCATTCTGTCTGTTGGTTGCCCAGTTCAAATTAAAGATTTAATATCATTTCTCAGGAAGAATTGATTCACTAGTCAGAAAACCTCTTCCAACAAACAGACTTCATCGACCAAAATAAAATGTTTTTCTTTCTCAGGTAAGATCTATTTATGCATAAGGAGGAATTGCAAGTGGTCCCCAGCCACAGTATGTATTCTTGGTATGAAAGCACATTCCATTGCACCTCACTGTTTGCAGTTCCAACCCTTCATGGGCCCTCACACAGCAAAGCACAATGTGCACTTAAATTTAAATTTGCTCTCCCTTTCAAGTGCTTTATTACATTAAGACTGCATTGTCTTCAAGGACCTGGCACTACATCGATATTCAGTAAAATTCAGAAGTTCATTAAATTCAGGAAACTGCATTTTAGAAAAGCTTAGTAGAATGAAGACTGATTTCTGCAATAGTGCAAGTCATATACTCAAGTCAAAGCATGTACTGACTTTCTCTTAAATATATAGCTTCAAAAACACTATACTTTCCCTTATGCAGTTTTGGTAATTGAGGGGACTATAACTGCATGACTTGTAGTCTGTGACCCCCTGGGGCAATGGAATGATATCACCAGTTACCATCCTCATAACCATCAGCAAGCTAAGAAGGTCTATCAGTACCAATTTACAAGTGAGGGCATCAACTCCTAAACAAGATCTCCAGGTCAAATAATACAATATAACATCATCTCTCCTTTTCTGCCACTGCAGACTTTCCCACGTATTTTCTGGCACAGACTGCTGTTCAAGGGTTATAAAAGTGTTCGCATTTCAAAGCAGCAAAAGTACTTATAATACCACGGCAAAGGAGCACAGGTCATGACCTGGCCTCTCCCTGCTCTTTGTGATGCTTCAGCTATCGGCGGGTTCAGGAGGTACAGACTACAACTGAGCTCACCTCCCAGTGCCCTGATTACTGTTCATCCAGCACACACCCATACAACCAGGTTACAGCCTGCTTCAAGGCAGCTGAGCTCAGATAAGAGAACAGGTTATCTCTCCGGACTTCAGGGGCTCTGCTAGAGCCTGCTGCCTCTGCTTCTGTAGGATCTGTAGTCAAACTGTCTGATACTCACGTGGCACTGACTTGGGAGTAAAAGCAGCTCCTGTTCAACAAGGCACAGCAATGCTGTGAAGTCAGCCAGTGCAAAAATTATTTCAAATAGTGAAAAAAATATGTTCAAATTAATTGAAAGAAGATCCATATTTGTACATGCCTAATTGGATTTATTTATCAAGTGTTGACAGGTCTATCAGTATTTTCTTATTAATTTATTTATGCCATTCTGCATATGATTGGAAAAAAATGAAACATTTGAAAATCAGAAGCAAAAAATGATCCTGTGATTAATTCTAAAGCAGTCTGCAATTCTCCTGGGAAGAAACACCACAGTAATATAATGCTTTTTTCTCTCTTTTGTTTGCTCATTTCTTATTTCTTTCTCCCCATATTTACCAATTTGACACCTCCAAGAAATTCTTCTGAGATGAAAAAAAAAACAGAGAGTCTCTGGAAAGACTCTTGGAAATGTTACTCCAGTTTTTACTCGTTTGTAATAAAGGAGAAGCATGTCTTTGTTGTGTAAGGACACTCCCCACAAAGACTGAAGGGGAAGAGGCAGGAGCTACTGAAAATAGTTTTGTCCCCAGCAGTTTACATGAGGCATTAGAAGCTGTTTGAAACAAGGACTGTCCAACGGTCTTATGTCACATTTTGCAGTTCTTTGAACCATTCCTGTATTTAGCAGAAGCCAGACAAGTTGTATCTACCTGTATGTCCTGTGACATTTATGAACTACTTCAGATTGAGTAGTAGGAAGTAGGTTAAAACATGTAATAGCTGAGCTGTCATTATTGTTTAAAAACCCTTTGCTGTTGTAGAGATCTCTGTGATTCAATTTGTTAGTGTTCTTCTCTCCTCTCATCAGCCTTATAAAGACAGCAAAAAACAAAGAAACAAAGAAAAAAAAAACAACAAAACAAAATAAAAAAATTAAAAAACCCAAACAAAAAAAAAAAAACCAAAAAAACACATGGTTTCAGGTAATCTTCTTGCAGTTGGCCAGTAAAAAAGCTGGATTGCCAATAACTTTGAGATTTCCACTACTAACGGAGAAAATTGTAGAATCATAGAATGGTTTGGGTTGGAAATAGACCTCAAAGATGACCTTGTTGCAGCCTTCCCTGGGCAACCTGTTCCAGTGCCTCATCACCCTCAACGTAAAGAATTTCTTCCTAATATCTAACTATCTAATATGCAATTAATGTCATAGGACAGATAGGTTCAGTTCTTTGCCATCTACAGCAGAAAACTCCCAGCACAATATTAAGGCAGCAGTCAGGAAATATCTAAACCAAGTTTCAGCAAGGCATATGATAAATTTCCCCTTCATTTTCAAAGCGTGTTGTAAGATCTCACACCAAGACAGACAACTGAAATCTCATATACTGTCTTTCAGCCTTATTATGATCTCTCCTGCAAAATATGACTGCAGCCAAATATTTCTTGGACTAAGTAGCACGTTAACTCAGGGTTTGGCTCTTGACCCATTGCTTTAATTTCTTTGAACATGTTAATCATTGTAAGCCATGGAAAGAATTACTCTAGGATTATTATTTTATATAATTTTTTTTTAACAATGATGCAGATACATTTTGAGGTTTTTAGCCAATTCTAATTGTTAATCAAGATTCAGCCTTGTAATACTAAATGTGATGGAGGGAATGCTCTGTCATTCACAAGGCATTCACTAAATAGGTATATTTCATAAAATTATTTTCTAGCTCTTGGAGTACAATTCCTTGAGCACACATCAGTGACTATTCATCTGGATAAAGTTTCATAAGAGATTCTTAGTGTGTGCATTCTATCAAAAAATACAATGTTTTCTTGTCAGGTGGGCAAGTTGGTCTCAGACCACATGGGAAGTACACTTGTTTTTTCTGATATTGATCTTCATCTTCACTGAGAGCTAGAGCATTTCTCAGCTTTCAGTGGCAGGGCCGTGGCACAATCTAGCCTTGTTCTTCCATCTGTTAGTTCACTAACTGTACTGTCAGCTCTGAAACAAACTGATTGGGAAAGGAAAGAGTAAAGAAAGTTAATTGTTCTGATGCTGCTCATCAAACAGCCAGTTCATCTATTACTCTCCCCTTCCCTCACCAATTAATTTAAGAGGAACTAGACTTCCTATACAAGAGGAAAGGGAAAGGTGCTGGGATTAATTTGCTTATAAATATGGTATTTTCAAAATGGCTCGTTTGAGACAGTGAACAGACTAGACATTAAAACCTTTTCTTTCCAATAAAACAAACTCAGTTTTTCAGTGGGGAAATGCTGCGGTTTCTGATAAGTAGCTTTTGCTTTTCACAGCTGTTTTACAGAATATTTCATATGAACATGCTTAATACCTACCTTAACCTATACAGAACACATTGTTGCCCAAAGAAGTTGTGAATTCCCAATCCCTGGGAGTGCTAGAGGCCAGGTTAGAGG
Organism: Anabacerthia variegaticeps; assembly: GCA_035583185.1. Classification (NCBI taxonomy): domain Eukaryota; kingdom Metazoa; phylum Chordata; class Aves; order Passeriformes; family Furnariidae; genus Anabacerthia; species Anabacerthia variegaticeps. The sequence continues at coordinate 48,837,591 of JAWWEW010000131.1, forward strand.
GGACTATGAGCAACCTGGTCTAGTGAGTGGCATCCCTACCTATGGCAGGTGGCTGGAACCAGATAATCTTTAAGGTCACTTCCAACTCAAACCGTTCTATGATTCTGTGATTCTACATCATGCAAACTCGAGCCAGCACCTGTCCTAAAAATGGAATTTCTTTGGCATTGGATTATGCCATATTTCTCCTTTGTGCCTACTCAGTATTGCAAGATTGATTGTAGTGTGCTGTAACCTGGCATCCAACCATGGAAACATTTGTTTTCTACAGGTGCAACGCTAGTAGGAGAATTAGAAGCTAGTGTTACTCATGTTTGATTATCTGCTATGTTTGATAAATGGCTTTCAGCTGAACAATCTGAGTGCCGATATAAACAATTTCTCTTTATTTGATGGAATTGTTGGATCAGGAAATTGAAACCCATACTTCTGCAAATTTTTGTTACAGTGTTACAGGAGATATTAGCTCCCTGATCTGCTTCTTGGGTCTTTGCATAAAACAAATGCTTATTAGGAATTCTCAATAAATGTTAGTACCACTTCTTAAGACCCAGACTGTACCAGTCAGGTACAGATGAGGAGCTAAACTGAGGAAAATTAAATGGTAAAAGCTGCAAAATTTTGCAAAACTTCTAGTTCCCTTGTGGTCAGGACTGAAGTTCTGGAGGAAATTATGCCAGTTTGTTCTGGCTAAAGCAAAGTTACAAAGAAAATTTGCCATAGATGTGTTTAAAATACAGGTATTTTAAAGCTGTAATTGAAAGAATCAACAGATTAATTATTCTTAATGTTGGTCACCAACAAGTGTAGTTGAAATATCATATAAAAAACCCCTCTACATCCTCTTATCTGGCTTTGCCAAAACTTCTAAATTCAAAATGTAATTGAAAATTCATGTTTCCCTCATCTCTTTTTCTTTCTTTACTTCAGAGAGCTGACTAGATCACAGACTGAGCTTCACTTTTCCTCCAGCAACCTCTTCATCTGTTTCCAGGTCAAAGTCATTCATTTTTTAAAAGTTCAAAGATGAGCACCAAATTTTCCCAGGTCTCCATGAGAGATTTGTACTTTCTCCAATACTGCCAGCATGTGGAAGCCTTTCTTCTTCTCTCTCACTTTTGGCTTTATTTTCTCAAGACAGAGTACTTCACTGCCACACGACATTTCTGGCAGCTATTGAGGAACTGATTTAAGTGCAGTCTTTACCTTTTCATAAGATTTATATAAGGTCAAACTTACAAGTCTATGCTTCAAGCAGGCTGCAGGAGTGGCTGGGAGTGAAAGAATTTCATGGTGCCAGCTCAGAAGTAGATGTCACCTCCTTGTTACATTTCAGTAGGGCTGAGCAGATAATGAATTATCCAAAAGGGGACAGAGGTCCACCAGAGGACTCAGACCACTAAGTAGATAGATGTCCCCAGATGAAACTAGGGACATTCATGGTGAACATATTTTTCAGGTTTCTGGACATGTATACTCACTGAAAGTGAGTATATCTTGCCCTTTCATATGAAGATCATCACCATGCATTGCCATAGATCATGTACAAAGCCACCACTTCAGATGAATTCTGCCCATCTGGCACTTTCTATTGGTTGGAGTTTATGTCTGAAATGTCTTGAATTCAAAGCATTGCTTCCCTCCATAGTAGTTTTTGAGGGATTCTCTGAGTCTAAGTGAACACATTTACCTAGTAATCCTAACAAACACTGAAGATACAGAGTACTTCAAATTATTGTAGAGCCTGTCCTCAACCAACACATCAGCTTCACAGGCCCCCAGACAATATTCCAAAACTTGACAATCACAGGTCTTCTATTTCCCTCCCACATGTCTCTGTGAATCCAGATAGCAGGAAGTTTTCTCCAGCATCTCATGGTTAAACTTAATTTTCTTCTCAAGTATTTGATTTATCTCCTGAATTCCCTTTACAATATTAGTGTTCCTATTTCGTTCCTCTCCAGCCAATCCCATATACCGATAGTCACATACCTTATATAATTCCCACCTGAGATTTTTCTGAAAACTACTTTATCTCAGTATCTACAACCCAGCCAGTATCGTTTGCCATAATTTTAGTTTCCACTAGTTCTGGTTTTTTGTTAACTTCATCTTTCCAGGTATGTCTACAGAATAACTTGATAAGGATGCTACATAATTTCATCCTATCAACTTTGTACTCAGAGAGGCTTCTTCAAAGAGACTTGAGGAGAGGGGAGGGGAGGGGAGGGGAGGGGAGGGAGGGGAGGGGAGGGGAGGGGAGACGATATTATTTCTGGCAGATATTTCTTCTGTTGTGATAGGACTGGACACAGTCGTGATGTCCACAAAACTGAGCAACATTTTGTTGTTGCATGAATCCTGTGACCACTTGAAGATATTTTAATTTAGGACTAAATTTTGTCTTGAGCTTTCATTGCATATTAGACTAATTTTGGCTCCAGTAGTATGTCTGATCTATGCAAAACTAAGGGGACACAGATTTAAATTATCCCAGTGAGGGTTTATGACTGTGTTATATCAATGAGAAAGGAAAAGGAAAGAGATGATTTTCTGCTTTGTCTGTTTTTAGCTGTTTACCTGGAGAGAGTTTTCTGAAGACTTTGCTCATAGAGCAGCAGCATAGCAGTTTATGCAATGTGCCTTTGACATGAGTAAGATATAGTAATTTTAAAATGTCTGGAAAATTGAGGAGTCAAACTAAATGTGAAAATGAAAATAGTTCACAACTTATCATTCCTACACATTTTCTACTAACAGACAACACAAAGTTAGAGAACAGGCAAATTGGAAGGTCACTGTTACTTCAATGTACCTTGAAAACAGAAACTAATTAATGTAAAAGAGAAAAAAAAGTCTACTGCATGTCACCTAAAGAAATACTGCAATCACTAAATTAAAAATGTATGGCTTGAGCAGCATAACATCTGCCTGACTGAAGGTGTGTCTGTAAATAGTGTGGAAGACCAGAGAACTGAAACAATGGCTCACAGATGGGTCATGAAAAGAATGTTAGTATTAATTACACAATTCTAAACAAATTGCAAGCTCTGGAAATATGAGAATAAGTTTCTGTTCTTAGATGAAGATTTCTCCTAGATTACATAATTTAATTTCCTATTGCTTAACATTTATGTGTTACCACCTGGTGATAACAGCAATACATAGGGAGTATAAAAAATAATTATTACTCAACATTTGATCAGTATTTATTTCATTTCCATCTCTCTTGCTAGCAACAGGGAGCAATAGACTGAGCAAAATGAGAATTGAACTTCTATAAAATGGAACTTTTTCTCATGTTTAAAAAATATTGTTCAATTTTTACTATGTTTATTTTTCTGGGCCTTTCTGCATTTTAGTTCTACTCAAAACAAGGAGGAGGGCTGGAAATAAAAGAAGAGAGCATGTAGATCAAGTTAAAAGAGTTCAGATTAGCACTTAGTGTTAGGTCACTTGACCAGAAAGAACTCTAGACTTGCCTATATTAAGTTGTATATATGAAATACTTGAATAAATGGTTAGTTATTTTTCTGGCATAGATATTTTTATTTCTGTCAGTTCACATTTTAAGTTACTTTGGGAGTTGCTCTTTAATAATATGAGTAAGATTGTTCAAATATGTTCAATTCTCTTGAGAGGGAATGTTTTGTCCTGCAACACGCTCAGACTTTGGTTGTAATTCTACTATTTATGTATGTACCATTTCCCATGATGACACCCTGAATTACTAAAAAAAAACAAACAAAAAACCCCAAAACATTATATATTTGTCTTAAGCAGCAGTTGTGGAGCCCAAATGCTATTTTCTCTTGTCACAAGCAGTTTTTCATTTTGTTTCTTATTTATCACACTGTTCAAGATGTTTGAACCTATGTTGCCTGTTCAGAGAGGATCACTGGCCAGCTCGTGCTCTCTTTGAGAATATTTTATAAGGATGGCTTTAGTCAGAAGTGAACTAGAGCAGGACCTGGTGAGGATGAGCAGATAAAGATGAAGGAGTTCAGGATCCCAGGTCATGTGGAAAAGCTAGCAAAAAACCATGGCTCTGAGTGAGTCCTGGTTTGAGCACACTGGCCCCATCTGTCTGTAATCACTGCTGCTTCACTCGATAGAACATTTTGCACTGCAGAGAAAGACTTGTGTGATCAGTAGCAAATGGCTGTCATGAAAATTACTATGTCAGCTCTGGCCCATTTCTTTCTAACTTGGCAGCAGTTTTGGAATAGCCTGTTACTGTTCTCTGGCGGGGAGATGAAGTTGTTTTTAAAAAGGAAGGTTATATCCCTTCCCTCTTCACTCTTCTTTCACCAGTCCCTTACTCATTATTTCTAAAATATTCATTTGATATCCTTAGACTGATGAAGAGACTGAGAGACGCTAATAATAACAAATAATAATACCTACATTCATACATACAGGGATCTCTGACTCATTTTACATTTAAACATTGTCAGGTGCAGTTAACTCATGCAGTGATCCCCTTTGTAGTTCCCAAATGTCAGTTACAGTTTGGTTAATTAAAAGGCATTAGTGGTCTATGAAAAATGTATTCTACTCTGTTGAGCTTCTTACAAATGTGATTCATTATATTTCTGACTGGAGAATAAAACAGCTGGCTGCTGAGATCCTGCTCATGGTTCTTCCTTCTCTGTCAGCTATGCTTTGTGTGGTAAGTGGGTCTGTTTTCCAAGACATACTTTCAATATAGCAGAATATCATAGGAAACAGATCAATAGCCTGTTACTTCTTTATATTTGCACCAGTATTGCATCTGGTGATTTTCCTGGTGTCAGAGAGAATGAGCAAGTTAAAACTGGTCTTTGGGGAAGCAGCTATCAGTTACACTTAGCTCAGTTGAAAATTTACTGAATTTTCATTGGCAGATTTTTCAGCCTTTCATCATGGATTAATTACATCCTAGAGTCAGCCTTACACAACAGAACTACTTCTGCTCACTCAAAAAACAACTAAAGAAAATAATAGCATAAATGAAATGAACTGTCATTCTTAAGTCAAATCAGTATCAGAGAAAATTCAAAGATTACAATTCATTTTTCACAATTTATCTTCCTAAGCAATAGAAAGAGAGGAAAGAGTTAAATGAATTCTGCTTTTGATTTGTGGTGCACCCTGGAGTTTTCAGGTTTAGCAGGAAACAATCTTTCTGTCAAAAGTGATTTTATCTTTTGCTGTATTCCTACAAATGGAAGCTGAAAGGAGATGCACTAAGATCCTGAAACCCCCAAGGAATGTTGAATAAAACTGGGGAACCACTAGTCTCCATTGGTTTTCATTTCCAAACATGTGACAAATGATGTACTTTTTATTTATTGACACAATAAAGTCTACCTGAAAATGTTGCTCATCTGGGCTGAGATAAAAACAGGCTACTCTGTAAAAGCTGAAATTTTCATTTGCACTGCTCAGTTAAAGAAAAAGCCAACTATTTGTCAGGTGAACATGGAGCATTCTCTCACCTGGGATCATAAAACACTTTGCAACCCAGAATTATTTTTGCACAGGTCTTTGAATGAGGCAAAGAACAAAGTTAAACAATTATTAGTGCACAAAAGTGCTGATTCAGTCCTTACTCCTCAATGAGAGCCCTATCACTCAATATATGGAAGTGAGAAGGAATCTCTTGTAGTTATAGCACTACTTTGTTCTGTGTTAGTGCTGAGTGATGAAAGACCCTGTTTCTCTGCTGTATTACTTAACCTAATTGGAATTATGCTCTCAGCTACCTCATTACTTAATAATACCTAGAGATGTGGCACCTTCATCTTCAAACCCTGAGTACTTAATTACTAGTTATATATTCAACAGCCATTTCTTAAATTAAAGATCCATCTGCATTGCACACATAAAGTGCTTCATTTCTTTTCTTAAGCAATAGATTTCAAAACCAGAGGCAGAGAGCTTGAGATTTTTATGCAGATATAGAGGATACAACTCCTAGACAGCATACATAAACCATCTCTGCCCTAGAATAGCCTATACTGTGGCTGCTAGCCTTGCTGTATGAAAGCGGACAGATGATTCATCCACCAGTTCTGTGTGAGCAAAATAGAATACACCTTTGTGGGGCATAATTGTAGATTTTGTTGCTGAAAGAAAAGATGAGGTGTAAGCTTTTGTTTTGGATTGGATTTTAACCATATAGGCATAATGTCTGAAAATCAGAATATACCAAGTTGTCTGCTTTATACCAGCTCCTAAACCTGCTAGTCAAAATAGCTTTCAAATCAGTTATTCTGTATATATGACATCTGCAGTTGGACTAGCTTTTTTAGCAAGATCATCTTTATGTTCTAGTTTGATACAGGGTTTTGCCCAGAGATGTTTTGTTTTTTTTTTTTAATAAATGTGTATTTTAAAATAAAGTAGAAACTAATGTTCATATAACCATAATTTTCATATAATAATGTTCTTGCAATAGGGCTAGAATCTATACCATGACATAGAATTAAGTATATTCTGGTCAAGGAGTAAGACTACAAATGAAGAAGCTGAGATTTGCTATCTGCTTTTCTTTAGGAGGAACATTTTGATGACTTGTTTGCATATATATCATTTAACACCCATACAGCAAGATAAAGCAATAATAGCATTTATTCTAATATCATATCATAACCTGTCTTCAAACAATGCTGAAACTCAAGATTGCATTTCTGCCAAAATAATAATTGAGACAGCATAAAAATCAAGTTTTCTAGACATCTTTCCTTTTATTTGAAAACTCTTGCCCTTATCTGTTGTGATTTCAAAAGAGAACTGCTGGATCAGCTGATGAGAAAACCACCTGGCTGAAGGAACTACATGGTTCAACCTTGCTCTCAGTCCACAGCAAAAATAACCCCAGATAGTATTAGTCATCTGTATCCAGATGCAAATGTTGGCCAATTAAATTGTCCTCCCATCCCACACTATCCCACATGAGGATGCACAAGAACATCAGGCACCAAGCAAATAGACTTCCAAAAGGCTTGTCCACACAGCAGGTACAACAACAATAGCTGCCATGGCAATATTTTCCAGAGTTAGATGAACAGAATCTATTTTCTGAACTCATCATTTAGAAACTGCTGCCTCTTTTAAATCTTTATGTCATATTAGGTTTGGTCTTGGAGGGACTGAATAGCTGCTTGTATTTTTGAACCATGGTGGGATTTGGAAGAACAACCAGATTTGCCCACTGCATGTGTTTGAATCTGATTGAAAGCAGCATAGAGTCATAGAATGGTTTGGGCTGGAGGGTGACCTTCCAGATCATCTAGGTCCAACCCCCCTGCTGTGGGCAAGGACACTTTCAACTAGACCAGGTTGCTCAGAGCCCCATCCAACTTGGCCTTGAATACGTCCAGGGGTGGGGCATCTACAACTTCCCTGGGCAACCTGTTCCAGTGCCTCATCACCCTCACAGTCAAGAATTTTTTCCTAATACCTACTCTCCGTTTGAACCCATTCCCCTTTGTCCTGTCACTACATGCACTTGTAAATAGTCTTGCCCTGTCTTTGCTGTAAGTTCCTTTCAGGTGCTGGAAGGCCACAATCAGGTCACCTGACAGCCTTCTCTTTTCCAGACTGAGCAATCCCAATTCCCCCAGCCTTTCCTCATAAGAGAGGTGCTCCAGCCCTCTGATCAACTTGGTGGCCCTCCTTTGGACTTGCTCCAACAGGTCAATGTCCTTCCTGTGTTGATACCAGAACTGGATGCAATACTCAAGGTGAGGTCTCACAAGAGACCTCATCAGCCAGTATGTGGAAAGGGAAGTTCTCAAGATGCGGATTAAGACATGTGACATATGGAAAGAACTGCAGCAATAATGCTTAAAGGTCTCATTTTTCGCTGTGTCTGTCAATCTGTCTCTTATGACAGTCTCCATTTGAACATCAGTGAAATGCTTCATAGTTGTCTATAAGGGCTAGGAGGGAGAGTCCTTTACGTTTAGATGTAGTAAACCAAGAGCAAGACATGAGAAGCTGGGCAGGAAAATATATTTTCTTTTAAAAGCTGTAAGTGCAGTTGCAGGTATAGAAGCTTACTTCTTTCTATCTTACAGAAGTTGCAAGGAGAAACAGATTTTTCTTAAATAAGAGTGTATGACTCCTGTCAATTCCTAGTAGTTTTAAAGTTTGTTATATAATTAGCAATCACTAGTATTCCAAACCAGGCTACTGATAGTCAATTCCAAAGCAAAAATTATTTACCTTTGCACCAGAACTGCCTGATTTGTCAACGCAGCACATAACATCACATGTTGTTATAAATGTGTGCAAACATTGACCAGTAAGGCTTTTTATATTTCTTTGTGAGAAAAGGAGAAAGAACGTATCTATGTGTGGTATTTCTGCAATATAGAAGACATACTCCTCTGACGTTGATGGATGGTGTTTCTAGATAAAGTTCCAAAGCAAAATGGTACTAAGGTTGTTAAAATGCTTTCCACAATTCATACTAGCAATGAATGATGGGTTTTCTGTCTTCTTTCTTGCCATGCGTGAAATGAGTCTCTACTTCACTGACTCCAGCTGCTCGTGTGTGACCGTTTCTGTTGCTTTGCATGATGGAGGCTATAAAGAGTTATGCTGTGGCAGCCTCTCCACAACATAACTACTGCATCAAGTAAAACCACGATTGCCTGTTTGGATGGGGAGCTGTATCTTTCCAACTCCTTTTCAAAATCATCAGGCTGGAGGTGCTGTCCTATTCATTATTCCTCTTACAAGTTTTGGAAAAAATCAGTGGGATTTGAGTTTCATGTTTTGTACTACCTAGCAATGGATGTTGTAGCAATTAAAACAGGTTTTATGCATGAAAGCCAGACCCTTTTCTTTCTGGTAGCACATTCCACTCTAAAGAATATTTTATTCCACTTCAGCTATAAAATTATGGTGCTGCCAAGCATTGCAGTTGCAGCCTAAAGCTCTACTGGAAATGACAGCAGTATCCCTTTGACTAATTCTTTCTTTTAAGCTGTTAATCATGTACCTTGTTTTGTTGCTGCATGTAATAAACTGACAACACTAGTAGACAAATGTCAGAGCAAGCTGCTGACAGACCAGAGCAGTCTAGCATACATGTATGGCACATATGCATCGATATTTTCTAGCTGCTGTAGTCTTACTAGTGTATTTGCAAATCTGAACTGAAATGGTTTTGAGATCTGTAAACTTAAAAAATGGAATTCTAATCCACTTAACTTGTTAGGAAATTTTTAAAGACTTAATAAAGGAGCTGTATTTCATCCTCATCATTGTCATATCTTTGGAAATGCACAACTGTGGAGACTGGTGTCATATTGTCCCAGTGTAGCGAAATATTTGCTTCCATGTTTATGAAGTTTTAAGTAAAACATACTTCACCCAAGACTCTCTGGTACAATGAAGCCACTTAGATATTTGGTTGCAGCATAATTTATCTGTATACAGAATTAGGGGTCAGTGACCAAGTATGATGCCAGGAATTAAGCATGTAGAACAGTCCATGTTTGTAAGCAATTTGTTTTATCTTTATGCGTTCCACAAAATTTGTATTTGCTGTGTGAAAGGCATGCAAAGACTCAGGGGGAATGAACTAGCAGGCAATCTGTTGTATCATGTCAAAGAAAATGGAATAGCCTCAAATTTTATTGACAGTCCTAGTTTTAAGAATACTTCTAAAGATATTTTCTCCTAATTTTCCTGCTGAGTTATAGAGTTGGGCTTCCCAGATGACAAAAGACCAAGAGTTATTGCTACTAATTAATTAAGACTACTCAGTTGATCTTTTTCATCTCTGTTTTAAAAGGCTAATTCTGAAAAGAAAACTCCTACTCTTAGATTAAGTAGAAAAAATTTCAGCACCAGCATACTAAGATTTTTTTTGATAGGCTGTTTGCATAACATGACTCTTTTTCAAGTTAGTTTGAAGTAAGATGAACCATTTTGCATGTTAATTCAAAGGTTGATCTCCTTATTGAGAATTATGTAAGAGTCCCAGAGCAATACACAGTCTCAGATCCAGTGTTCATCTGGTATTCCGTGTCACTTACCAGACAAATAATTAAAAGTAAGAGGATGGAAAGCATATATGGCATTTTCTACTAAAACTGTCTCGTTTTATTACTATTTTCAGCTCATAAAATTTCCTGAGGCCAACATGACTTAGGAATCCCATTTAGTACAACCAGGAAGTATCTTTTCCATTTGTCATTTGCATTCATTCTTTCAAAAAGAAGGCAAATGTATTTTTAGACTTAAAGAGAGTACGAAACAATGTGGCAGAGCATGATTATTTGCATTCTCTCATGTCTTGGATACCTAGATTCAGTCTCCTCTCTACCTCTTTTCCCTAGCAAACAAGTCACAACTACAAGCTTTTCTAGGATACCTCCATGCTGAAGCAATGACACCACTATACTGCAAGAAAGAAGAAGAAAGAAGAAAAAAAAGGAAGGAAGGAAGGGAGGGAGGGAAGGAGAAAAAGAAATGAAGGTATGGTACGGCAAGTTGAGAATCAGCAAGCCTGTGTTCCATTCCTGCTTCAGCACCTTATTCAGGATGTCTTATTCAAAGTGCAACTCCCACCACAGCCTCCTGCAGACGCAATTTGTAACAAAGCAGGATCTGCTCATGTACAGTTTGTGTAGGATCTGATCCACAAGGCATGCTCAGGGAACACCTACTGCATCAAGCCCTGCAGAAGAGACAGGCAATGGAATTTATGTATTTTATGATTTGCACAGGACACAAGTCGGAGGTAACTGTCATGTCCTGTCAATACTGAGATGTTGAGGCACATGGCCAAGACAGACCATTAATCAAATTTTCATTAATGAAAGGCTTTTACTGCTTTTTGAGGCAAGGTGGCACCAAAGAGAGGCTTGGAGGATCTCAGTTTTGGAGCTTCATGTGGTTTTTGAATCTATACCTAAAGTCTGTGTATGTATATTCACTACAGTACTACCACAGCTTCTTTGCTATGCCCTTTCCCATGCAAGGGACAAGGCTAGTGTCTTAAGAACACTGACCTCATTTATGGATCTTTTACAAAGATCAAGACTCATCAGAGCAAGAATAATTTTGAGGCCATGCAGTACGCTGGAAGGTTGGACAGATGTCCAGTACTTGCTGGTCAGATTGCCAGCATAAAACCCTATCAATTTTCTTTCAGCAATTATAGTTTCAGTCTCAAAGAAGGTATAAATGTAACCACAGTTTTGTTGCTAAGATTCCCAATGTTGAGTGTATTGAAAAGTCAAGACATCCCATATTCATATTTTTTAAAAATGAGACAGCTTTTTTAACTCAAAGCTTGTATATCACTTTCAGAGGTTAGATAAAATCTATTTACTGATCATTTCAAGTCTATGTCAAATAAGTACTTCAAGTCCAACAGAAGCAAATCCTAAAATGCCATGAGTAGTCTAATAATAGACTTCTCTGACCTCAGTGCTTTACAGCTGATTTCTACAAGAACAGGAGAACAATAAAAACCAATATAGAGGCTCCAGTTAAAATTCCTCAGAACTGAACATCTCTTTTAATTCAGTGTGTCTGTTCAGACATCAGCTCTGGAAACTACTTGTGTTAACTGTGAATTGATCAACAGCATCAGCTCAATCACTGTCCTATGCAACGTGGTCACAGATCAAAGCCCTGTTGAAGGTACAAAAGAAGTGGTGAAGAGATGCTATGCCCATTCCAGTACTGACCCAGTTGTCCTTCTAACACTGATTTTTCTATAACAAGCAGTGTTCTCCTTTTCATATTCACTTGATCCTCTGTGTCATTACAATTTTTCCTGTTCTCCAGTGGATTTCAGTGCAACGCATTTAAATAATTAGTTTTCCAGACTTCCTAACACTGGGAATATACACTGCAAGTTTGTACTTCAGGTATCTACAGCTTGCTAGGATTTATATCCATCCATATAAATGGCATTACTGCAGAAAAATGCTCTCTACAAGAAATCTAGCACACCTTTTTCTTTTGCAAGCTATGCCCATTTGGGGTTTCAGGGAATAGTGTGTACGGATGAGAATATGAAGGGAAAGTTCAGGAGACCTTTTACAATCTTTGACCAGTCCTAGCAGAAGTCTTTGAGTTTGAAGAGTCCAGGAATGCTGGAGTGTCAGCACTGATCTTCTGCCAAAGTGAGGACAATATCACAACTTCTCCAGTGAAAGTGCAGATCTCTCTTTCTCATCTTCCCAGACCTCTGCGGGTTGTAGTGATGTATGCTGCAGAGGAGTGGAATGCAATATGCCACCCATCCTAAAACCTTTGCTTGTACTACTGTACAAGAAACTTTCCTTAACAAGACTTTGCAGCATCTGCCTTCTTTCAAAGACAGTTGGTTTTCTGCTGTATTTCAATTTATTTTGTCTGTGGTATTAGTTAGCCCTACTGGTTTGTAAGCTCTACATGTGCTGCTGTGTATTAACTTTTCCACGTGTGACAGACTGAAATTGGTTACTGGCTTAAACACCAGGTCACCTACAAGTAAAGAAATATGAAAATGAACTTAAGAACCCTGAAAGCTCTCCTTCTAACAAACTTCCATCTGATTCTTTATTCTTTTCCATCTTTCTCTCTAAACATTAATAAGCTCATTCTTTAGCAGGCTGAATAATGACTTGCGTTTCTCAGCATAAAATGTTAGCTGTGCCTGAGAAACTGTGCTGAGAAACATTGTTGAAGACCAAATACATTATGTCTGACTCTTGGCCCATATCCTCTGACGCAGGCTCACAAAGGCATTTATCGGGTTTGTTAACCAGACCTGCCCTCTCACAACAGACATCAGCGGCCCTGCCTGAGAATGAGGTCTGTGGCTAATTTAGCAGAACGTGACCTTTCAGAGGAAACTGGACGGCCAGTGGAGTGTGTAAATATGGACATAGAGGAAAATACCCTTGCTGAAGCAGTAAAAATCATGGGATGGGAGCCCCATGTGAAACCTTTGTCTGAGCTCCATTTCATTGTATGTTGGGATGGAAACCCAGTCTGAATGAAATGGTCATTGTGCTGCCTAGTAATATATCAGACAACCCAAGGGTTTTAGTTCGTTGTCACATGGAAGCCATCATAGGGATGGTCTTGTCATAAAAATTGATTGTGAAGAGAATTATATTTATTTAAAGGAAAAAATATATCGCTACTATTTCCTATAAGAAAATAGAGGAAATATTCATATCCATTGGCATTTAAGCAGTATTTTAATATTAGAAGGCAAAATTTCTGGTAATATACTGAAATAAAGCCACAATTACTTTGGATATGCAGAGAAGGGGCTTATGCTTCTGACACAATTGGCAAGTCACGTCCCCAGTTTGAGTGGCTGACAATGTCAGTTTTAGTGTTTCAGAAGAAGAAAATGTCATTTATACCAAGGAGGTGCACAAACAGGGAGAATGGGAGCTCCAGCTCCTTTTTATTTCTCAGGCTTTTCAGTAATATCTGTTTCTCACAAATAAGATGTTCCTGAGGGTCTGATGCCTGTATTGTCAGCACTGTGGGAGGCCACCCCCCCAGGTCCAGGTTAGGTGCCAGTGGAGGCCCGGTGACACATGTGACTGTCTCTACCCTTAATCAATGACCACTAGTGACCTCCTTCCCACCTTCCCCACCCAGGGTGGTTGCTGTGTCAACATCCATCACCCCCCACCACCACCCACCGCAGGATGTGGTTGCTATGTCAACAGTCTCCTTGTGGCATCCACCCCAGGGAGGGAAAGGCTGGAGGGGTTGCCATGGAAACCATGCTGTCCTGAAGCATCAATACTGCTGGTCTCTTCCCCACTTTTCTTCCCCCAAAATGTTCTGCCATGATGCTGAGACAACCCCCAGACACGTCCTGCTTTGCCCCACATTCCACCCCCATGGCTCTGCTGGCGCCAGCTGCCGAGACCTGCTCCCACCCGCCCAGCAGCAGCATCCCCAGCTGGGCAGGGGTGATCTGATGAGGGACTGTCACACCGCTGAAGCAGCTCTTACTTGAGGATACAGACAGTCCTTGGACAAACTAATGTGAGGGACTTAGCTTCACTTCTCAGGGAATGGTGGAAATGAAAAGTCACGGATTGTGCTCAGTGCATGACTGTGGAAAGATGTAGGAGAGGATGCACATCTAGTTGGCAGTACATATACATTCTCAGACCAGGCTTGTATCATATAGCAATAACAACCAAAACGACCATTTCATCTAGAAATAAGTCCTGTATTACATCACTCTCTTAAAATGGAAAAGAGCTCCAGAAGGTGTGATTTTTTTTTTTTACAGCTGAATTTGTTGTGGGAAGAAAGGATCTGAACCAATTCTATAGAAAGATTGTAGTAACAAAATGTGGGAAAAATATTCAAAAACCCAAATATTCCATGGAACATTAAAACTAGCGAGAGTATTTTTAGCACACGTAAATGAACAGAAAAAAATTAAATGTCTTGACTTCACAACATAACAAGACACAGTTAATGAATACCAGTTAATGAAAAAGTGAGTTTGTTACAAATTTTGTCAGAGCAGGCAATTCAAGGACAAACTCTTCAGTGAGTAGCTGGAAAGAAAGCAAACTGCTTAAGTGCTATGTGATGTGAGGTAAAGAACAAAAATGAACAGGCAATACATCTTTGAAACTTCACTTCCATCGGAACATTCATATTGACAAAAAGATGGTTATAATTTTGGTACAACACAGAGGAAAAATTCATATACAGAAGCAAGAGAATGTTAATCTATAGCAATTTATAAACATATTGTGAAATTACTTTGTTTTAAGAACTTTTAATTTCAACACACAAAAATTGTCATTAATATCAAATTCCCCATGATTTAAAACTGCATAAAAGCTTTTAAAACAATGCCCTGAAGCTAATTATGGGATAATTTAAGTGAAGAGCATAATTTTGGATTACTAGAACCTTCAGAAAGAGTCTGGTAAAGGAGCTTTTTTGTGTAAATATTAATGACTGAAAGGCTTGAATAGGTCATATAGATAATTTGTATATACAAGCCAAATATTTTAGATCTTTTATCTCGATTCTTCTGATGCCTGTGTTTATCTAAGGCATTAGTGTTTCAACTACAGATATTCTTCTCCTTCTACAAAATAGGTGGAAAACAGACATTAATAAAAGAGACCTCCTACTAGGATTTCATTCTTCTGAAATTTTCATGTGGGAAAACCATCACTGCTACCACCCTGCACCTAATTTGATCTACTTTGCAGATTAAACAGAATGGGATTTGCAAGTATACATATTTACATGTAAGGACAGTAGATAACATCATTAACTCGTTAGAATTAATATGAGTGGAAACATGACACGTCCCTGCACAGTAGACCTGTACAGATCTCCAGCAAAGACACAGTTAAATCCTCTGTTACATTTCTTTCTTGGTCCATACATGGGAACCAGAAAATACATATTTCTATTCAGTAAACTTCAGGTCAATTTTGAAAAACAAAGTTCACAGTCAATTTGGAGAGTGAAGCTGTTTTATGCTAGAAATACCAATGAGCCCCTCTTGTGCAACAACAGCAAGTGCATAGCAATGGGAACGAGGCAGAATATTGAGAAATCATAAATTAGAGCAGTTTGAACAAAGGGAAGAACAATGCATGGAGTTAAAAGGGACAGACAGAGGGTTTACAGCCAGCAGAACTGCATCACCTACCTGAAATACTTTTGCCAAATTGTCAAAGAGGGCTTGACCAGCACTGACTTTATGCTTGACTCCCCTGACTGTGCCATTTTTGCTGAGGATGTTGACTCGCTTTGTACCAAATCCTTTCTCTTTAGTGGCTCTGACTAAAATGAGCAAGTCATCCTGCTCATTCTCATTTTCATCACACTCAGACCCTATGTGTCCGTTCTGCTGCCCGTCCACTTCGCTCAGTCGGCTGGTTTGGTCAGTCTCTGAGCTACTGGCATATTCGGAGTCCAGAGAGTCAGCAGCCTCCCCATCGGCATATACTTCCTTCAGCACCCTCCCGCTGTGCGAGGATGCAACACGGAACCGAACCTTCCTTGAAAGCCTCTCGCTGTCTGCCTTCATCTCACTTTTAAACATTGCCTCTTCCATTGATATAAGCAGTTTGCATTGTTCCAGCGTGGTTCCCATTGCATTTGCCAGTTTGTCACACTTAACAACAATATCAGCACTGTTTTCTGTTGACAGGGGTTCTCATATTAAACTAAAGAGGGTTCCCAAGAAGCCACTGCTGTTCTGCAGTTAATAATGGATGCATTTGTGCTATGGTTACCTTTAAACTAAAACCCGTAAAGTGATATCATTAATTAAATATTAAAAAGACATTGTGTACTTTTTAGCACTGAAGAAGAAAGCAAGAAAGGGAGAAGTAATACTGACTAAAATAAAAATTCGAAGGGAAGGGAAGGGAAGGGAAGGGAAGGGAAGGGAAGGGAAGGGAAGGGAAGGGAAGGGAAGGGAAGGGAAGGG
>JAWWEW010000131.1:48854140-48872328 GCA_035583185.1 Anabacerthia variegaticeps
AAAGGAAAGGGAAAAGAAAACCAGGCAAGGCAAGGCAAGGCAAGGCAAAGGAAAGGCAAGGCAAGGCAAGGCAAGGGAAGGGAAGGGAAGGCGGTAAGCACTGATCTTTGCTGTGTGATGACCAGCAATAGGACCCAAGGGAATAGCCTGAAGTTGTGTCAGGTGATGTTTCGGTTGGATATTAGAAAAAATGTTCTTCACCTGGACAGTGATTGAGTACTGGAACAGGGTCTCCAGGCAAGTGGTCACAGGACCAAGCCTGACAGAGTCCAAGAAGCATTTGAACAATATTCTCAGGCACAGGGCATGATTCTTGAGGATGTCCTGTGCAGGGCCAGGAGTTGGTCTCTGACGATCCTTGTGAGTCCTTCCAACTCAGAACATTGTATGATTCTGTGATTCTATGATAAACCAAGTAGCAGAAATTATACAAGTTTATATAAATGCAGTTCGATTTGCTGAGAAAGACAAAGAGTTTTTCACAAGATCTGCAGAGTCAAAACTGTTTATGCTTATGTACATTGCACCTGAGAAGAAAAACACAGACTTCAGCACCTGAGTCAATGACCAGCACATTTCTTTCATTAGAACACTTCAATTCCCTACCAGTCAGACCTCATTCACCGAAGTCGGCTTTTTATAGAAGCTTACTGACATTCGGCAGGGAGGTTCTGACTTGATGGTTTTTGATGCACGCCTTTTCACAGGCTGGTAGAGCAGTGGAGAAGCAATTAGTCACAATTTGTTGCACACAATAACACAGTGTTATTAAATAGAACTGAGCCAAAGCTAACACCACACAGCAATCACAGCGTATGTTCTGTTTTCTCAGTTACTCAAGGGATTGGGCAAAGGAACCTGAAAAAGGAGGAGGAGAAAGCTAATTAGAGGAAACAAGGATCAACAGCAAGCAGTAGGGTAAAGTGGATTCATCCACAGGGAAGGCACATTGACCTCCCCCAGCAAACTACAAGTAGTGATTGCTGCAGTGTTCAGGACCTGCCTCTAGATGTAAAATAACACACCTGAGGTTTCTGGATATGTGTGATGGACTGAATGTTATTAATGTCTTAAACATTGTCAAAATTATAGAAAGACTTTCTGTCAAACTGCAAAGAAGCAAATGCCTGTCTGTGACCACTAAAGCATTCCCTTGCCCCAATGCCTCCTGTCCGGAATTTGGACTGCAGCTGGGGACTTGAGACTAGGCTATTGTCTAATCACCTGAAGTCTGAGGAGAAGCAAACAAGGCTCAGGGGGTGGTGGAGGAGAAGGATTTCAGGTGTGTGATGGTGAAATCTCCCCACACCAAACCAAAGGACTAACCACTGCCCCCCTCCAGAAAGACCGCATACACACAGGGCATTCATGTCAGAGGCAGCTGAGAAGGGTCATAAACCATGAAAGACCCCAAAAGTGCCCTCTTGACACATTTCTGAGGCCTTCCACCAGCAGAGGACTGCATGTGATGCAAGTGAGGCAACAAATCCAGACCCTACTGCAAGCTTCCTGCTGCACCAGGAGGAGGTGCCTGGCATCTCCTGAGCGTATATTAATCCTTTGGACTCTATGTTTTGTGGGACCCTCACCACCAAGAAGACCAGAAGAAGATCCACAGGACCTTCCAGATCCACAGGGTTCCACAGTGGTGATACATTTTCTATTTAAATCTCTCTCTCTCATTTTATTTCTTCCCCTCTCTCCTTTTCCTTATTTCTTTCTATGTCTCTTTCTCTGTCTCACATTTACCATTAAATAAAACCCATACTATTGACTTTGGCATCTGGTCACATTTACACCTTTATTCAGGCAGAGGCATTTCTAATAATTTTAGTAACTGGATCTTAGCAATATATCTACTCAATATCATGTAGCGGCTCCTTAAACCCCCAAGCTGGTTCTGAGTTTGCATGAGAATTCCTACTTACAGTACTATTTCTGTATTTTTTTTCATTTAAAGAAAAATGCAGCGTCAAGAACTTACTCCCATTCTTGCTTTCCTGGAAAGCATTCCCTACACGCTCTCTACAGCTTCATTTTCTCTCTAGACTCATGAATACTGAAGTGCTTCCTGAAGCCTGTGACCCCCAGCAGGTGTAGGCGTGAAATGAGTCCCTAGACTCTCAGCCAACCCAGAATGGTAATGCCTGCAGTCACAAGAGGCCTCAGAGCTTCAAGGATCTGAGATTTTCTGGCCAAGATTTTGGAAATGCAGGCTCAAATCTTTTAGCAATTAAGTGTGGGTTATTGTGACTTTATTTTGAACAAGAGACATGAAAATACTGTTCTTCAGCCCAATTAAAATCACAGGTTTTGTGGCTGAACTCTAAAATTATTTATTTTCTGTTCACAAAATAGAAACTCAATGATTAGTAGCATTTCATAGTACTAGCATTTGCCACACTTCTTTCTAAAATGAAACAATTCATTGTATTAACAACTACTATAATTAATTAAAAGAAAGAGGTAAAGATAAGTTACAAGAGTTAAAATGCATTGCTACTTATCTTTCAAAGAAGAAAAACATCTAGTACCAAAGTCTGTACTAATATTGAATACAGTTATAAGACAGCTTGTGAAATTCATATGGGGGGAGAGTGTTGAATCATACTGACTCTGACAGTCACTTGCCCACAAGAGTTTTTACAAGAAATACAGTTCATTGTTAGTAAAAAGTAACTTAGAATGAAGAACATTCTATAGCAGAATGAATATTTCAAAATATCTTCCAGAGAATTATCCAAACAGAGCTGCAAAATACCTGGAGAAATGACTTGGTCTATTACCACCCCCAAAACTACCTGTATCATAGTGTTTCCATGATTATCTGAGTAATGTCCTCTTAGAAACCTGCAATAATTACCTTTGTTCAATTCGTTTTTTTTTTAAAATTAAATAATAAACCCAAGTGTTTTGCAATGAATTGCCACAGATTAAAAAATCTGAGCTTCTTAAACACAAATACTTTGCAAAAAAGTTTTATAATATTTTTATCTTCTCCAATTGATGCTATATATTCTTTAACACAGAAACCCGTTTACTCCTGTTGCAGGCAATGAGCAAATTGTAGTGCAAAGGATTTGATGTTACCTGAGTGATTTAAAAAGTTAATGTAGTGTTGAATAAATGCAGAATTTAACAGTACCACATTTTAAAAACACTCCAAATACTGTCAGCATGTTGCTCTCTGTTAGCAGGAAATTAGCTCATCATTTAGTTTCATGGTAATTTCATTATTCACTGGGAAATATTTTTATGTCTTGTTGTGAGAAATGAGAAACGGTATGCACAATTTTCTCTGCAGCAAAATAATTAAGCTAAGTGGAACATGCCCCTTGACAGAGGCATTTACATTCATAAGATTTCATTTTGATGTTCCAGCTGTGGGCCTTCTCTGAGCAAACATGTGGCTTTGGGGCCAAGTGCACATATCCAGCAGGAAACAGATTACAGACCCTAAACAGGTTGTATTCATGACATAAGACATTTGAGAGTTAGAAGACCTGAAATGCATGTATTTGTACCATCTGCCTGGGTGCATGTTCTCAACAACAGCAGAAACGATGCTTAACTAAGCATCTCTGTCCTTTCTGAAGACTAAAATTGTATTAAATGCTTAAACTAACTCCATTTTTGCAGTTTAATTCTTCACTCTGCCAACTGTTATATTCCTGTTTAACATTTTTAACTTCTCAACATAAACTTCATTCAAAAGTTTGCTTCATTCAGTGAGCAATATCCATTAAAAACTAATGTGGAGGGGTATTGCAGTAATGCAATATTTCTTGCCCATAATTATTACTCCTCCTAAACCATTTGGCTACTGTTAGTTTTTGTTTCTGCTTAGTTTGATTCTAATATTCTGACACTGATTAATTCAAGGCCAGTGAATCCAGCAACCATAAATTGAGAGCACACAGGAAAAAAAGTGTCTTCTAATTGGAGAAGCATTCCATTTAAAAAAAAAAAAAATTTGACATAAAAAAAATTTAAAAAAAAGGAAACACTTGGAAATAAGCTATTTACATCCATTACCTCTTATTTGATTCTTTCATTTCACAAAGAACTGGACCAACCCATTACCTTAATGGTGTGACAAATAATGTCGTTGCCAATAAAATCCTCAGATTTTATCATGTTCAGTATACCACTAAGTTGAAAGGAACAAATGAGGTGATGCTTCTACTAGTTGTTGACTTCTGATAGTTCTGTTTGCCACAGAATCAAGATACCAGTAGTGAATGAAGACCAGGGGACAGATGGTGTACATTGACAACTGAAAAAGGAACTTCCACTCTGAGACCTCTGAGAATTCACACTCCATGCAAGAAGGTGCCTACAGAGGCAACTCATCACATCATTCTTCCATGACAAAGAAAGTAGAGGAATAGTCTGAATATTTACCTTTTAAATGAACTGAAATTAGATCAGGTAAGCCAAAGACTTTGATACTTTTAAAATGAAAGGTTTGAATTAAGCTGAAGTAGCGATAACATTATGCTAAGTGAGACTTTTATAGCTGTATCAGGAAGGGGGAAAAAAGAGCAGAAGAGAATAGAAGGAAACTCTAGTCTCATTTATAAGTCTGATGTAATTTCTTTAATATATAGGCAAATCTAGCTGTTAGACTTCATCATACATATACATACTTCAATTTCAGCAGCTTATACAATCTGTCCCAGATGTTCCATTTCACTGAGTTTGTAGCACCATCATCTTCGCCCTGAGAGAGAACCACAAATCAATAACAATAAACTGTAGCAAAATGCTTGAAAGAGTGTCCAGACGTGTATTAAGCAGCAAAGACTGTTTGGATTTTGCTGAAGAAATGTATAATGCGCTGTTTGAAACTACTGTAAAAAATGTACCTCGATCACATTCCAGTGGATCAGAGAATAAAAAGTATAAAAAAATAGTAGAATTGGTAGTATTCAAATAGCAACAAAATGAAACCTGAATCATGGAAATGAGACTTTGAAAGAAAACAAATGTCAAAAAAAGAAATAAACTAGATCAAAATCAACAACTGCCTTCATTTTTGAACACATGATCATTTTAATGAACCAGTTTACCCTATGACAAAGCGTTACACGCTCTGTTTTGATGCACAGTGTGTGCAGGGCCATTTTGTGTGATGTATTTGCAGGCTACTAAGTATATATAGCAAATCTGTAGGCTGACTTGATACCATCCACACTGGTGTCACTCATCTTTAGACAGATGGCATGAATTCACAGTGACATGTCTTGTGATACTAATTATTTTTCACTTTACAAATACTGTTTGCAACTACCTCTGATTTTATTACACTGGTAGAAATCATATGCATATTCTGTAATTTCTAATTGTTAATGCAAAATTAGCAGAGCAATCATCAGGACCCAGATATTCAAAAGCCCTAGATTTCCCACCTGTTCCTGGGGAGCAGGTATTTTGATTTGTAAAAGTTAATGTGGTAACTTGAGGTTTTTTACTCGGTTACAAAAGCAGATGATTTCAACAGTGAAGGCTAAAATTGTTTCTAGCTGAAACAGATTTAGTTCATTTCCCACTTGCTCAGAGAAGGAATATTCCCATTTGCTAGGTTGGCAAAACATCTGTCTACTTTTCTGCAGGTCCAGAATAACATTTTAGCTGTAGTAAAGTTCATGAGGACACACAGAGCACATTCCGGTCCCCATCAGGGAACTCTTGCATCTGGCAGTTGTAGCAGCTGCGAAGTGCAAATACTACACAGGAGAACAGACAGAGCATACTGTTTCTATTATAATGTCTAATTATTCATATGACAAGTGCTTTACACTGTCAGTTCATTTTATTTGTAGATTTAATTTAACTTCTGTAAAACAATTATTAGAGAGAATGGCAGAATTTCTGTGTCTGTGTTTCTGTTTACATTACTGAATTGCATGCATTGCTTCTTCAATGTATGTAACGAAGGAATTAGATGAACAAGGAAATCAAGACCTGTATATAGACCATGCACACAAGTGCACAAGGAGGTAGGAGGCCATATTGGGACTTTCTGTTACCCTTTTAGCCAGAGTGAACAGAAAGCCCCCCTTTCCAAAATCGTTAGGGAGAAATGCTCTACATTGCATTTAGAAAGGCAGTCAATTACCATCCTTAACTTGACATTCACAGTCATTTCAACAGTTCTTTCTCTTCTGCTTTTCTGAGTGTAGATTTCCATGGGAGTCAAGCTGCTGAGCTACACACAGAAGCAGCAGGGCATGGAAAGCTCCTGTCATTATGTGGTACTTCAAGTACTGCCGAAGATTTAATTTGTTTATTTACTCTGAACAAAGTAAAAGGTCAGCTCTTAAATGTGCTATATATCTGAGTCATACAAGGCACAGGCCACTTTTTCTTCAGGGGAGCCTGGAAAACACTTCTAGCCTATTAACTATAGTAAAAATAGTGGCTGGAAATTTTGATCCGTGTCAGATGGCTGGTAACAGGCTTAATTTTTTATTTCTTCTCTTACAGACCCGGTATTGAAATTCATCGTGTGAAGTTCTGTTTTCTTCTAGTCATGTAAGCAGTCATCATGGGAAGTCTGTAACTGTTAGCTGTCTCTCCAGAAGCTTTAGCCAGTAGCTAGCCACCCAAGTTTTTGGTGGCCACAAATCTCATAGTCCAAAGTAGGACCGAATTCCTATGCTGAGCTCCATTAAAAACTCTGGTCTATTTTCTCCTGTGTTCTAGTTGAACAGGAAAAGCAGTGAGAGAAAAATATTTCCATTAAAGCAGCAATTTGTCAAGGACAGAACAATTTTGTTATGAAAAAAAAATTGTATTATAGATATGATGCATCAGGAAAAAATCTCCAATTCAACAGAGACCAAAAAAACACATTGTAAG
The DNA here is from genome assembly GCA_035583185.1 of Anabacerthia variegaticeps. Lineage (NCBI taxonomy): Eukaryota > Metazoa > Chordata > Aves > Passeriformes > Furnariidae > Anabacerthia > Anabacerthia variegaticeps. The sequence goes on from JAWWEW010000131.1 coordinate 48,861,005, forward strand.
AGGTAATTGCTCAGTGAGACTGTTCCCTCATATAATGTACTGGCCAGATATTAAAATAGACATGAAGTTCCACCAGTTTGTGGGGCCACATATGCAGTCAAGACATGCCCTGCTTGGGGTAGTGTTGGATATTATATAGCTTTCCTAAATTTTTAGTTAATGGTAGCAAGTGGCTAGGTTTCTTTTTTACAGACTCTTGTCAGTTTGATCTTTAAACCACCAAAGTTTTGAATTTTTCTGGACTAGCTCTGATAAGCTTTAATACACAAAGGCTGAGGGAAAAGCTTGATGACTGGACATCTGGAATCTTGACTTTAGGGTCCTTCAAAGACATGTTGGAGTAACCAAAAGATACAGAGAAGGTTAACAGAAACAGTACAGCCTGAAAGTTGGAGACCCTCTGCCAAAGGAAGAATGATAAATGGACCAAAGAATGCAGACCAAATGAGGGATAGAATACTATTCAAATTAATTGTGTAACTTAGAATATGAATGTTAATGTTTTTGTTTGATAAAATGTATAAATACATGAAAAGTCTTGAAAGGGACATATGTGGCAGGTATGATTCACTTACATATCTCTGGCCAGAATAAAGTAGTGCCTGGCTCACTAACACTTAGAAGGTAGTATTGGAGAGTTTTCCCAACCATATTTGGTGACAGTAGGATTGAGAACAGAGTGTGCATCTCTCCACTAAGCCGCCTCCCCACTGACCATAACAGGGGAGTGCCAGGAAAGGAGATCTGGATGCCACAATCTAACACAGAACACGTATGAAGGCTACTTTCAACTAAAAGATTCCTGGGCAGTAGAACAACCATAGGGGAAAAAAAATAGACAAAAAAGCTGTTTTCATTCTGATGATTTCACAGTTGAGTCCATCTCTAATTGGATTTACTCTCATTTGTACTAGAATCTATAGATTGGCCTGTGCTGCTAAAGAAAAAAAGATTAGAAGATATTAATAGTAGAGCAAAATATTTGTAGAGTTCTTGCAAGTTCTGCTTAAACTTCCTACACATCAAATGTCCTCTTTTATTTCTTGGTGTGGTTAGGACACCATTGTTTGAAATCTGACCAAAAATCTGATAGCCCTTTTCCTTTAAATGCCACAATTCAAATAATACCAAAGATTTGGAAGAAGAACCTGCTACAGGAAGCACTGATTCACTAGGAAGAATATCTCCTCCTGTACCCATACTGTATTTATCATCGATTCAATGATAAGGGAACAACTAGGAACTTCAAAAAGATATTTACTCTTTGCTTGGAAAGAAAAATCACTAATGGTAGTTTTCAAGGCTCATTTTCAGGGATTGCAAACAATCCCTCTTTGTTGCAAAGATGAAAAAATCAACATGAAAGTTTCAGAGAGTCATTTGCGTTCTTGGAGCTCCACATGAAACACACTCAGCAGCAGTAGAGATTCCTGAACCCTGTCCTGAAATTCCTCATACGTTTATTTATCTTCATTCCCACTAGAGACATGGGCCATATTTCTGTGGTGGGACTGTTGAAAAATATAAAGAGACAAGTATAGGGATTAAAAGGACCCAGCATTCAGTTGCATTGGAATGAACTAACACTCTAGTGAAATTCAATTCAATGCTCTTCTTCATGTGATTCACAACCACTTGTTAAGTACCACAAGTATGCTTTCCAGACTTTCCATGTTTATGGATTTCATCTCTGGGTAATATCAACTAAATAAAACTCCAAACAAATACTATCAAACTTCTGTCATCTTTTGACTCATAAATACATATATTTATGTGTATATCAGATACAAAATCCTTATAGATCTTTTTATATGGTAGGTATTTTAGGCCTACATGTTCCTTTCAATATTCTGGACAAATTCCAAGTAGATCATTGAATGCTGCACTGTTAGATTTTGGATGTGGTGGTCTTCCCTCCACATTGCTCTGCTGTGTTAGTTTCTGAGTCCTATGGCTGAGCTGTCAACACTTCATTAGCAAGTAGCCTCCTTTAAACACCTCTCTTAAATGTTCCGTGGAGGCAAGAAAGGTTTAATTATATAGTTTTACTGGAATTACTCAGAGATTATTCTAAAGAGAAGTAAAGGATTTATAAGTACTCTGAGTGGGCTTATGTTTTCTTAAATTTTATTCGTGTATTACAGAAGTGGGTTTTGGCTTGGTTTATATCCAACTTGAGTTTTTGGATGGGAAATAGTTGTTTTGGAGCTTTAACTCTGAGGGAATCAATGCTAACAACACATAAGCAGCCTTTTATTTTTAGTTAGATTTATTCTTCTGGGATAGTACATAAAAGTTGCTGCTGGCAGACTGTATGAAAATAGTGCTGCTGAGCACACAATTGTCTACCAAAGCCCTCTATCTGACTTGAAGCACAGATCTTGCACACCTCCCTCAAACTTTCTACTATGTAGTACTTTTTACTTTTATTTTTGAGACAAAAATATGACTATTAGTGATTTAGGATATTAGTTTGCATCTGTGCTTTTCAGGAGAAAAATACATTCAGGGCTATCTTCCTATCATTTTTTTCTCTCCAGAAAATCACATCATTACTGTGATAGTAGATAGCAGATACTCTAGAGATAATGATATATAACGATGCTTAGGCCTCATTTCATACATGGGAATAAAAGTGATGAAAATAAGATATAGGACTTTCATTTAGTTCCATTGTTACTAGCTAATGCTACCTCTAGTATTCTTTCTGGGTGTTTCTTTTATTCAAAACTTTAAAAATCCTCATATGTTGTTAGTTCTTTAAAAAAAAAAAGACTCCAAAATCTTGTGAAGTTGGGTTTTTTCCAACTGTTCTTTTGTATGTAAAAGCCGACTGGCTTCTGTACAAGGAAGATGATCTGCATACACTGTGATTTCCCATACAGCCATTAGCTGATAAAAAATGTCATCCAATTCCCGGATTGCTGTACTATTTTCAATTTAAGACAGATATCAGGGTTTTTTACAAAAATATTTATGTATATACAAATATATTCAATCCTAGATGGAGAGGATAGCATTTCATAAAGCCTTCAGGGTAAGAGAAACATATCAGCTTTCTCTTTTGTGCCCCTGAGAAGAATTTAATAGTCATGACTTCCCAAAGGTAACTCTTTATGAGACCTGGAGGTAGAAGAGCCATCAACGATCACAGAAGAGGTGAAACTGGTTTGACTTTTTCACATGACAGTAAACCATAAGTGAGCCTAGAGGCAAACAGAGAAAGACCAGGCAGAGGGCAGGACATTAGGGTATTGGTCTGCTTAATGGCTGAGCTAATTGCAGGAGGGTTGAATCATTAAGTCATTTAGGCTCTGTCAATCTCAGCCACCGTATTGGGAATCACTTCACACAGTCTGATTCAGAGAAACTCTTAATATGAGTGGGGAAATAATGTCAGTAAATGCTTGTCAGGGTTGACTGATGAAACCACACTGAAGCTGGATGAAATTGCTGCCTTATACCAAGAGAAATTCAGAGTGCTGTCAGTGCAAATGAGAAGCCTGGACCGTGATTTAGCCACTGGTGCAGGGATGTCAGGTTCTGTGAGACCCAGTCTCTGGGTGAGGCTGGCACACAGCAGCCCCAGGCAGGTGCAGTGAGGGCTAGAGAGGCATCACCCGCAGAGGAGGGAGGCCTTCCTTTTCTGTTTGCCAACAGAGAAATGGGTACTTTTTGATCTGTAAAGGAAGGAAAAGTTTGGAAGGAGAGATTAGGCTTTCTTCTTCTGGCACTGATTGTTTCAAAATCATTTGGAACAACTGATGCAGCGAGATGCAGCTTTTTCCCCACACTTCAGTGCACTGTTACTATCATAAATCCAGTTATTTACTCTAATTTGCAGTCACTTTCTTGCTATTAAAAAAAAAAAAAAAATAAATAAAAAGGAGATGCCAAGCATTGTCCCAAAGAATATGCACATACCATAACACCAGGGGAAAATGAAAAATATGAAGCCTTTAGCTATCCTTAATCTCTTTAGAGACTGCTCTTTAGAACTGAGAAACACTGATTCACCAGCTGAGTACCCAGCACTCTAATATTTGAACACTGTTTAATAGGTTGCTTTATACAATATAATGAGTCATATGTCTTCAGTCAGATTTTCTTTTGTTGTTGGTGGTGGTGTTGTTATTACTTCAGTCTTACTGCATTCTTCAGGAAACCAAAGGCATCAAAAGAAGTATAGCCTCCATACACTGTTCTAATCTTGTTTTATTTTCATTTCAGCTTGGATTTTGAGCACTTCAGCTGAGCAAATTCAATTTACAGGCTCATTAACCAGAGTGCAAATGAAAGGGGAAGACAGTGCATCTCCACAGGAATTCTCAGTGTCAGAATGGTCCCTGGATCTTGAAACCTCAGGAGCTCCTGGTGCAGCATCAGTCTCCTTTCTCATCCCTGCAACCCAAAATAGGATCCAAAAGGAAAAGAAAGTGGCAAAGAAACTGGAAGAAAAATTGTAATTTTTTTTCCTCCAGTAAATACTAAAGTGCATGTGAATTTCTCTAGAAGATTCTCTTTACAAATAATGACTGACTTGCCAACAGGCTTTTATGATGTGTTTTTTTTTCTGATTTATCTTAAAGCTCTTTCAAAAGCAAAGCAATATTTTATTTCTCTCTTGGAATATCTCTCTTTCTAGGTCTTCCTTGATTTGTCATAGATGAGGGATAGTGTCAGAATTCAACACTATTTCCAGAAGGCATGTCTGAGTGCTGCATCCTGAGCCTGCCTGTACAAGCTTTTTCAGCTGAGGCAGCCACACATCATTACTGCTCACTTGCTTATTCCACATTTTAGTTACAAGATTCTAAGAATGTAAGATTCCTTCATTTGTAAGTGGTTTTCTGGTCAGAATACCTTTTGGAAGGCCTTTTTGTTTTGCATTGATTTGTTTTAGTTTTATTAATTTTACTGTAACTGTTCACTTACTATTTCTTATTTCTCTGCCCCATGAAGCTGTGGAGACTGCTGAATCGTCTCAGTTCCCAAAGGATGCAGCCTTCAGCTGAATACACATATAAAAATGACTATTTCTTCTGGGATGCATATTCATCAGAGGCAAATTCAAATGCACACTCTCATTTTACCAGATTCTTGTATTTGAAGTATTCACAAAGGTGAAGTTCACTGGCAGTCGTAATTTTAAGTAAGCTCAGCAGGAACTCAGACCTCCCTACCACCCCCTTCCCCCACGCTGATCCCAACATATTGACTGAGCTGCAGCATATTTAATTTTAAAAGTTTACCCTTAGTCTCCAGTTAACAACACACACACACTCTCAAACAAACCCTGTTCACAAGCAGTGCCCTTTATGTCTGGCAGTTCAATGCCTGGTGACTAAATGTCACCTCTTTGAATGCAAAAGTTATTGCATTGTCCAGAACTGTTCCTGGAACACTGAGCAGCATAATGATTCCTGATAAAATAGGCACCTGAGATGTCTGCTACTGCAATGAATTTTCATAGACATGCACTGTCGCTAGAATACCTTTTACTGTGTTCTCCAAAGGCATGCATTTATTGGACTCAAAAATCTCCTTTCTGCTGGCACCTCAGTTCCAGGCCAAGTAATTTGTGAGATTTAGCCTCACAAATCTTTCTGCATCTTACATTTTGAAGCGCAGATTCCCATTTTTCTGCAGCAGGCTTTGTTTATTTTCAGCAACAATAACCCAGATGAAAGCTAAATCAGCTGAGCAGGTGAAGATTCCTTTTCAAAAAGTGAAGCATTTTGGTGGTTTAGCTCTAGAACAGAGATCACACCATTTAAGGATGTCCCAGTGAGTGACACAAATGAGTCTTAGTCATCAATGGCATTTCCTATGTGTCCAAAAATCCTGACTGAGGTACCCTAAAATCTCGAGACTGGGTAAATATTGTACAATTTTTAAATGTTCATATTTCTTTTCTTTTTGATCTTGATCTTGTTATTGCACTCCCTTGTTATTTTCCAGCCTTCCCTTGCAACAACATAGAGATCAATCACATTTTTCAGAGAACTTGAGATCTTCATGTAATCCTTTTACTGCAATAGTTGTACAATTACCCAGGACTGTGTCCAGTCAGGTTTTGAGTAATCGCATTTTTCACTCTTTTGCTGAAGATCACCAGTTATTGTGATAAAGCAAAATTGTAAGGATTGCCAGATCTAGTCTCTTAGGGTGAGGGAAAACAGAGTTCATACAGCACCTTGCACCTTTCTTGAATATCCTCAGTATGGTCTATCATGTAAAGATAGGCTAGCAAAAGATGTGGTCATTAATTCACACATCAAAAATTATTGCCTTCAGTGACAAGAGCTCTCAACACCTGGCATATGATAATCCATCAGCCACCAGTTTACATGGATTTCCACGGACAATTCTTACCAAGTCCCTATTATTGCAGCGTATAAGCACATAATCTTATTTTAGAATATCTTCACAGTGTGGTGCAAAAGCATTCATCAGTTATCCACATTGCCTAACCAGAGAACAGCCAGAAAGCAAGTTGTTACCCCTTGCTATGGAAGGACTTGCGATTTGAACTTCTTTACAGATGCTGGATATAGAACTATCTATAGTTCACATGGCCTTAATTGCCCTACCTGGAATTTTAGTGATAGCATTTTGATATTTCATTGAAGACCAGGCCAACATAGACCTTTCTCAGAGGGATGCTCACATGGCCCACTACAGGGGGAGTTGAGACTGGTGGAAGTTGGTGTAAATACAATATGGATGCCAGCAGCTAATGGCAGAAGCACTTTGAAGTAATCATACACGACATTTCCCAGACCCCCCCATGGACAGACCTAAGTCTCATAATAGGAGACAGAGTTTCTGAGCATCTTAGACGCAGACCATGAGCAAGCATAGTGGTGTATGGCATTGACCCGATCTGGCCTACTACTAGCCCTCAAAAGTCTGGGCCAGTCTTTCTTGGAAAAAAAGTTGAACTCTAGACCACCTGCCAAATTTTATTTTTGTTGTTTCAGCCCTTCTTTCCTTTAAAAATGTCAAAAGCACACAGTAAGGCACAAGGTTAAAGCCTCACTATGTTGAGAAAGGGTCAAGTGATGAGGTGGGGGCTTTTTCTACTCTCTCTCCCTTTGGCAGCTTGACACTGGAGGGCAACACAGAGTATAGGAAGGAAACAAGTAATAATTTGCATGAGCAACTGGGATAAAGTTCCTGTCAGAAACATTAAGGGCAGGGTTCTTTAGTTTTGGAATCTCAGCTACGTCTTTAACAATTGTCTTTAACAATGTATTTGCTTAGAGTTTGTGTTAAAATACTGCCTTTTAAAAAACATAATTTTTCAAATTTGGAGCAAAAATGAAGAAAATTCTCACAGAATGACTTTCCATGTTTATATGAGCTCTATATTACCATTATTTGTTCATGTAATACAGATGGATTTTTTTTTTCTAACAGCCAAGGATGTCAATTTTCATATATATTATGACCACAATTATACAAAGAGTACTTCAAGTAATCATTGTAGCTGAATATATTATAAATGTGTACAATTTTGATCACATATATATCTGTTACTTAGGACAGTACTTATCATATGATATGGTTCATAGGCCTGAAAAAGTGTTCATTGTGGGATAAAAGTAGGCATATAGTGTGACGATATCACTTACATTATTACCAAGATTGTATTACTGAAAATACATATGTGACTTAAAATACCATTTTACAATAATAAATAATTGAATAAACATAAAGTTTAAGTTGAAGTTTTGGTTGACTATGATTACAGCTGGAGTACACACATCCACACTCACTGGAATGAAATGCCTGAATGTGTCTTGTTCTTTTTCTATTTGGAAGAAAATGAAAATTGTTTCCTCCCTGCTGAAACCTAGTTGTAGTCCTTATTTCATAAGACTACACTAACCAGCACACAAGATGACTGATTTCAAAAGCTGGTAGGTTTCCTTGACACACAGTAATTGAATTTGGTGCCATCAACTGGAGTCAAGTGAGTCTCACTTCACCTCATAGTAAATTAATAATGTTGATGATCTTCCATTTTTTAAAAATATATATTGATGTATTTCAGGTTCATATCACAACTTCTTTGGCATATGTTGTTCAATTTGACAAACTGTATGTGTGTTTCAGTGTCATCTTTGCAGTCCTGGCACCTGTCTTTCTCTGTACAAACTTTGAAACACTTTTCTCTAAATTTCAGGCACCATTAACTAGAAAATAAAGCAGAGTGAGAAAGATATTAATTGGTATAGTGATTTCCGTTACTTTCATATGCAATGCTTTCATTAGGAGAAAATATTTTATTATGACAAATTCTCTGGAAACCTTTTAATCAAATTCAAAATCCATGGTAAACAGAGTAGTCAAGGCACAAATGTTTGTATATTGAGCAAAGTTTTCACAGTCTTGTTTTTAATCCATTGCTCTGATCCCCTGCTCAACCTGCTACCCCACTAACTCAAGCCTTGCTGCTTCACCTGCCTTCTAAGTCTGATCTCTTTTTTTTTTATCCTTCCTTGGAGGAGCTGAATGTCTCCATTGCTTTTTACAGTAAAATAAAATTATTAGTTAGAATATCTAGCTTGTAAACTTTCAGCAATATAAGTATTTATTTTCAGTAAGTCCTGGTTTATTAGCTATATAAAAGAAATACATCTTTGCTCTGACCAGAACAAGATAGATTACAGCCAAATCATTTCCCACCAAATTATCAAACTATGCAATTTGCTGTTTCATGGTCAATAGGTGGTGTAATGCAAGAAGTGATTTCATACTTCTCTGGCTCCTATAATGAAATAATTTTATTGTACCAGAATTATGTGTATTATCCTCAAACTAACTGGAGAGCTGAATGTGTTACCTTGGGAAACATACATACTGCCAAAGTGAATTGACTGATGCTTTAGCAATGCTTTCTTTGAGAGTTTGACCTGAGAAAGCTATCTGTCTTCAGTGTTTCTAAGAAGCTAGTATTTTAGTGGAAGAATTGTAATATTTCATTTGATCTGGGCATTTCAATTATTGTTTCTTTTGCCAGAATCAAGAACCAACCAAAATTTATGCAGGAATAAGAAGTTAAAATAAATTTTCAAATGAAGCTTGAACTGAGGTAATGACTGCAATGCCCATTGATTAAAATAGTTTCTTGTTTAAAAATTCAAACAATCTGACAAGACAGATAGTCATTTTGTACCTAAGGTCCAACACTGCAAAGTAAAAGTTGGTATTTACATTTTTGCTGGTTTAAGTATGTTTTTCTTTGGACATTGTTTCTTCATGGGTCTAACTCACAACCTCTAACCCACAGGTTTGAAATATATAATATTGAAACAATGATTAAGCATTTACTGATTAAGAAATACAGTACTAAGAAAGCAACTGCCTAATAATATAATGAAATAATAAGCATATAACTACTACTGATTTAGTTACATAATTTTGCATAATTCTTGCATTCAATTACAAAGTTATTACCACTCAAGTATTATGAAACAGACACAACTACTATTGAATTACAGCTCTATCACCCTTTCCTCCCACCACTACATAGTAACCAGCTACAAGTCCATCTATCTTTACCATACCCAACATCTGGTCTTTCAGCATATAGACCTAATGGAAAACTCAGTGGTCTATCTAAGAGAGCTCCCTCCAGCACCCTAGAAGATGGGCCAGCATCTCAGTTTACAAGTCAGCTTCACTGTTTGTAGAAATCTGTGCTCCTAGCACCAGAAGATTCACCCCCTTCCATGCTCCGCACCTGATAATACACCTTATCCAAATTTACTCTCCAGAACCACCTTTTGCCACTCTTGCACCTCCTTTCCTTTGATCAAACTCTTCCTTATGGATCAAAGTTGGACCAGATCCTTTGCTTGAGGGCACATTGGGCTCATCTTCACCTTTGACTGTAGTGAACCTATTTTGTACTTTAAGCTCTTAGAGGGTGCTGGATCCTTTGTCTTGGTGCTGGAAGTCACTAGCTTCCATCCTTTCACTTCTCCAGAAGTTGCACTTGCCTTAGGACTAGGTATGGATTGTCTGCTTCTCTGCTGCACTTAGGGTCCAGCTGCTGCATCTCAGAGAAGATGCCATCTCCACTGAATGAATTCTTCTGCAGATCTTCTGCTCTCTTCCCTCTGTAACTCTTCCACTTGGCAGCATAGAAGAGCACCTCTCCTGGTATCAGAGAGAGGCCCCAGGCACTCCTGCAACCTGGGCATTGTAGGGTTGCATCTGCCACCTGATGCTCAGTCTATGCCACAGCCTCTGTCCTAGCAGAGACAGCTGCCCAAACATCTCTGAGGAAACTCTTCTGCCATGTGTCACCACCACAACTATGCACCTAGCTCTTATACAGATCTGCCCCAAGCACCATCTAAAAGGGTTCTTGATCCTCCATAACTGGTGGCCACTGCAACAAAGGCTTCAGTCATTCTGGGTCAAGGGTGGTTGATCATGGTTTTTAGAAGCTGCTAGAGCTTCCTTGGGGTTGTACCCTTGTATCTGCTCTTACCTCATCCTTATTCGACAGCACCCTTAAGTTTCTCAGAGGTTTCACAGGCATTTACCATGAATCTGAACGTTGTCCCCAGGAAATCCAGAAGCTCCCAGAGCAGAACCCACAGAAACTGCTGCAGGAGTTACTGAAACCCTATAGAGAAGCTAAAAAAAGGCAGAGTGTCAACAGCTTGGACCTGCTCAGAGAAGAGCAAACCCCATGAAGCTGTGTAGAAGTGAAATAGGAATTAGATATACCCAAATACCTGGAAAAGTCTAAGAAATGTCTGTATAGGCAAGTTTTGAATTTGGAAGGGAAATATCTGCTGTTATGGTTTTCCATGGCTATTTTCCTAGAGCAACCACAGACTGCAAATATGAATTTAAACTCTGAAAGGGGGATATACTGAATACTCCTTTTTTTTTTTTTTTTTTTTTTTTTTTGTTGGCAATCCTATGATACTGGGAGCAGAAGAAGGGCACAAAAGCCCTTGTCCAAAGCCTGACATTCATTGTACTGACCTGATGCTGCTAGTTACCTGCACCAATACTACAGACAGCCAGAAATTTTGGACTACAGCATGTGTCTCTCTGACACTACAGCAAAGACTTTTCTCTGTGGCCTCATATTTTGCTCCATCCCTCGATGCTAAAGTTATAGTTTGGTACTTACTACATGTGCAGACCTGGAGCTCACCTATTTATCTGCCTCTTAGATTGTATAATGGAAGGTTTCGCGGACACCCAACTAACCTGTGACCACAGAAAGAGAAGAAGAGGAGAGGGAGAGGAGGGGAGGGGAGGGGAGGGGAGGGGAGGCGAGGGGAGGCGAG
>JAWWEW010000131.1:48872428-48914514 GCA_035583185.1 Anabacerthia variegaticeps
GGAGGGGAGACCAGCCATGTGATCAGGCACAGATCTACAAGAAAGCTTTGTCTCTGACTGGCCTCAAACTTCATTGTCTTTGAGCTTTGCAGATTTTTTAATTCCCAATGATTGTGTGTACACTGCTATGTGAAGCACTCTGTAAGGTCAAAGTCCAAATAGATGTTCATCTGCATTGCTGCAGTGTAGGATGTCACCATGATCTGCAAAGTTTTTAGGCTAAATGGAAATCTCAGGTGTAGACAGTGCTTAAAGTGTCTCTTAGAGCTTACAGGGTGACTGCGGACAGGATAAAGCATCTTTCTATTTGATATATTGGGATAGTCATGACAGACAATGCAAAAATTGCAGGTATAATGCAGATAAAGGTTTTGAAGCCAAGATGTCCAGCAGCAGAGTTTTTTACGTGCTTGTTTTCAGTTCATTCATTAGAATCTTTGCACAGATGCAAGCAAATTAAACAATAAATTCTGAAGAATGTAAATATGCTCAGGGTAAACCCAAACCTGTGGAGACCTATAAAGGGAAATCACTACGTTCGCAGGCTCCATTTTATCCATGTTTTGTTTACTATACAAACGTGGAGAGGCAGAGGTGATGAGGCATTTGCTCAGGAATTATTCAGCACCATCTGGCATCTTGAGGTAATTAGTCTGCACTGTACCTCCTTTGGAAACCATAGCAACTCTACAATAACTTAATTGTCTTCTCCGATGATGGCATAATAAATAATGTGCCACTGCTGTAATATACTAATTAATGCATTCTCAACTGCCCAGCTGCTGTATACAAACACGCTGTCTATTATGGGTTTCTTGGTAAGAAGTGTTTGCAAAACAGAAAAAGAAAAGGATTCAAAGAGAGCACAATTTTGTACGACCTCACTCCTCGATAAATTCAAGGAGGAGCCGGTACGTGATTTAATTCATTAAGAATTGCAGGAATCTAATTAAAGTCAGTCAACATGGTATATGGGAAATAGATTGGTTTTGTCAAACAAATCTAATTGCATTTCCTAAGAGCATAAACTGTGATAATTTAAAATAACTAAGCAGATGTAATCCACACAGCTCTATAAGGTAATTGATGTATCACAACATGAGAAAATATGACTAGAAATTGGTATTAGTACCAGTAAGGTGCATGTTAAAAAGGTCATGACATGGCTAACAAATCAGGGAGGGGGCATTAGCAGGGTTGTGTGGAAGTCAAATCTCGAAATCACAGACTAATTTGGCAAAATGCAGTTCTTTACATCAAGAAACAATGAACACAACTTATTCAGCCAAAACAAAGGAATCAGAAAAGTAGTGAATCTGAAAAATATCTCAGAGTAATACTAGACTGAGAAATTCATCTGGACTGCTGAAAAAAGAACACAAGCTAGTGGATTCAGTAGTGATAAAACCTTTGTTAGAGTATGGTTAACAACATTCAGGTGCATGCTTGTATGCAGTGCAGGCATGAGTAAAAGAAATTATTCAAGATTGGAGAAAATACTCTAGAGCAGAACAAAGTGGCCATTCTGCAGCGCTGGCACTGACACTGGCCAGTGTTTGTCAGGCTAGGGTGGGAAGTCATACAACCACAGCAGTACAGTGGAAACAGCTGAGAGACAAGCTTTATTTACAGCAGGTGTCATCTTTTCCTCAATTGCTTCCAGAATCTGTGCTTATACTCCAGCATAAGGCTGCCCTACATACTGAACACACACCAGCTTGCTCAAAACTAGCCCAGGGATCTCTAATCAGGCCCAGCATCATTTATCTAGACATGAAAGTATGCTGCTGATTTTGTGTTCAACTCCATTCAGACACCATGCCATATGAGAAACTGAAGCTAAATGCATATTAATGTCCTAAAATCAAGTTGGATGCTTTTCAGGAACACCCAAGTTTAGTCCAGGCTTAATCCAGGCTTAGTCCAGGAGATGGTAGTAATATAACCACCTGTGATACATAGAGGATGTTTCAAGAAATTATCACCTGGCCCCAATCAGTGAGGACAAACCCATGATTTAATAAAAATATACAGTCATCTCAGTCTCAGCCTGTGATTACCACCATTACATTGTCACACTGTGAAAAACCAGCAGTGTGATTACCAGCACAAAATTTGAAAATAATGTGTTTTCATTGAGACTCAATTTAACTAGTCAGACACATTTTAAAATCAGATATTTGTCTGTAAAATAGCTCCAGTAAAACTCATATTCCTTTCTAATGGCAAATTGAATTTTGAAATTTCTATGGGAAAAAAAAGTGAAATTTAGCCAACAGGACGTTACTTAGTGAGAGTTAAATAAGAGTGCCATTGCCACACACTAAGATTGTCGATACAAATCTCTCCTTAGTGACAACAGTATTAATTTCATTTTGTAGTGATAAGACAAGGAGTAATTGGTACAAACAGAAAGAGGGAAATTTAGGTTAGATATGAGGAAGAAATTCTTTACTTTGAGGGTGGTGAGCCACTGGAACAGGTTGCCCAGGGAAGCTGTGGATGTTCCAACCCTCGTGGTGTCAAGGCCAGGTTAGATAAGGCCTTGAGCAACCTGGTGTAGTGGGAGATGTCCCTGCCCATGGCAGGAGGATGCTGGGACTAGGTGATCTTTAAGGTCCTTTTGAACCTCTTAGCAGACTATGAATTCTATGACTTCTGTGATTTTGCAAAACACTGGCACAAAACATCATGTTTATTCTTCTCTTATCCTCTCCCCCAGGCCTGTTGGTGATGTTAGCTGTGACCCACCTTTGTTTCCTAATACAGATATGACTGTGGTGTTTTCCCAACTCCTTGAGAAGGAATGCACATTATGAAATCCAGTGTGAGTAAATACACCTGTATTCACAGTGGTGACTGAAATACTTTATGACCTTATTTTCACAATGCCCAGCCCCATGCTAGCCTAGGCCAAAACTGTGCCTTGACCTCTCACAACAGACCTAGCATGCTTTACAGCAGTATAAATGGCAAGTTATGAATAGCTGTAGAATAAAGATATCGAAGATAATAACATATACAGTGAAAAAAAATACTTGTGGTTCTGAAATGTAATGACAGGTGAAAATATAGTGATATATTACCAAAAAAAAACCAAACAAGCATATACACAGGGCTTTCAGAAAGAGAAAATAATCACAAGACAGTCGTGATTTATGCTTGTATCCATCATGACTCATATTTGACTCATGGTAAGTGAAATGAATTTGATTCACAGGCATAAGCACAAATACTTTTTCCTCTGGGAAGCTAAGAGTTGTTTTGATTCATTATTAGTACCACCCCAGATGACCATTCCTAATATGTCTGGGGAAAACAAAAAGCTCATGAGGTCACATTCTGCTGAACTCATCCTCATTCCAGCTCGTGGAAAGAAACAGGGGAGCAATTGCTCAGTTTCTTCCCTTTGTCTGGCGGCTGACCCTTCCTTTAGAGATATGACATCTAATCAGGCTGAATTTTGTCAGAGTGGAGGCAAACGCCGTGTTGTGGCTTCCCCAGGCTCCCCTTCCCCGTGCCGATGCAGTGCCCGCAGCCTGCCACACGAGGGTGCTCATCCCAGGAAAGAGACAGGCAGAAGGGGTTACTCCAGCGCCAACACCTTCCCTGGCCCGGGGGAACCCCATGGCACCACAGGCTGGGGTGCTTTGAGGGCAGCAATACCTCACTCCCACCAGCTCTGTGTTAGCAGGACACGCAGAAACACCACGGCAAGAACTCCAGGGTAAAAACAACTTCTTGTCATTTACAAGATGACCACAATTATTTGACAGGCTTGGATAAAAGTCTATAGCTTTACATCTACTCCTGTGAAAAGCTGATTGTGCAATATTTCATGCAAGACAGCAAATAGAAATTTGTTAAATTGATTTCTCTATTTTCAAATACTGAAAATGTTAAAGGACTGCTATTACCTTCAGGTGAACAAGTTTCAGCCCAGAGCTAAGGATTAGGCTCTAGACTTGTGTAACTGAAGCAGAATTCAGTAACGTGTGTATTTTTTCTTGATTCCATTATATGAGCATACTTCATTGTTCATTTTCAGAGACACTGGGAGTTAAGCATAAAAATAACAGTAACTGTGTCTATGTAATGTGCGGAGTGGGAGGAAAAAGGGGACTTTGAAACAATTTCAGAATTAATAATGGTGTGCTATTCTAGGCACTGCTATTTTATCTTGATTTCACAGAAAACTTCAAAATTGTTTAAATGTTTTGGTTTTTTTTCAGGTGAGCAATATTAACTACACAAAGCATCTCATGTTCTTTGAAGAAAAAGGGAAGAGGATTGATCCATTTCTCTTCCTTTCCCCTTCTTTCCCAATTCTCTCCTTTTCTTTTTACATCCCCACATTTCTGCAACTTGCATTTTCATGTAAGAATAACTCTTCCCTTTACCATCCCAGTAGCACTAAGCTAATAGACAGCAATCAGCAATCACCAGCACAGTCGCTGGGGCTTTGTCCTTACAAGACATTTATGGGTTGGTGCCAAAGACTAAAAGTTTGTTCCAGACGAAACCCCTCCTGGAAAGTCAGTGGACCTCATCTCTACTAATATGCCTAAGTGAGATACTTCAGCAGCTTGATTTGACAGCCGTCATCAATCACAGTGCAGAAAACAGTTCAGATCATTTACTGCTTAGACAAATTGAAGATCTTTCTCCATGATTCTAGTTAATATGCAGCATCAGTTAGGTAAACTTAGCCTCCTTTCCAAGAATAGATGGATAAATGCTGGTTCCCCTGTTGTAACATCAAAAAGGAAAAATGTTCAAGGGTGATTCAGGTAGCAGTGTTCTAAAAAACTCA
This sequence comes from Anabacerthia variegaticeps, assembly GCA_035583185.1. Classification (NCBI taxonomy): domain Eukaryota; kingdom Metazoa; phylum Chordata; class Aves; order Passeriformes; family Furnariidae; genus Anabacerthia; species Anabacerthia variegaticeps. The sequence continues at coordinate 48,877,242 of JAWWEW010000131.1, forward strand.
ACATCTCTTCTGGATCTGCAAGGAAAATGTGCAGTGCCAGGAATTTTCATGGCTTTCACCCTGAGGACTCTCACACTCCACAAGATAGCCTTGGCTCTCCAGGTCACTCAAAGCACCTGCTACCCTTGCTCTCTTCCTGCCTCCTACAAGTTAACGTCTGCTAGCATTAGTTAGTGCCACTTGGCAATAGCTGACATTCTCTAGGGAAGCAGCAGCTTCTTGAAAGATTCTAGCCCATCACCTGAGCAGTCTGCAGAGGTCTCCCTGCGGACAGAACTGCCACTCACCTGCTCCCATCCTCCCCAGATCTCAGCAGTGCATCACACTTGCTGAGGTCCTGCCACAACCTCCCTAGGAACATACAGCCTCTCTCACAGCTTACTTGGGCAAGGGCATGTCCTTGCCCCACAGTCCTCTGGAGGGGTTCTTCCGGGCTATGCACCAGGCTGTGCAATCTGCTCCATTGCCTTGATGTAAAGCAATGGGAAAATTCTGCCAGACAACATTTCAGGACTTCTTTGTAATCTTTGTTTTTGCTAGACTAAAATCACAAGCAATTTCCATAACCCCATTAGGCAAGGTATTTCAGAAAACACTGACAATCTACATTATACGATTATTGCAATAATGAGGTCTTTCATCGGGGAAGTCTATGAATAATTAATTCTAATTAAGTAGCTGATAGAGGCAGCAAACCATTCATCAGTGCTTGAGTCCTGCACATTACAAACTCTAATAATTTTTCTGTTAGTGTAAATGCTGAGCAAGAAAGTGTAATCAATGAAAACATTATTAAAAATTTGTGTCACTGCTAGGAAACAAACTGGAAAATTTTTTTCTCTGCTTTTGTTTTCCTGATTTCCTCTTGCAGTATTAGGCAGTAGCTATCCTCTGCCAATGACTCATTCTTACTGCAGCACTATTTGAAAAGTAGGAGTGAAGCAGTAAGTACAACAATAGGAAGAATAAGGAAAAGAAGAAGAAAGATGGGCTATAGACAGAATCTTGTTGGCTTTCTCTATTAAGAAGCCTTAGGAGGAAAATTTTTACAGAAAGTGCTGAGCCAAAGACAATAGACACAGAAAGCTTATTTTGGCGAGCTTTACATTGTGCGGACTGTCATTATACCCACCACAAATAATTCAAACTTTTGGATTTATAAAGCTGGAATGTTATGCTTAGTTCTGGGATCAAGTACCCCTAAACTGTTTAGGTTCTATTAGCAAATTCTGCAAAAAATCATGTGTATTTGAAAATTAATGGCAAAATCTCTATAATATGGTCATTATTACATGTAGAGCCATAATACAAGAAAATGTAAATATTAGCATAGAATTCATATTAATTCAAAGCCTGAATATACATATATAAACAAAGATCTCCTTGGACCCAAGGGCTCACACACTGCACAGGAGAGGCAACCAGAGCACATGAAGAATTCTGGTAACATTAAAGGTGAGGAGAAAATGTATGGAGAAGCAGTGGCTGGTATTTATTTGATAAATGTAGAGCCTTTAGACAATCTGACTTAAAATTTAGGAGGTAAAATGCTGCTGAAATTTTTGTCATAGAAATGTGAATTCTGATGTTTTCACAGACCAAATTTTACTTTGTTTGTTTGTTTGTTTTCCCAGAAAGAGAATTATAATCTTATTAATAAGACCAAGGAGGTGTACACAGGATACACCCAAGAAGGAAAGCATTATTGAGATACTCCAGATGTGTTGAGATGCCATGAGAGTCAGCAACTTTTGCAGTAGTTTAGCTCTTCAGAATTCAGTTAAGGATCCAGGTCTTAGCATGCTTGGGATATGAGATAATAAAGGAAGGCTTTTACTGTTTCATCTACTGGGAACAAAACAGAGAAAATATATGTCAGTATATATGATATACTATATAATATACTTCTTAGAGAAAAATCATAATTACAAAAGGCAATAGCAGCAAATATAAGAAGTAATTTTAAAAATACATCAAGAATAGTAAGGATGATTCAAAAGAATTGAAATTCACAAGTTTGTGAGGAAGAAACATGTAAAAATCAATGCCCATAAATAAAAAAAATGTATATGAAGGTGGTAATGCAACTATAGTAGTATTTCCTCAACAATTTTCCTACTTTAAAATGAATTTTGAGGTTTTTATGATAACAACAATTAAAAATGCAGGAATTTGAGTAGATACCTACCAAGAAACCAGAACTTAGAAAAGGGATTAGAAAAGGGAACACAAGGAAAATGGGGGGGAAAAACCAATGTAAACAAAAGTCTTAGATCTTATGACAATGTTCCTTCAACAGGATATTTGCCTATTTTGTACTTTCATTGCACTGCAGTAGCTCTGCCATAGGAGATACTGAACACCCCACAGTTGTTTTTTCACTACTATGAATTGCATGTATTGTCAGAAACATACCTTTTTATCTGGAGCAGACAATAAAAACCTTGATAGCATGGAAGTGCCTACTTGCTCAGACCTGTAAGTACAAGCCTAATGTTGGTCATTATGGGAAGTCCCTCTGACTTCAAGGAATCAAATCACATTTGCATCTGTTTTTGTAGAATAAAAGCTGGAAGTTGTCATTGATGTAGAAGAAAAATTATTTATATGGCAGGTGGAAGACATGATAAATCACACCACACTATTCTCTGGCAATGGCAATAAACACTGTACCATTCTTTCCTTCCCTTTCCTTGAGTACATACTTTGCCAATTGTAGTTATATACCAACACCAACTTGCAGAGTTTTTTTTACTTTCAAATGTACACACACAGCACTGAGGCTATCAGTCACCTGCAGTACCTGGGCATAGCTCAAGGTGGAACTATCTTATTTTTCTTCATCTTGACCAAAAAAATAAAAATAACAATTATGACATGGTTTTAATAATATTAATAAAAATATCAATGCCCATGTATGTCTCAACATTTTCTTAACTGTAAAACAATCTATTTCCCAGGAAGCAGAAAGTAAGTAATGGGAAAATGGATAGGGTTCTAATTATTTTCTCTGATTTACTTCATAAAAACAATTTTGCCTGTTTTGGGGCCAGGTGGAATGATACAGCAAAAGGAGATAACAAAGCTCTGGGCCAAATCCACAGCAGTCAGTGGAAAGCATCTCACTGATTCAATGACTGTTACAGTGTCTTGAATATTACATTCAACATTCAGTAAATATTAAATTCCATCATCTTCAATACAAGCCAAATTAATCCTAGTTTAGTTCTCTTGACATCAGTTTACTGGTTCAAATGTATCATTTTTCCCTTGAGCAATTCCAGCTTTTCTTTAAATGTCTCCATTAAGAGAAGGCAGAGCTGAGGTGGCTGCATGTGCCCTGGGGGGTTTCGGTCAGATCATACTCTTACCACCCACCTATGGAGAGAAGAGTCCCCTACTGATGAAAGCCAAGTGAGCTGCAGTCTACCCAGAAGCCTGCAAAGAGTCCATCATCAGCAGGTGTTTTATAAATGGCATGAAAGGAACACAAAATCCCATGAGTACTCAAAAGTGCACTAGGGCTTCCAGAGGATATACTGAGTAGACCCACACAAGACTACAACTCTTACTGCTGAAGGAGACATGGAAGAAGGTCTAGCAGAAAAACTAATTAAAACTGCCCCACACCTGCAATTACAAAAATAAGGTACTTAATGGACAAGGTAATGAGGACAGGATCCACCACAATGCTGGGCAGCAAGTCAGCCATGGCACAGTCTCCTTGTTTTAACAGTAAGATGGACCCCCACTTCTTGTAAGCAAACCCCATAACCATGAGGTTTGTGAATCATGTAAACATTTCTAATGCAAATCTCTCTGTTTGGCAATACTAATACGATAGCTGATGTTCCATTGGCAGGGCTGGCTGACTACAGAATGGAAACTGGTGTACAGAGACCATCTCTGGTTTTATAAGCAATACCTTTATGGACGGCAAAGGTTATAATGCTTGTAAGAACTTCTACTATGTGTCCTTCAATATTTATTGAGCTGAGTCCACAGGTGACTGACTATCTTTTTTGGGTTTCATTCATATTCTTTGTATTGAAACAGCCAATCTAAAGGTAAAAATATGTTTCTAAATGACAAATGCTAAACCCCATCCTCAGGCAAACAACAATTTGTAATTCCTGTTTACCATTTCCATATTTTGAGCCGGTCACATTTAATTAAAACTGCAGAAGTAGGCTATTTGTTGTAAATCCTAGTAGGGCAAATACATCAATACCACTGTAAAAAATAAGTAACTCAATGCTACTTTTACTTAACCAAGTTTCAAGTACGTCATGCATGACTGGTTTACCTTAATCTTTTAACTCCTTCAGAGATTAGAAGAATATTTCAGGATTCTTGCAAGCAGGAGAAAGTCAGTAGTAACACACAAGAAAACGTTTCATTCCTTTTGCAATCAAATGTACAGGGTAATAATACAGTAGCACTTGAACACGTAAGTTTGAAAATCAATTCATTTCAGATGCACTGAGAATGGGGCCTCCATTATCTTTATTCTGTAAGAGCAAAAGACACTCTATAAAATGAATCCAGGTAGTTACAACATAAGTTTACAACTCACTCTTCTTTATAGTAGAGCAGTACTGTATCTCCCAAGTGTTTCCATATTGAAAGAGTGGCTACTTCCTTGCAAAGTGAAATTGATTTAGTATTTTATGAAAGAGAAAAAAATCAATTTTTTTTGAAACTGCCATTTTAAAACCATATAAAGGGCAGTATCAAGTCAGGCGACCAAAAGCTCTTCTACCCTGATATTCAGGCTCAAGCAATAACCAATAATGGAAGCCTAGAGATGTTAAAAAAAAAAATAAAAATCAGGGATTAAGAATTTATTATTTATTTCACTGTACTTCCTAACTACTATGACTAAATATATCTATTTTTAAACTGTAGTTTTACAAATATTTTGTGTGTAAATCTAGGTTTGCAAAATAGGTAAACAGAAATGTAGTTACAAAAAATACTTGCACTGCAACCTTGAACAGAATCTGATTTCTGATTTGATTTAAAAATTGCGGTGTCTGGAGTGTCTGATCCACTTTCATTTTTGTAGTGAGACCTTAGAGCCTGAAATCACTGTATATGTTCCCCTTACTGAGGGGAAAACAGTATTATAAACAAGGTTAAGAGGTAAGCCATGCATGCCTGTTCAACTACAAAAAATTGAAAGCCGATGTTCACAGAGAAAGAGGATGCTCCATATAGAAGCTCAGAGTGAAAGACAGTTCTCCATTTGGAGTACTTATTGGATCTTGGTTTGCTGTTACTGTTTGGAGGATGGTCTAGAGATGAATATTGAGTTCAAAAATAATTGTGGCAATGGTCATTGTTTCGAGCTCTTGATGTAAAGCTGTATATACGGTGCTTCTGCTTTCCACTAAATTAATGAAAAACTTTTATGATAATAATCAAAAGAAGCAAGGACAACTCAAAATCCTAAATTTAGATAAAGGATTACTTCTCATACAATAACTCATCAGTTCCCTAACCACTGCTTTCCCCAGTAAGTACTATGAAGAGAGATCTACAGGATTTTCCTCCAGGTATACAATCTCCTAGTCATCCAAGTTACTGTCTTTGCTTCTGCTCTTCCTCTAGGCATTGATCTACAAAACCTTTTTTTCTAAGGGTTAATAGAAGTTCTTAAGTTTAGAGTGGGACACATTACAACACTGCAATAACAATATCCTCTTGCAGCTAATATATATATATATAAACTTTATATATATATATATATATATAAACTTATATATAAGTAATTTATTTTTTTTTTACCAGATAGTCCATGAAATATCAATAGTGCTTTTACGCTGCTTTGTCTTCTTTACCAATAGCTTTATTGCTCATTTTTCACTTAAGCAGTGTTCAGCCTCCTGTTAGAATCCCAAGGGATAGTGCCATATTAAAGATCAGATAATTCAGATACAATGACCTATGAAGACAGCAGAACTTGCCATAGGCTGCGTATATGTTGCATTTTGGCAGGATCACACAAATTTCTGCTAGTTTACCAGGCTCAGGGATGCTCTTCCACCCACTCTAGCTGCATCTTCACTGAAGACACCTCAGTTGCATTCATACCGCACTTCTGCAAGAAGACACACAAAGTTTGCATACCCTAGTTTACCTTGCCCTTCATGCCTTTCTGGCATGACAGACACCTACAAAACCAGGGATGAGGTCCTACCTTGAACAAAAGAAAGCCCATCCTCGCATGTTCAGTTGGCTCCTGGCTTCAAGATCCAGGCTTTTAGGCTATCAGAATCAAACCAGAAGTCTCATGCAACAGATGAGAGACTACATGAACATGGTGGCTACCCTAGAAAGCATCTCAGCTAACTTTTGCTCACTAAGGTAAGTGTCCTAGAACAGTGAAAAATGCCAGCAATACTGTTTATGGCTTTCTTTATTAAGAATGTTTGCTCTCCTCATAGGTGTGCCAGGAAATGTCCTTCATGAAGGCTCCCTATTTGTTATAAGAATGCACATACATGAGAAAAGAGAAAGTATGTCATAACATGCAGCATGAGCAACATAGAGACGGATAGAGACATGCCTTAGGACACAGCAGGCTTTGTAAGGCCACATCATCCAGCACTCATAATACTCACAAAGGTGCATTAATATCTCTCAGATAAAACCAGAAAATGACACTGATTTGGTGCCATTCTTCTAAAGACTATGCAAGGACCAAAGGCCCATCAGCCCTAATTGAGTAAGCTCAATCCTCCTTCAAGTTTAAAAGTCACAGTAGACAAATTCATGTACCAAGGTAGGTGGCATGACTGCTTTTTATTTTTTTAAGGACAGTCATTGGGAGCCTAATGCCATCTGGAGAATAAGAGAATAACTTACTAAAAGTACCACAGGACAAATGCCTATCAAATACAGCCTTAGATCTGCTGTTGCCATCAATAATGTTTCACCGATTTGTCAGTTCTTCTCTGTTAAAGAAATGTTAAGCTGATGTTTTAATTAATGACCAACTTCAATAGATCTCTTTCCAGTTCCAGTTTTCACCTGACATTCATTTCACAGGGCATCTCTCAGCATTTCAAGCCAGCTACTTTTCCTTCACTTAATTACATGTCTCAATGAGAGCTACTGCACTCCCCCTCCTTTTATAAAAATAGATAGCACGCCACCACCATAAAATATCAACCTTTTTTCAGGCCAAATAAGCATTGTGCATTTCTCTAGCCCTACTTTCAGTATTGCCATCATCTTAGAGAACCTTGCTAACTACCTTCCTTCAGTGGCTTCCTGACTATCACCTTGCAACTTAGCATGGGGTAATCTAGTATCACCTTCTGTTGGATCTCAATGATTTTGATGTTATCACTTGCCCTTCTTCAATGTCTACAAATGTGGTGGAACAAAACTGACAAGCCTGTGTATTGCACAGGAGATATAAGCTGTCAAAAAGCATCAGCAAAGGAAATTATAATTTTAAAAAGAAACAAAACAAAACAACACAGTTGGGTATTCTACAAGAATGTGTTTTGTGTCTTGAATTGAAAAACACAGCAGGTTTCTCTCATATGTTTCTCAGTTGCTCACCTTGATATCTTTACCTAGTAGGAGACTGCATTAGAGTGAGAACTATAGCTATTCTCCAGATGCTTTCATCCCATTACCACTTTATTTTGGTTGTCTCAGAAGCAATGAATCTTTTCTGTCTTGCCATGTATAGAGATCGTTATCTCCTCTTCCCTCATCACTGCAGTTTCTTCCAACCAGCTTCAACTATACCATTTTATGATAATCATTCTTTTTTTTCTTAGACTCTCACACTAGCAGATAGCATCTTAGGCCAACACGAGATGAACTGCCTGACAGAAAAGAATAGTCAAGGGTCAAATGGATCCAGGAGGATCAACTAAGACTACAAAAATTATTAGTGGAAATATGGCAAATTAAGGAGAAAGTAATTCAGACGAAACAAAATGAGGAAAAAAAATTAAAGAGGGAAAAAAGACTCCAACTAGACCATAAAAAGAAAACTCAGCACAGATTATGAGAGTCAACTTACATCCCCAAAAGCTCATACACGTATGCTAACATGACTCTTCTGGGAACAATATGGAAGTTGTGTGAGAAAAATATCTTGCAGTAAAAAGATCTTAAGATGGCAGCAGGTCAGCAGCAAAACAACAATGATAATTTCCTCACAGGATGAAAAGTCCCAGAAAAACAAGTGATGTAATCTCTGCTTATTTAGAGAAACAAAGCTTATTATTCACTATATGAAATAGAGAACCAATGGGTCAGATTTCGACATTAAATTTTGTATCGGTAAGTACTAGGCCAACAAATGGAAAAGCAGACCTGAGAAAGAAGATAGAGAATGAATTATACATAAGCATTTCTGCAATATTACAAGTACTTATTTTAAAAAATAAGTATAGGAAAGAACATGCAAGGACTGCCTGTGTGGCAAGGTCTACTCAGCAGCCTGGTGTAACTGAGACCCCATCTATTGTTCCTCAGTGTCCCTGAGGCACGTGCAAAGACTGGAGACTAGCTCTTAGGAAGAGACATGCTGCACTATACAAATAAAAATGCAAGTATGAAACTGCTAGGAAGGATCCCTAAAACACTGTCACATCTCTCTTCCCCATAGCCACTATCCTGACAGTGTATTCCTAAATCTTCACAAGGCAGGATTCTCTAACCAGGAGCATATACATATTTTCATATATTGGAAACTATTGCCATTACCACACAAAACCAGGCAGCAGAGATCTTGATGAATTTGAAGTGGAAGGTCTGTACAAAGAGCTTCTTATAGTACAGAGATGGAAGCGGAATATTTGCAGGAACTAGTTATGCCCTGTATGAAAAACAACACAAAACCAACCAATCAGAAAAACCCCAAAAAACCACAAAACCAAAACAAAACAAAAAAAAAACACAAAGAAAACCCCAAAACCTGACCTTTTGTTTGCTTCTGTTCTTCTACCTAGCACATACCTAACATGTTTTTCTTTAATGCATCTTTCAGAAATGGCCAGGCTAAGTATACTGGGCAAAGAATGCAAAGTGACTTCCTTCCAGAAATGAGAACAGAAAACATGGGAGACTACAACGACAGATGTTCTTAAAAAAATCCATGCTTTGCAGGTGCATGGGCATTCAACAAGAAACACTGTATTTTTACTGGAATCTCTTCCCTTTCATGTGAATGTACTCTACTGACATTAATGGACATGCTGTATTACCTATCGCTACAGTATAAAGGACAGACCAGATCAATATCTCCTGTGTAAATATGAATATTTTTGGTTAGACTCTAATCTGTTCCATTTAAATTCATGACTCATTTCTTATGTGTAGCTGAGATTTAAGGAACTACATTTAAATCAAAGACTGAGAAATTATAATATTTTTACAAAGCAAAGTGGTTAGTGTTCGAACTTTTCTACTTCAAAAGCGCCACAGATTTTTAATATTCTAAAATTAGCCACCAAGTATTATTAGAATTTATTCAGTGCTTTTAATGGCCTGGTCTTGTTCCCCATTAAACAAAGAGAGAGAAATTTAAACAGAAATTTACATCAAATAGGCAACTCTTTAAAACTCTTTCTGTATGTTTAATTTCCAATCATCTTCTCTAAAATTTCAGCCTGATGGTTATGAATACTGGCCTAGATTGAGCGCTCCCCAGTAGATCTTCCAGCTACACTTACACTCCATAGTGCTATATCCCTCTCTTTCCCACCCTACAGAACTAGCCAGTATTTGGCAGTTCCACCTCAAATATGAACTACATTAGGTGTTTATTCCTGTGATGGTCTGGATATAGGCAGATCTATCCTATGAATTCTTTTCTCTAATGCTGTCTCCAAGCCAGAATCATGGTCCCAGCATGCATACTATGCTAGATGACAGACACACATAGTTACGGCTTCTTCCCAGTATCTAAAAACCCACAGACAGTCAATCCCCAAGTAGGATTACAGATACTGTTTTCCAAGATGGTTTATTTTCATGACAGACAGAAGTGGGGGTAATAGAGACAGGCCAGCAAAGCACCTCTTCTGTGAGCAGGCCAAGACTAGATTTTGGAGACCTTAACTCTTCCATGGCAGAAAAAGGAGTGCAGCCTCCTGGCTGCATGCTCCTGTATGGACCCCAAGAGGTCATAGTGTGTGTGAAGAAGGACTTCAGTGATAGCTGATAAGATCAGTAAACACCACTCCAACAAGTGTATTCACCATTTAAGAAAAAACTATCCATTAGTTTACACCTGCATCCAGTGACAGTAGATGGATGGGTTGCATGGAAGTAAAGTCCAGGAAGCTGTGGTGTGCTGGTTCTTTGTTTTGTCATCTATATATAGCTTTGCAAAAGACCTCCAGATATGCAATAGAAAGGTATTGTCCCCAGTTTAGACCCCACTCTCTAGGTGCTTAAAGGTGCTGGAAAATTTATAAATGGATAATGCATGAGTTGCAAAGTCAGGAGATATGGACAGTGGCCCAGCAGAGAAGGGAGCTGACTCAGCAGGACTGACACTAGTAGCAGAAACATTAGATTAATCTAGAGCCAGAAGTGGGAAATAGTTTTTTTTTCTCAGCAGCCACCCTGCAACAGTAGTTTCTAGTTTATGAGCCCTGAGAGAGAGCTGGATCAACAGCAGCTGTGAGAGCTATCTGTCAGGAGTATTTGGTCTGATCCTGAACCTTCACTTACTCTTTGCCATTTACAGTGAAAGCTAAATTACTTAAGTCCTGAGCAAACCTACCTAACTCAGCAGGAAGTGGGGCTGGAGTGATCACCTCAGCAGGTCCCTCAGCTCTCAGGCTCTGAGAAAAGGCAGACCACGAGGTTGGAAACCCTTCCTGGGCAGGTGAGTGAGCAGGATTCAGCTGAGCATAGCCAGTAGATAGGCTTGGGCACACAAAGAAGGTTCTCAAGGCATATTTTTAAACTCTTCTGGAAGGTGCTGGGGTTAATAGTGATTGTTGTGTCTCTTCTGATGTGTATTGTACAGGGGTAAAGGAGGTACCATTGTTCAGTTTGTATTTTTCTGTCCTGACAGAAAATAAACTGTTTCTTAGATATGTTTTCATCGAAGTACCACCAGCTTGGATGGTAGGCTCAGCTTCTCAGAGGCCACTGTGCAGCCCATCCACTATCAGCACCTTCCCACAAGCACCCAATACACCTGGGCTTGACCAGCTTAAAGGATAGCACTAGACACAGTCAGAGCTTCCTCACATGCCAAGTATTTGTCAAAATTATGTGCTCTGTAGGACTTCAGGCAACTTAGCACTCACATCACAGAAAGGGTATGGATTAATTAATTTTCAGATTTTCCAAGTATCTGTTCATGGAGTATGTGACAGGACATAATGCCTACCTAAATCTATAGGTTAAAAGGTGTTTTGCTTCCACAGAGAGTCTAGGTATGGAAGAGCAGCGAGTCTTAGGAAACAAATCAAGAGAACTCCTAGCACTGCGTAAAAGAAATCTGCATAGTAGATCACAGAACTGAGATTAATAGGATGTAACAGGACCTCCAGAAGGATGTCTGCATCTAAGGAGATACCTGTGCCATTGTCTTTACTGAATATGGAGTCTTTCAGATCTCTGTTTCATACCTTCAGTGTCTGCCTGGAGACAACACTTATAGCTGTTTTTCTGGTGCCTTCAAATAAACCACAGGAAGTTTCTCTCAGGCAGGAAGAGAAACCTTTGTCATTGTGACCACAGAGGCTGCTATGCAAAATATCTCAAGTTAAAATTGTGTTGTAAATCATTACTTCATGGTCTAGACTCACCACTTCTGCAACAATTTAAGGGAGGTTACATAAGCTACACAGAGCTCTTCATTATATGAAGATAAGCCTTACCAGAGCTTCATAATAAAGCATAATAGCATGCACTGATGTATGGAAAAAAGCATTTAGTTTCCATAGCAATAGGAAAAGTGTGACTAGTTTTCTTTCTTTCTTTCCTTCTTTCTTTCTTTTTCTCTTTCTTTTTTCTTTCTTTCTTTCTTTTTTCTTTCTTTTTCTCTTTCTTTCTTTCTTTTTCTCTTTTTTCTTTCTTCCTATCTTTCTTTCTTTCTTTCTATCTTTCTTTCTTTCTTTTCTCTCTCTCTCTCCCTCTCTCTCTCTCTCTCTCTCCCCCTTCCTTCCTTCCTTCCTTTGTTTTATTGTTACTGCTGGTTGTAAAATACCTGAAGGAAGAACAGCTAAGGTGCCTCTACTCTAGAAGAAGATACAGGAATCCATCATTCAAATTACATCATCCATCAAGGATTAGTTTCCAGGAGTCTGGCTTAGTGTTGCTTGCAAAATTACTTTAAGCAGTGCATAGGTGGGAATCAACACACAGAGCGAGAACAGCAAGGCAAATGCCAGCCTTCCTCCAACCAGCTGTACTGAAACAGTAATATTAGATTGCCAGCTAAAATATTGTCTCCACATTGAAATGTTCTCAAGACTCATTCTGTTGTACAGATCAATTACACAGAGCCTGCTCCAGTCAAGTTTAAAAAACTCCACCCTTAAGTTTATCTGAGACTCTCTCAGCTAACCCTGTTCTGTGTTAGAACAGGGACCTTTGATCCTCTGTGTACCAGTGTGCAAGGAAGATCCACCAGAAGTCAGGCAGCCCAGGAAAGGAGAAGTGATACAGCTGAAAAAGAGCAGTCTTCACCAAGCAGGGAAGCCTCACTCTTCTTACCCCCTTAGGACTTCAGCATCAGTCCAGCTATTTTATGAAACTAGTAAGTTTCTGAGGCTTCTGGTGCTACCTGGCTTCTTCAAGAGCTGTTTTTGAAACAGCCAGACTTAGGTCACTGGAAAAGGATGATGGAGTCCCAGATCATTTCTAGATAGTCCCAACCATTTTGCAGGATATTCTAACAAATATACAACTCACCAGAAGAACAGAGATCAGTCTGGAGGACGTGGTAGAAGACAAGTCCTGTCATATTTCTTCTTGTTGCTGCTGTTGTTAATGCTTTAAACTTCATAGGGATTTTGTGACGGAACTGGCTTCCATCTCTCTCCACCGCTATGAAACAGGGAAGGGTTAAAAGCACTCACTCTTAGAGCAATTCACTACTTTAATAAGAGTTGTCTACTCTTATTACTATCAGTAGTACATTTAGTCTACTTAGTTTAACATGGCAAGGACTCAAACAGCTGGTAGAAGGCAAGATGGCAGTTCTGCTTCAGTCTCAAGTCAGCAAACAAGTATCACTTTCCTAACTGTGAGTACTTTGGAGTAGGGAAATGGGTGTTCTGGGATAAAGCTCTCTAACAAGGGAAGGAGGCTGAATTGCTATGATGGATTAGATTACAGGTTGTATTTGTTTGACTAAAAGGCGGGAGAGGCTATCTGCCACATTGTCTGTAAAGAAGGCCGCTATTACTTAAAACTTGGCCATGACAATTTGTGTGATTAACCTCTGGAAGACATTTGGAAGAATTTTTATATCCGTAAAAACATCAGAGTTTTCTTTTTGGTTTGAAATAAAAGGGTATTGTTTTTTTCCTGTTGAGTATTGATGGATTTTAAGTCCATTAGGTTACATTAGCACCTTCTAAGCATAGGCTTATGCAGGTCATGAGTATGAGGGATTTTTTGTCTTCTTCAGAATTGTTTGTCTTCCTCTACTTTCTTCCATTTTCATTTAAGCATTCTATATTGTTCTATTGGCTGTTTTAAAATGGCACATAATTACTTACGGTTGGAGAACCAGCAGAAAACTCAATCACTTACTAAGGTATGAGTGTCACACATTTACTAGAGGGTAATATAAAGTCCAAAAATGTCACCTGGCTAATTGTTAAATAATACTCATGCATTCATTATGCTACATCCTGCCATAGGTGCTGATAAAATGGAACACAGCTGAATAGCTGTAGGCAGCTTGTGCAGAAAGACTTAAATCCCCTTGTTTGAGTCTTCCTGTGCTCTGAGCTTGCTCCAGTGAGCACAGTGTGCACAGGAAGGCTGGATATACACTACGGTAGACAAAGCTGGTAATATCACCTCTTGTCAGTCTCCTGACAGTTTCCACTGAAAGCTCCTATTTTGGTTGTCTCTGCCTAACTATTTAGACTAAAATTGCCCATGCGAGGTTCTCTGCCTCAGGCTGAGTTTTATTAGAAGCATTGCAGGAAAAAAATACTCTGCTCTATCAGAAAGCAGAGTTGATGGAGGAGGGGAAACCACTTCTTTTTCCACATTACCAAAACAGTTTAATTAACTAAACAGGAATCTGTTTACCATTGTTTTTCCTGACCATTGAAAGGTATTGCAGTTGATCAAGTAGCTGGATCTGTGTGACCATGGAAAAAAACACCTGGACAATGAAAACTGCAGTGGAATAGATGTGTCCAAGCAAAGCAAGGTTCAGATCTCCATTTTTGCTTCAGTGAGACTATTCTTAGATAGAAAAAGAGTCTAGTTCTAATCATTTAGAGAGAAACTGGTATCTCAAAGCAGAGAATGAGGAGACAGTATTGGGATGAGACAGAATTAATCTGCACTTGAAGGGAGAAGGAAAAGTGGGAGAGAGCAAAGGGGAAGTGAGAAGCACAGCCTTGCACCAGACGGCACTCTCTGTTTCAGACCCTGACAGAGACAGATTACTAGATTTCCCACCCTTTCACTGCTGGCAGAAGCTCAGCTTATCCTCATCATATGGCTGCCCTGAGAACAGTGACAAGTTGTCATCTTACCCATTGATGACGTCAAGAGATTTGTGTATTGGAACTAAAATATTCAATACTATTGATTGACCCTGTCATGTTAATATAGTCAATATGATTCCTCTACAGTAGCATTGATAACCATAGTTCTTGGAGTGGTTACATCTAAGAAACATGCAGGAAAAACCATACAGATAAATTGCCAAGTCAGTTATATAAAACTAGACTAAAGTCTGGTCCTGTATTTCCCATTTCATGTCACATGCAACTGATCCATTTAATTTCTCAAAGCATTTAGCTGCCAAATTCTGTTTACATGCTTCAAGCAGAGAGAAACACTGATCAATGGTCTAGAATGGGCAGAAGGGCTATGGGGAAGAGCCTGGGCAATTTTCAGTCCATCTCGCTCTTACTCCCTCTCAAAAGTATGGGGAGAATTGGTTTTGCATCTACAATTTGAAACAAAACAGTTGGTAACCTTACTGTTAAATGCATGTGTATATATAATTTACCATTCCTCTTAATTTTAAACCTCCATTTTAAGCTCTTTCGATAAAGAACAGCTTTGTTCTGACAGCCTTTTTTATTTTCTATCTCCATACTTGCAGTAGGCAGTGAAATGCAAGAGTCCTCTCTTCCTCCCCCTTTCCTCCCTCCCTCATATGGAGGATGTATTTACAAATCATGTTTTACAGGAGGCTGCCAGACTTTAAACACCCATAAGCAATGTAATGAATCACAAGCCCAGACATAATGCTGCATACACAGGAAACAACTGAAATCACTGAGAAAAGTAACTGAAAAAATAAACATGTTCTGTGATGGGGCTGGAAGTGACGGAGAGGCAGAAAATGCTCATTTCTGAACCTCTTCATTCTGAGTTATTGGAGGCATTGCAAGGAAAACAGTTAGCAATGCTACCTTCCCTGTGTGATGTTTTTCATCAAATAAAGGATGCTAGGCAGAGACTAATCACTTCATCAGGTGTCAGGCTCAATGTGCTCTTCCCCAGCTCTCAAGGAAATTTGCTCTGCAATTACATTGGTTAGGGGGAAGAAAGAAGGCCTATTTTTAGTGATCTCCATTTGAACCAGTCAGATTTCCGGCAATTCACAGGCCAGCAGCCAACCCTCAGGCCTTGCATGGCAGGTGGGGATTTCATGTGTCTCCGAGGTGGCACAGTAGCCGGGCAGAAGGAGGGAGCCAGCTGGCCACCCTGCAGCCCAGCACTGTGCAAGCTGCCTCAGGAGAACGAGCTGCCACTGCCTTAGCTACCAAGGAGTAGGACTGGGGGAGGGGAAAAAGCACTCTCTGACCAGCCAGCTAGCTCATATCCAAATGCCTGCTGTTCCCTTTCATTGCACAGATAATCAGACCCAACATCAAAAACAGTTGTGTTGGGTATTTTTCTTTCATAACTCACCCCAAATAGTCAATGTCATCATAGCTTGAAGTGATAAAGTCTAACATATCAAACAGGAAAGTCCATTCAGGCAGTATTAATTTCAGGTGTGTATGCACCTTTGCATCAGAGCCACCTCTTTGGGACCTGCTCCATGCACTCCTGCAGCTTCTCACGGGCAGCCAGATTTGCACTACTGAACTGCACTGTAATTTTCTCAGTGCAATCTCTAGGGTGACTCAGATCTGGTGTGCTTATCAAAAAACCCCCAACAATGTGAATACATTAATAGGACACAGATTTCAGGCATATCAACAATTACCTAGAGCACCATACAAGTCTTGACAGAAATTATGTTTCACATGAAAGAGATTGAGAGTTAAAAATCAGTTAATGGGAAAATGGAAAAAAAACATAAAAGAATACCACAAATAAAACCCATCTCTGCTGTGAGCATATTTCTCTTTAGTGCAGAGATCATTTCCAGAAGCTGCAGGAGGAAACAATTGTGAGAGTCTGCCAGACAATCTGCGACACAAAAGCCTGGAGTTGAATGATAACCAGAGAAAAGCACTTTATTCCCTCTACGTGATATATTTGTTTTCCCTCCAGAAACCACAGAGCCATGATAAGCTGCTGTTAGGATTCTGCAGATCTTTCCTTATGATGGATAGTTAACAAATGGAATACAGCTATATTAAAAACTCCTGCCTTTATTATTTGGGAGTGAAGTTTAGCCATCACTGTCAAGGAAGGACTCTTCTTAACTGCACAGATAGCGTGTCTTAGGTGAAGATGGCACGTGGCGTACACAGGTCTTGCAGTAGACTAGTGTAGGAAGGCAAGTAATTCTGGTAACTAAGAAAGGGCTTCACAGAGCTCATTGTTATTCTGGGACTGCAGTTGTTTTGTAGTTTTATGGGAACATTTCTTCCTCTACTGCAATTTCCAGCAGATTCTCTGCAAACAGATCATTTGCTAGAGCCATGGCTGAAAGAGAGATTTAACTTTTAAATAGCAATATCTGACCTAAAAAGACCTCAGAAAGGAATGGGGAAGTTAATTGGGAAAGGTATTTTTTGTAGAAAGTGGTGCAATGTTTCTCTTTTTTCAGTGATGTATATGAGTGTCTTCCAGACACTGAAAATGCACAGGGAAAGACAGTTCTCTCTGAAGCAACATACAGCAAGAGTAAGGTGCTCCTCTGAAGTGTGTTACTGCACTCTTAGCAGAAGCAGAGAGGTGGTTTATCATGTAACGCAACACATAAATCTCACCTTTGAATTAGACATGTAAATGACAAATATGGTTAGCAGCCCAAATGAAACCATTGAAATTCAAGTGAGCAGAATGTAATTAATGGCTTAAATTGATAATGCAACTACCTATGTTAAGTTTTTCAAAAATGGCCTATAATTTTTTTCTAAACTCAGTCAGTACGTTGATCAACAGAAAAGATCAAAACATTGTTTTCTTCATGAAGTTCCTTACCGCAGAGATTATCAAGCTTCAGAGACCTAGTTAGAGAAATATTAATTCCTTTATCTTTAAGCATAAGCAGAAACAGCAGAAGAAAATAGAGAAGGGAATTAAATAAGTGTGTGTGTTTTCAAGTATACAGTGGGTAATTTTAATTTTTTCTCAAAAAAATAAAAAATAAACACATTCATTCTTTTCTAATGTTATTGCACCTAATTATATCTTGTAGTTATCAAGGAGATGTACTCAACTGGAAATAAGAGGAAAGCCATTCACTTGAGACTGGAATAAAAGAGGTTGTGCAGTTTCTTTGAATGCAGTCCGCACTCCAAAACTGCAAAACTTCTATGTGAATGATCTTTGTCAGTACTGAAAACTATATTCATATTAATATGGGGTCTACGCCATAGATTTCTTCTGAAAGTCAGTGACCACATTTTTTCTCGCAGCTACTGAAAATGAATATCATAAGGAATCACAGGTTTGGGCTTTTTCCTTCTTCCCCTCCTTTTTTGGTATATAAATATTAAAGAAAAGTTTAGAGATGAAGTAAAATCTCCTTCAACATTTATCCCATCTCCAAAGTAGTGCACACTACATAAAGCCTCTGTTTGGCCCTTTCGCTAACACTTGAGTAGCATTACAATTTAATGCTCTCATCCTTGTCACTGTTTGGTATAAAGCTTGTATCAAATACACCACAGTACACTTATATTTGGTCCACCAGAAAGTTCACATCCCTTAGTACTCAAGGATGCTGAATTTGCACAATTCCTTGTGCCCTTTTGCTTCTGAGCTGTACCAGGACAAACAAGCTGTACTTGTTTGTGTCCAAGGCTGAAGCCCAATTCTTTAGGATGCAATGTGAGAAGTTCTGTTCCTCACAACATTTTCAAAGTAAACTGCTCCCAGTCACATGCAGAGTGTGTTGAAAGTCTGAATCGTAAAAAAAAAAAAAGAAACCCAAAATGCATGAATAGCTTCTTAAAAGATAGGCTTAACTGAAAGTGAAGAGTTAAAGCTTTCTCTACGTTAGGTCACATTGCATGTTTCTGAATACCAGCAGAGCAAAAGAAGCCTGCACTGGACAGCCTCTAACTTAAACAAGTATGGCTAGAAATTGCAAAAGCTGATTTGTCAAGAAGCAAGCTCAGTTTACGGCAATGCAATTGCTCAGTCTGCTGCAGACTGAATGTTTGACCAATGTCAGCTTTCTAGAGTATATAGCAATGCCAACCTGTAGACCTGACTCTTTAGAAAGCTTTGGAATTGTTTACATCTCACAGTATTTTCTGATTCCTTCCGTTGACCTTGTAAACATAGGAAAAAATAAAAAACATGATGATTTAAAGTAGTCAGCCTTCTGTCACTGACTTATTTTTTTAGACATCTAATGGAGTATACATTCTGCAAATACAAAAATTCCCAGATCCTGGTCTTTTTTGCAGACCCCTGCGAGCACAGGTTGCCTCAATGTGATTAGAGTTGTGGAAATGTAACTTATTAACTAAAGAGCAGAGCTCTCTCAGTATATAACTATGTTTAAAGGTCAAAAATCAGTGTTTGATGGGGTGGGATGACCTTTAGTGTAAAACCAGACAGTTAACCTGGAAATAAAATCTTATCAGACTAGAGTGGTGGATATTATTGCATGTTACCTTATCAAGTGACACGTTCCTTCAGAGTGACACTCATTGATTGGTACAATTTCTTTGCTCTTAGTACTCAGGGCACTCAGTTTTCCTCTGGTAAAATCTAGCCGTAGCTTTGTGCTACCAAACACAAATGAAAAAGTACTACCCTAAACAGCTAAAATAGATGAGTAGTCTAACTGAAGGAAGCATGCCACCTCTTTTGCTCAGGTGTTCCTGTCAAGTTGCATGAAAGGCCACACTTTACATCTGGATCAGGTCCATGGTAGTCCTTTTCCCTGTCCTTTGTCTGGATCATAACACTGCAATAACAGCCATAACACTGCAATCATGAATTCTTTTCACAGAGAAATAACAGGAGGAGAAACATAAGAGTACCCCAAATCTTCACTCATATTTACATGAAATGGTGCAGCAATACTCTGAGAAGGAAAAAAAATTTATCTGAGTAATGAAATGCAGGTTAATATTGCGATGACACTGCTATAACACAATAACCTGTAACACAGCTGTTGCAATAATACAAGGCTTGCTAGGTTCTGTCCCTTCTGTCAGCCTCCAGAACTATCTGTTATAGGAAGCTTTGTTTCATATTAGATCTTTTCTTCAGAAATCTGGTGTACAGCTGTGACATTCATAATATATATAAATAAAACAAGTACATAAAATCAAAAAATATTAGGCCTAAAGTTGTGCGCTGACTGTGGATGGGGAGAAAAGAGGTAGCTGGAGTACTGTAGACTGTAACAGAAGGCTGAGCACAGATCTGTATTAGACCGTGTCTTTCTGCAGTGTGGAGTACAGTCCCTGTGTCTTATTGGCTGGGGAGCTGCTAGATGAAAAAAGCACTAAGGCATTATTGTCTCTCCCATCCTCCTGTCTTTAATGATCATGCATTCAAACCAGTAATCTGTGGTGCTGCATGATGTGAGATGGCACAGAATTGCTCTAAGTAATGTGGGTAATGTCTGACATAGAGGCAATAACTTAGATCAGTGTTTAAAATTTAATTTCCTAGACATTTCAAATTATTCCCCACTTAACACTAATTTAATGTTTACATATAAGTCTCTTCAGGGACAGGGAGACAGAGGAAGTGTGACTGTGATGCCAAGAATGACTGAGTAGTTAGAATGATACAGCTAATCTAGAAAGGAGAAGCAATACAGAAGATAGAATTTATAGCAACTGTGCTTATTGACTAAGGTCAAAAAATTACACAGATAATGCTGCTGGTTTGAAATTTAACAGTTGAATTGAATGTCATAGACCTTATGCCGGCTCAGAAGATAGGGTTAGTGTCATTACAAACCCAAGCTGTATAATCCTAAATTTCCTAGTGATTGAGATCCTCCTCCTAGAACATCAAGGTCTCTGTTCTCATTAGAGTCTGTAGCAAAAGCAGAAGGCAAACAGCAAGGGAAAGAGTTTAAAAAAAAAAAAAAAGTGAGTGGCACAAAACCAAAAATTTCTTCCAGTTTTTCTAATTATTGGTGTTACAGAGATTTATTATCCACTCAAGAACCAACTGAAGCAGATTTGCCATCTTCCAAATGTAAAGAACTTAAATGCACCAGAACTACTAGATTTTTCTAAATTTAAAAAAAGAATTAATCTGTAATCATGCTGCTGCATGTGGGATACTGAAAAGAAAAGACTTTAAGGAAGTGATAGTATAGATTAAACAGCTCCAAGTAGCTTTTCCCCTGTTCCCTATGCAGAACCTATCTGAGAAACAGACTGCATCTGTAGTATTCACTTCACCTGGAAGATGGATACAAAGGCTTAAATACAATTTTCTATGTGGACAGTCACGCCTGTGCTGATTTAACCCCAGGGAACAGAATCATTCAAAAACTGATGAACAATAAAATGCTCTTTCAGGGAAAAGAGAAGTTTCCCATATAAAATACAGGAAATGAGAATGAAAATTATATAACAGTATACAAACTTAAAATGTGTCCTCCAAAAAGAAAGCAAAATCAACAGCCCAACCAAAACAACAGGGTCATTTGACCAACTTTTCCCCTGTGTTCTAGGAGAAGGAGTGAAAAAAAGTTTTCTTAAGAAAAGAAGGTAGGCATTCTCACTAAGTTGGAACATGTGGCCCAGAAGGAAGAAATCAACATATCTTTTACCATTAAGTGATAAGTAAATACCTTTGCTATCTTCTGATTTACAAAAGACAGTTTATCTGGAGGAATTATTATCCTTGCTAGCAGACATAATTTGAGAAGTTTCCCACAAGATGAGTTAATTAAACTAAACCACCAAACACCAGCACATAAAAAGAGAAAACACAGATAGATAAAAATCAGGCAAGGTTAGAAAATGCATGATCAACATCTTGTTAAAAATGTTTATTACATGAGATGCATCAAGTATTGTTCAGGGATGGGAGGAAAAGAAAAAACAAGGTAACCAAAGCAATGCATTTCTGTAAAAATCACACATTCATCAAGATGATGGTGTTCCGATGGGGAAAAAATAATCAAGTAGGAAAAGGCCTAAGAATATATCAGTTCTTCTATAGAAAATAAAGTTTGGCCTACATGGATCCTGTGCAGTCTTGCGTTCTTACATGCTTAAAGCAGGTTTGTTAATGCGTCACTTAACTGATAACTTGGACTTCTTTCCATTCAAGTCCAACACTGTTCACGAGCATGCTTCACAATGGAGTTGTTAGGCTAAATGAAATAAACCAACAGGAAAGTATTGGGACTTTTATGGTTACTTTTCTTTCCAGTCTCTGTCTCATTTTGTGAAAATAACACAGACAAGAAAAGTAATTAGAATGAAAAAAACTCCATTGCCAAATAAACTTAATGGTGTCATAAAATCAAAAGTATGCAAGGAAGATTCAGGTCAAGTAGAATTATAATGATGTAAATCCCTGGAGGACAATTCAAGACCTACTCATAAATACAAAAAGAAAAACTATCTGCATTAAAGCATCCATCATTCCCTTCCTCTTCTCCACATAAATAAGAATTTCCAGAGACTAATATACAGTTATAGCATCGCAGCTGTATCTACAGCAATTCTTACAAAATATGCCTCTGAAAGCAGAACTTTATTTGAAACTGTGTTTCTTTTTTCTTTTGTCGCTAATATTTAACATACCTGGGCACACAAAATCATCTGACATTATTTCCTTCTTTGTTTTAATTAAAATATATGGGCCTGTATCTCCCATGTGTCTCACACACACACATGCACACACACAAGCACCATTTTATACCCTGTTTTGAGGATTCAGGTTTGTCCTTTCTCTTCTGCTGAGACAGAAGAAGCTCTCAGGAAGAAAGATGTGAGTCTGGAAATGGGACTAGGGAGGCCTGGGAGGGCAGGGACAGCTGGGATGTATCTGTAGCAGTTCCCAGGGTGGAAAGTAAGCTGCCCTGCAGGTGCCCATAAAAAAGGACTGTGGAGAAACTGTTGTTCATATCTGATGAACTGGTACATGCACATATATTATTTTTTCACTTTATTTTCAGGTGGATTGTTAGTTAGATGCTGAATACTCCTATATGGTAAAATCTGTAGAATTATAAAGCACTTTCTTGATATCCATGTTTTCCCATATATTTTCAGAATAAGCAGGTGCATTCATATTATGATTCTATCAGAAAACTATTTTTGACAGGAACTCTTTCAGCCAACTTGCCTTGCTGTTCCAGAGACAGGATTTATGTCAGGTCAAACAATCCTCACATTTTTTTTTACAAGAAGATGATGACAGATTAAGCACACACTGAGAATGAGAGATGTTTCTAGGGGGGGAGAAAAGGACAGCTTTTTTTCTTATAAGGCAAGTGCTTAGGAAAACTACTGGTCTTTCTGTCAGCAGGCTAACTCTTGATCCAGGTGACAATTGTATTTGCTTGGCTGGCTGTGGCTGCACAGAGGCAGCGTGATTGCAGCACAGCAGGAGAACAGAGCAGCTCCCAATGTGGTAGCATTGCTCTTTGGCCACTCAACTGCCTACTGCAGAAGTAGGGTAAAGGACTGCAGAAGAAAAAGTTGCTCCAGGTAAAGGACATCTCTCATTTCAACTGTGTAGTATAAGGTCTTCAATGCATCCCTTTTGCTCTCACTGTAATCAGGGCACAATTTTAGTAAGAAAGGTACTCAACAGAGCGGTGGCATCGTCACTTTAACCATACAAATAGTGGCTTTGAACCAATACACTATGCATTTCATGGTGAAATAAGAACTGAAATGGGTATTCTATAAAATATATAGATTGTTTTAAAAAGAATGTCCAATGCATTGAGTCTCAGAACTGAAGCGCTGAGACAAAGCACAAGGTAGTTGTGACCTGTGCCATGAGGCACTGCTTGGTAATCCCACAAGCACTTTAAAGTCAGCCATACTTTCTTCACCCAAACAAATAACGAGTATTCATTCAGTATTTTGTCAGATAGTTCATCAAATTGTATTGATTTTTATCAGTTCATAAACACACGTCAGTTTGAACTTTACATCACTGTCGATATAAGACCAAGATTAAAAAGGTTTAAAACCTAATGAAAGTGTTCCGAGACATGAAAAGAGTCCAGATAAGCTGTGTTTATTTGGTGGCTAACAACTTCTATTAATATCTGCGACAGAATGTCTACAATAGCTTTTTTAAATATCAAACTTCTTTTAATTGATTCATTTCAGAAGATGTATCAAGTAGAAACACATATGGAGGTTTTTGTAAACTCAGTGGTAAGAAGCAAAATAGAGGAACTAAAGCAATAATATTTGGCATTCTGGAAAAGCAAACTTGAAGCCTGTCAAACATCAAAATAAATTAATAAATACCATACCATGTCCTCCCATAGCATCCAACATTTATCTCCTCAAACAGCATTAACTGAATAATTCATCAATGCTGCAGAATAGGGAATGAATGAGTTTCCTATACAAATCTTTTTGAAAGTGTTTACCAGCATATCATGGGGTTGCCAGTACTCCCCTTTATACTATCAACGAATGTGTTGCTTCAGTTTCATAAATGACCACTCATAAAGGCTTTTTTCCTTCTGTGCCATTATTATGTATGAAATAATCACTGTTGTCAGCTAAAATTTTTTTTTCTTTTGAAGCTTGTATTATTTTCAAAAATAGTGCAGCATTATAATTGGACATTTGTCTTCCGTAGAAGCGGAGGATTTTCATGCACAGGACTAAAATCAAATTCTCATTTTACAGAAAAAAAAGAGCGTGCTAAAACTGTGGATTCGCTCAGAGATTGTGTTTAAGCTCAGGACTGCTTCTTTTACTCTGTGTGTGCAAAGGCAGGGACTTCAACTGATAATATCAATATTATTACCTGTCAAATGCAGTTTATAAGTGGTGCTTTTTTAGTGACAGCATCCCCATCCCCAGAATGATTTAATCGCAAAGCTAAGTAAAGATAATATTCTTGTGCAATCAATGAGAATCCAATTAGTGTATATGTCTCCTTGGCTTTATCTCAACTCTTCAGGCATTACTACATGAATCCAGCTTTCAGAGGCTCTGTCTCAGCCTCTTGCAAGGAAACATTTCTTGAAGCAGAGGAGCTTTGCACTGAACAACAGATTTGTACCATGCACAACTCTGCAGCTTCCCCTTTAGATGGGTCCTGCATCTATCTTTGCCTTCCATGTGTGGCCTGTGATCATACTACCAGAATATATTTGACACCCCAGTATGGTCATTGTAGTAGAGGCTACATTTTTTTTTCCAGGTGGCAACAGGTAGTTCTCATTGGGAAGAGGAAGGCAGTAAGAATGAGACTGCTGGGTGTCAGACTGCTGGCTACACACATGAAAACTGAGAGCAGAGTGGAGGGCCTTGCATTTATATGCAGGAATCTAAAAAGTTTTCCATTCCTCTCTGCTCCTTCCCTATGGAAGAAAGGAATCAATTTATTTTCATCACCACATTTCCCTTGGGAAAGGAAAATAAGGCAAAGGTCATGCGCTGAATGCTGAGTCATTGCTTTTTGCAGTTTGTGTTTGATTCCTGCACACTGAGTAATTATGCAACATTGACAATCATTAAAGTCAACTCATCTCCACAACTAAAATGATTCTCCATAAATATACAGGAAATGCTTAGCATGACTGTAAAATAACACATAATTTTAGAGATTGTTATTTTTAAAACTTGTTTTACTTAGTTTTCTATATTTGCTCATTTACTAGAGAAGAATGAAAAGTGAGCAATACTATTCATTTGTTCTAAACTAAGAATTTTATAATTGTTTCCAAAAGCCATTATCGGCTACATTTTACTGGTAAAGAGACAATTGTGGAAATCACTGCAGGAAACGAGAGGCATTATCTGGAGCTAAATTCATGTTTGTCCTCTAGCTTACTGAAG
This sequence comes from Anabacerthia variegaticeps, assembly GCA_035583185.1. NCBI lineage: Eukaryota > Metazoa > Chordata > Aves > Passeriformes > Furnariidae > Anabacerthia > Anabacerthia variegaticeps. Next base: position 48,902,825 of record JAWWEW010000131.1, read on the forward strand.
AAAACAATTAATAAAATGGGAACGCTGTCAATTGGACACATGCTGCTCTTCCACAACAGAGGGTGAAGCACCTTTACTTTTCTCCCTCTTGTTTCCCAGAAAAGCATCCAGTTTAGAAAAAAGCATATTTTCTTTCCTGTTTTTCTTGCAGTTTTCTTTGGCAAATTATACTTTCCCCTTAAATCAATTCTGCATAGTGTTTCATTTGGGTTCAAGACCACTCAGTTCTCTGGGTCCTAAGCACACTGCAGCTGTGCATTAAACTGCTGAGATATAAATAGATCACCATCTCAGTGGGTTTTAAAGCCAAAAATAAGCTTATTAAAATTGAGACATTGTACAAACTGCATTCAGTTCTATTAATGCTGATCTTTACATTCAGTAACACTGAATTCAGTTATTCCAGAGCACTGCAAGGAAAAGTAAAAGCCAAAGTGATTTCTCCAGATATAAGTTTATAGTAGGTATGTCTCTGAATAGGAAGAGCCTCCTTTTCAGCATCATAATGTCTGACAATTAAAAGAATGTAAAAAAGCAAGATTTTGTTGGCTTAAAGGAAGCTTATCTTTATAACCTTGTATGCATCAAATCAGCTTGGTAAGAGATACAAAATGTAAATGGGTATTGGGGAAACCGAATAAGGTTTTGCAGCTGACATTAGATGAAATAGTTAAACTTCACACATGGTGAATACTGTTCTGTGTTTCAAAACCTGAATAATCACCTGCTTTAATTTCCAAACATCTGACATAACAGCAATTTCACTTGGTAGTCTTCATTTTATGATCCTTTTCTCTCAGATAAACATTAGATTAGTCTGCTGGTATCTAAATAGATGCTGCTATCTCTAGAGAACTGAAAGAGAAATGGAAATAGAATAAGAAAATGGTGGTTTTTTTCATTTCTCCTTCAATTTTCCTTTTCTGGGATAATAGTGAGAGTTTTTTGATTTCTTTGAAATCTTATGAATCTTCCACTATATTTGCACTCTATTATAGATTTATTTATACTTGGCATTTCTCTTTGGCCAGCAGAATAGGTTATGATGCTGGCTTAGTGCTTTATTCATAGTAGGATTTCAGATGAGTCACGGATATATCTCTGCAGCAGCTGTTGCAGACCTTGTAATGCCATTATGTCCTGACTGAGTGAGATGTTGCACTGAGGTAGTGTGCCTACAGTCTTAGTAATTTCTACAACATAGAAGCTCTTCAATGTAGATGAAGGGTAAGTATCATGGAAATTTTGATGTAGAGCATATCCTGCAGGCATAATGCACACAACATTCACTTTACAAGTTTTGTGATCTTTTCAGATCTTATATGAAAAAACACTGCAGAAGATGAGGAAAATCTACTTGCAGGAGTTTGTAACTGCTTCCTGTGAAAAAGGATTCATTTCCTACATCATGGTAAAAAAACATTTCCTAGCTCATGGTAAAAAAAAAAACCAAAACACTAAAAACAAAACCCCCAACCAACCAAAGAAACAAACAAGCAATAAAACCCCTACTTTCTTGCTCATAGTAAGAAAAAAAAACAAACCCACAAAACAAAAATAAATACTTCCCTGATGTTGATTTAAAAAAATCAACAAAAATTTCCTTGTTCATGGTAAAAAGCCTTGGCAGACTCACTGAGGACGAATAATGTTCATAAGAGCTTTTAGAGGTCCTGCTGAAAAAGTATGCATTCGTACTACAGAAGAAAATAGATCTCATATCATACCAGAAATTTGGTCAGGAACTTAGCTGGATGTCTGCAGAAAATTAGAAAGCATCTCACAGTTTCTGAGTTCTGGGAAAGAGTTATCATAAGCATAGACACAGATAATGCTTGACATTTTAAGCTTCAATGACAAGAACTCTGCTAAGCTTCGACCCTTGAGTGATGTCATCTGTACGGAAGTATTAATCCCATATTTACCTCTAAGGTGTCTTATGATAAACTGACATACTCAGCTAAATTCAGATTTAGAGCAGATAACCTGCTACACTCGGGGGCAGGTACATAAAGTACAGCCATTTGTCCTAAGCACTCAGTAAATGATCATCTTGTTTCTGTGAAGTCACAGTCTGATAACAGGCATTACTTTGGACTAACGGAAGATATATAACTGGTTCCTTGCATACCTTTCTAACATTCCACTTGCTAGTCAATTCTCATTTCATTTTATTTCATTCCATTGCCTTTATTTGAGTATGCTTGGAATTAATCTGGCTTATGGATATATATATAAAGTTATAGAGGACATCCAAACAGAGATGTAATAGTTACAAGGTATACTTCTGAAAAACAGAAATAGAACAGTGCATAATTGTTATAATGTGAAGATACATAAATAAAAAGGGGCAGAAGAATGATCTAAATTGTTACACTGTTGTTTACCCAGAAAGATAGATATTTTTTGTCATGTCAAACATCTCAAGGATAAAACACAAATTCTCACCTCCCTAACACAGAGGAATGGGCATCTGTCATGTTACATTCACTTGCTCTGTACTAGAACCTCCTTCAAAGCTTTTCAGAGACTCCTACCACGCTGCATGTTTTCATTTTGTAATGAACCCAGCTCAAGGACATTATTTTGTTTAAAGGTCATGCAAAGCATTAGCTGAGTACACCCTTAAATGAAACTATTTCATAAATACACATGGCTAGAATATTTCATAAATACACGTGGTTGGAATATTTCATAAGGGCCCAGTGTTGCAAGGTTTTGGGTACATGAGCAAACACCTCATTGGCCAGATTTGTCTGTATTTATCACCTAAGTAAAAGGGAATACATATTGTAAATGCTTACAAAAACATCAACACAAAAGGTCAGTTTATCAAAGAGATATATCAAAATAATGTTGTTTTATAATGGTAAATATTACCTCTGGGCAACTAGGTATAGGCTAGATATAGTGTGTGTGAACAAATGGGCACTGTTAAACTGAAAGTGCAGTGTTTTAGTTTCTTCCATTGCCTGTTCAAAAGTTCCTGAAACAAAATATGTCAGAATCTTCTTTCCTCAGTGTATGTGGCTGCCTTTCTATCTAGGCAGTCTTATAGCTCTCTTCACTGTGATACTGCAGAGCTAAGTGAATCTGAAGACAGACTTCATTAGAAAGTAAAATAATGTGCCATGTGCATCCAACAAACATTAGACATAATTATATTCTTAAGAATGCCATTCTTTTAAAGATTACACGAGAATGCCCTTCTGCTCTTCATCTTTTTCTAATTGTGCCACATTACCTTGCTCTAGAGAAGGCAGAAAGAAAAAGGATAACACAATAGGTCACATCATTGAGGAATAATATTGATTTATAGCACAACATTATCTGGCACTGGTTTTTTAGTAGAAGAATGTTTTTAGTTTGTTCTAGTGACTACATAGTAACATGATGGGTTTAAAACTACTGGAAAAAAAGAAATCTGGGCAGTATCCTCACACTCCTAAGGTCAATAGGAAAAAGGACTGTCATGTATAGCATATCCAGGATTTCTTTCTGAGCTTTTCTTTTTACTGAAGGATGTGGAATATGTCAAAACAAAGTTTTCACAAAAGCAGTATAAAAACAAAACTTCTTTGGGAAGTTGGGAAAAATGGTTTGTGATCAAAATCTAAATTGGGCAGTGTTTCATAAGGCTCAATAAGCAGCCATGATGCTGTGACTTTCAACTTATGACAAACTGACTCTGTAACCTTTACAGTACTACTTCCTGGATTTTTAAAGGCATTCTAAAACCAAAGATTAAAAAAAACCATCATGCAGGTTATTTCCAGTTTTGATTAAAACCATTAGATTTAAATCTGAAACATCTAATATTTTTAATATTGAAGCTATTCTTTTACAGATGGACTAACATTCTTCTGCAATCACTTGCTGAAGTGTGCCATAAACATTGTGAGTATCCTAAGACCCCTGAGTTTCAAAGCTTGCCTTTTATGAGAGTTGTTAGACATTTGGTTATTACCCACAGCCCAAGAGCTGAGGCTCTTAGCTAAGGACTACGATAAGCACCCACACCAGCGTCAAATACCAGATGTTTGCCCACAAGTCTGTTAGAAAGCATGAGCTTCTTGATGTTCTAAAAGGGCTGTACTTTGGTAGCCAAAGACACTTTATCCATTCTTTTAACTCCTTTCTCTTCCTTTGCATTGTACAATGTTCCATTACTCCCATCTTCCCTATCCACAACTACTTCCTTACTCCAGTCCTCAGTGCTGCAGTCACACCTCATCCTCCTTGGCACACAGTTGCCTCCAAAAGTGACACTGAAAAACACAGGAAGTTTATTGTTTTTTTTTAGTTTTTGAATGTTCATCTAGTAAGTGCCCTCCTGATCTGGGAAAGACACTATTGCAGAGGAGAACCATGCTCTCTCCCTCGAGTCCTGGCAGATGGTGTAACCTTCAGCGATTTGGCTGTCAAACGCTGACTCTGCTGAGAATCTGCAAGATCAGATGTTTAGAGTCATGACTCGCCCAATTTCAGGTGACTTTACTTTCAAACTCTTTGGAGCAATGTCATAGAGCATTCCTCTGACAATTAGGCAGATCACCTGCATCTTTGCAAAGGTTATTCAATTTCTCAACTAAGTGATCAGTTAATAAGTAACATAGGAGTCCCCCACCCCACACTGTTTTCTCTCTAAGACTGACTGCTCATATTTGAGTTCAGTGAAATCAGGGAGAAACAAGAAGGCACAGAAGGCACAGAGATCAGTTTCCAAGCTCAAATCTGCAACGCTGCAGGAGGACACTGCAGACAGTGCCCCATTGTACTGTCCTACTACTACAGAGAGAGTGACACCTGCTCCCTCTCCTCAAAACATGGAGCTGACTCATGCACTATATTGCTTTGTTTAACAGAATCTATTCTGTTATGGGTGGGTTTCAGATTGATAATGAATTTTTGGTTTATGATTTCGTTCTCTTGACTCACATTTGAATATTCCTGCTATCAAAGTTCCTAGCTATCTATAGCTTGGTATCTATATCAATAGATATTTAAATCTCTTATCATTTTGTAACTGCCTGTAAAACTGAAAGCATTTATTTTGGCAGAAGTTCTCCTTATTCTCCCTCCTTGTTCTCCCACAAACATGTATCTAATTGGATAAGAGTATTTTAACAATGATATTGGAAAAGTATTCCAGTTTAAACTTCAGGGGCTTCATTCACCATTCAGTTATTCCATATGCCCAGTGTTGTAACTTCTTTAAAACTGAGTGTTAAAGTCAGCATACAATGGAGGAAAACAGCAGTGAATTCTACTATTGTTATCAATGTAAAATCATGTAACTTAAATTTGTACCAATTTCTTAAAGTGAAAGTAATGACTGAACAGCAGAATTAAATAGTCATGCTATGCAATTAAGACCTCTGTATGACTAGTCATTACTCCTTTAGCGTTTTCTTATGATTTGCCCTCACAGAAAATACCAGTCTAAAATAAACATCTGCATTTTGTTTCTCTTCTGTGGTTTTAATCTACTATTTGAGTGTGTGATTAGCCACATCTGATTGGCCACACTCTCTATGATCCATTTTCTTTATGTGCCAACATAAAGAAAAACATGGCTCCTGTGCCATGTTCCGTGTGGAGAAATTTGCTCACCACAATACTATACCCAAACTACCAGCAGGAAGGTTTCATTTTCCGTCTGCTGAGCAATGGGTGCTCGTGTGTTTGCCATAGCTTCACAAACATCAAGGAACAACTGCAGAATGCTACAATAGTCTTGAACCCGCTATGAAGGCCAAGTAGTCTGGCAAGAATTCAAATCTTTGCATTGTTGTTTTATTGGTGGGTTTTTTTCAGGCATGATGAATTTCCTCATATTTTTTACAGCTGAGAGCAACTATCAAGAGAGTCACATAACCTTGACTTTTATGTTCCTCTTTAGATGTCTGCTTTTGCATGACTGTTCTTCCTGTTTACCCAGTTGCAGCATACAAGGTCCTGTGGGTACAGCAGTTAGGTACTGGCAATGCTTAAGAAACTGTCTCTACTATGGACCTATATTTATGATTTAAGACCATGAAAATCCAAGATGATAGTCTTTTCAGCCCAGCCTTGCATGGTATTGAACACGTCCTGTGAAAGGCTAAGCACTGTTCTTAGCACTATTACTGAGCCAGGACCTCACTGTAATAGGCACGGCATTACTCAAATTAGTATAAGGAGAGAATATCAAGGGACTTTAAACATCATGTAGTTCCAACCCACCTGCCATTGGCAAGGAACTTTCCACTACACCAGGTTGCCCAAAACCCCATGTAGCCTGGTCTTGAACACCTTCAGGAATGGGGAGTCCACAACCTCTTTGAACAACCTCTTCATGCCTTGCCACCCTTATAGCAAAGAATTTCTCCCTGATATCTAATCTAAATGTACCCTCCTTCAGATTAAAGGCCATTCCCCTTGTCTTAGCACTACATACCTTTGCAAAAAAAAAAAAAAAAATATATATATATATTAGTAATACATTCGAAAGCTGAGCATTTGGACGTCATGTGTGACAACTCCTAGAGAAGTATATGGCACACTCAAGACAGCAGAGATCCCCAAAGATCTCTTCTCACATTGGCCCTCTCTTTGTCTATATCCATCCCGCCATCCTTGTGTGCAAACTGAGTTATGGGGAAGCCTATTTTGAGGAAAGATAAAGAACAGCTTCCCTTCCCTCCACATGTAAAAATAAAGAAGATATGATGCTCATGGTGCCCACTTTCTTCCCAAAAAAGGATATCGAGATGGATTTAAAGAAGTACTGATACACTCACTTCTAGGATGTTGAGATCATGACTTTTGAGGAACTCACGTGTCTCATGTGAGCTGATTGATGCTGCCACACCGTGTTACAGGATGCACACCAAAGACTGTATCCTTGTAGATTTCCATTGCAAGCAACTGTGAGTTTGTGTTTATGCTATGGAATTATTTATATAAGTACTTTTCCCTTCACTGCCCTGAATGTGAATCTTAAAGTGTATAAAGGAAATTTCAGTGAACGACATTTAGGCTCAGGTCTACAGCCTGGTCTACAAAGAAGAGGATATATGGATGTAGCCTATATTTCTTATACTCTAGATCTGCTTTGTTTCTGATTGTCTGGGATTATTTTACTTTCCTGTGGTTTGTTTACACAATCAGGCACTGCTACAGCAGCTGAGAAACTAGCAGGAATGCCCTCACAGGTTTCTATAAATCAGCCTAGAGACTGAATTATCTGATGTGTTTTGTGGCATGTTCTATATGTCTAAATATCCACTTCAGGGGTTTGAGTTTTCTTTTATTAACGTGTCTTGCCTCAGGGAAGGATAATTTTGTTGTTCGTAATCATAAAGGGTACAGTTGATATAAATTTACACTGACTTGTACAGATCAAGCACATTCTGATAAAAACGTCACAGTTATAACATTTGGACAAAAAAAAGATTTGTTGTTTTCTGTTAAACCAGAGACTGTCAGGAATTTCACTGGGAGTACTTGAAATATCAGCAACGAGAAGTAAAATTACCTAAATAAATGTGCTTTGGAGATATATTTATCTGAGAAGATTAAACACACTAAACATGAGAAATTCCAAAGTTTAGAAAATAACTATGACTTAACATGTAATTTTGTAAATAAAACATCTTGTTACCATTTTAATGGCTTCAGGAAGAATTTTAAAGCACTTAAATCTGATCTGCTTATAGAAAAGTTAGTAGAGGCTTATGCTTAAATATACACACAATGGATTTAAAAATCAGTTCACAAAGCCTGCAAGTGTTACTTTTTCACAAGGTCCAAAAAAGTAAAGAAAGCAGGAATATGCTAGAACTCCTTTGACCACAGCACTGGTTGTCTTCAGCAATACCATACTTAGCCTCCTAGTAAACTATAGACTCATCTGAGCTAACATGGTTGCTTCCATATATCCTTTTGGATTTTAGATGTATAAAATTTCATTAGATACTTCCCATGGTATGAAAGTATTACGTATTAAACTACAAAAGTATTGGTTAAAATGTTATGTGAGTTTGAGGTTAATTGCACAGCCACCAATAGCTGCAGTATCCTATGAAGCAGCAAAAGACATATGCCAGAAATCCTTTCCAGAAAACCCTGGAAAAAAAGCAGAAGTTACAGTACTAATTTTCCCTTCTACTATCGGATGAAACCTGGCCACCTGTTTTCTGTCAGTATACCATAAAGGGAAATTGTACCACTTCATATGCATGAATAGCATTACTGGAAAAATCTAGATTAAAATTTTATATATGTTAAGTTTATGAAACCTTCAAGCCTGCAGACTTCATTTACCCTGTTTATATACACAGTCATTTTAAAGAGTATTTCTTACTCTGGGAGGCTACTGCACTGGATATTTGGTATATCAGAAACTTATGCATTTTGTAATAAAGTGTTTATTCCACGTGCAAGAACAGATTTCAGTTGGGTTAAGTAGTCTATACCCCTGAAGGCCATTAAAAATGAACTGATAAGACTGACTCAGCATAGCTCAGAAAATCCATCAAAATATGAAGTAGTATGTGTGATATTTTTGGCATTCAAATAAACGTGTATCCTTTCACAATTTTCTTTTACTAGCTCAACACTTCAGCTGTCATTGCAAGACATTTTATCATCTGAAATAACTTTTTCTTCTCTATGGATATGCAATTTTTCTGCATATATTTTAAAAATGAGGGTTTTGTCTTCTTTTGTGTGATAATAAATTAATGCTAATAAATTGCTATCGGTTCCACCAGAGCTTCCACATACTTCAAAAAAAACATGGAAATCAAAGAGAATTTCAATCTAGAGTATCATTTAATCTTTAAAGCAGAATATAGGCATACTATTTAATTTATACCTGTGCTGGAAAGCTAGCAGACTTCTGTTTTGCAGTCCTGTCATGTATAATCCAAACAAGTGATAATCCCAAACAAAATGTTGGCTTCCTTAAGTATAGAGCATACTCTCAAGTGTGTAAACTGAGCACACACTCAACTTAAAAAGCTGCAGAAGCCTTTCCTGACCTCTACAAAACAAGGGTGGTGTGGAGATGGAAGCTGCTTAAGTGACACAGGCTCCATTCATCATAGAAGAGGTGAAGGAATGGAGCTCATATACTTATTCTCCAAAGGAAAGAAATAAATACAAGAGCTAGTTGGTTCTGCTGGTACATCTTGTGGGGGGAAGGTGGAAGAGATAGAGGCTACTGGGCTTCTCCTGGAGTAATGTTGCAAGTGGATGGGGACCGTTAGGAAATACAGCAGCTGAGTTTCATATACTTGGATGACATCTGGAAAAACTGTCTGTTGTGTAACTAATTGGTTAAACGTGTTTAGCTTATCATTGAGGCTTTGTAGAATAAACATAGGGAAAATGGAGAATTACTTCAGTGATGGTATGATTTAATAAACCTTATTCCTTTTTTTCAAATAGTGCTCATGCTATAAATTCAAAAAAGGCTTTTTCTTTCAAAAACAAATTGCGACACTAAGCTTTCATGATAACTCAGAGTACATAAAAGTATACCAAGAATAAAGCGAGAAATTTGGTTGCTGGGCTATTTTGTGAGGTGGATAGTTAGCCTTGTTAAAATTCACCATTTCAAATAACACTTGGCAGCATTGTTTTAGTATCTTCTGTAGTGAAGTGGGTACACTTCCAGTTGCTTGAAGGTATCAGTAATAAGCACCACTTGCCAGGGATCTTACAGCCAAAAACCCAAATTTAGACATAAAATGGGATCCAAATGTGGATTTAAGTGACAATCTTAGTTGTCACCAGCATTGCAGTAATTTGGAGGAAAACGCATGCTCACTGGCATGTGTATAGATTCACAGTGAGTTTCACCATTTCATTGTAGCCTTTTAACAATAATGTAGCTGCTACAAATTGCAAAGCACCACCTGCCAAGATCCTTTTCCAAAAAAGGCCCCTATATGCTCAGAGGTTTATATATACATACAGACACACATACACACATACACACAGACACGTAGATAGGTAGGTAGACAGATAGATAGATAGATAGATAGATAGATAGATAGATAGATAGATAGATAGATAATGTTGAGTCTCCTAAATGACTGCTTCAGTCAGGCTTCAGTGGAATCTCAGCAAGAAAACTAAAAGCTGTTTCTTGCAGAAAATAACTTGCATTAGCAAAGACTGCCCACAGATGACTGACCTACACTTAATATTTCTTAAAACTGAATGAACAATGCATTTCCAGGCATTTTTTTTACCAGTAAAAATGCATGAATAGAACTCTTTCTAGAATCTTTGCTTCTGGTTCTGAAATAAAAAAAAAGAAACATTCAAAACCCACAAAAACAAAACCACAAAACCCCCACACATTTCTGCACAGGAAGATGCAGAAAAGCATTCTCTTTTGAAGGAGCGTGTCCAGCAGGTTTTCTGACCTGTGGCTTGGAAGAAATCCACTGCATTTATTTCCTAATGCAGTCTTCTCTTTTCTTCCTCTTTCCTGATATCTGAGCTCAGCATATAAGAAAAACAAATTCTTGGTTCAGTTTTCTCCATGAATGAAGCGCTGCTTCATAGAATGATAAAATCATTAATGCTGGAAGAGGCCTGTAAGACCATCAAGTCTAACCATTAACGTAATACTGCCAGGTCTACCACTAAACCATATCCCTAAGCACCAAGTCTACGTTTTGCCTGATCGATTTACACAGAATTGTATCAAACAAAAGACTATTGCTGTTAAGACTATACATATATAGTCCCTATACATTTTCTCATAGCATGTGTGTATGCTCTATAATGAAATCAGCAGCAGTGCTACATCTGTAATCTGCGCCATGTACTTTCTGGGACACACAATGGTGGCCTTTAAAGGACACGTCAGCCCCAAGTCCTCTCAAGATTCACGGGACAATAGTGGCGTTATTCCATTTCGCAGCTTCCATTGTCCTCTAGGTAGTCAGTATGCTCGATGCCTGACTGAAACAGACGCAAAACATAATCATGCCAAGAAAGCCACCCAGCCCCTCCACCTCTGCCCTCCTGCTGCCCCCGCTGTTGCCGAGGCAGGGCACAGCCGCCCTGCCCAGCCTGCCGCAGACACCCACCCGAGCCACGCTCGCAGCCCCCGGCCCAAAGCGCCGCCGCCGCCGGGACCTCCCTGCCGGCAGCCCACACAGGCACTCGCACTGACTCACGGCTGTCAAACCGCGCCATCCCGGCTTAGGCGAGATTAGAAATAAAAACCCGGGCGAGAGTTTGGAGGCTGCCTGTCACACAGAGCGCGGCACCAGCGCTCTCTCCTGCGGAGCGAGGGCTGCGGAGCGCCGTTTCAAATTCCCTCCCTGGACGGGCGCCTCCCGGCCCGCCCCGCGCCCCTCGCCCCACCGACACCTCGCTCAGCAGCGTGCGAGACCGAGGCAGGGAAGGGATTCGCCCTGCCCGTGACCACGGCTGGGCAGCTCTGCAGGCTCCAAGCCCCGCGCTGCCCTCGGCCCCGCTGCCCTGCCGTGCCCTGGCCGCGGACGCTCCGGCCGCCCTTCCCGGGGCTTCCCCCGCCCGCCCCGGCGCGGGCAGCGGGCCAGGGCCCGGCGCGTTCCATTCGCCGCGGGCCGGGGGGTGGGCGCCGCGCCGGGAGCCCTTCGCTGGCCCCAGCGACGGGACACGGGGCCCGGGCTGCCTCTGCCCGGCTGGGCACCGCGACC
>JAWWEW010000131.1:48914681-49021390 GCA_035583185.1 Anabacerthia variegaticeps
ACTTCATTTGGGGGCGGGAGGGGGGGAGGGGGGGCGGAGTTGGTAGGGTCCGGAGGGGCCGGCGAGCGCGGAGCGCGGGCGCCGCGGCTGTCAGTGAGCAGCGGCGCCGCCAGCGGGGACAGGCGCAGCCGGGGCCAGCCCGCCGCCCCGGGCTGCAGGAGCCGCCGCCGGGACCCGCCGCCCTCGGCCCGGGCTCGCTGCGGCGCAGGGCGCGCTCGGAGCGCGGCAGGTGCAGGGCGCGCCCTCGGAGCGAGGCGGCCGCGCCTCCGCCCCGGCCCGGCGGCGATGCCGGCGGTGCAGAAAACCGTGTCCGAGATCCGCTCCCGCGCAGAGGGTAAGAGCCGCCCGCCTCGCCCGCAGGGACGGGGTGCCCGCCGCGGCGGGGCCGGTGTGGCGCGGCCGCCGCGCTCCTCGGCCCGGAGGGGCTGCGGGGGCGGCCGCGCCGGGGCAGCGACCCCAGCGCCGTGTCCGTGTTCTCCGGGAGCTGTCGTGTGTGTGGCTGCCGCTGCCATAAATCGGTGTCGATGCCCGCCGAGCCCCGCGCAGGGTGTTGCCCGACAGCGATGGCAGCGTTCCGCGGCGAGCCGTGGCTTCCCTTCCCCGGTGCGCGGGGCGGCGCGGCCCGCCGGCCCCGGGCGGCAGCGGGGATCGCGGCCTGGCGGCCTCGGCCCGGGAACCAGCCGCGATCCCTCCTTTGTCTGTGGCGTGTGCGTGGGCACCGGTCATCAGAAATAAACATTTCTGATAGAGGGCATGTGCCTGGAAGCTTCGGACCGTGCTGATGTCTCGTCCCTAAGCGAGGGAGGGGGATTGCTCAGCCTTCACATAACGGCGTGTCAGCAGCTGCCTTGTGGAAGGAATCGCTGCGTTGAAATTATATTGCGATAAGATTTATTGCATGCAAAAGTAAATTTTGAAATCGCGGGCCCCAAAGCGGCAGTCTGTTGGGACGACACTGCAGGCTGTGATTTTTGGTTGCTCTAGGTAACAATAGCAGTGTCCCGGTAATGGCACGTACCTCCTGAGGCAGGTATACAGGGTTTAGTCCCTTCTCTGAAAGTTTTCATACTTAAACTGTACATCAGGTTGATTTTTTTTTTTGGTTGATTTGTTTGGCTGTATAGAAAGGCAGAAACTTTCTCCCTGTATCTTCCATCTTCCAAACAAAGGATATTTTATTTATTTATTTTGTGCTAGAAAATGCACAAAGAAGCATAGATTGGAAATAGGCTGTTTGCTTGATGTTCTTTTCTGGGTTTACGGCTTTACATGCCTTCCTCCCCAAAAAGTAGGTTTGTGGGAGGTCTGGCTCTGCCTTTGACTAAGAGGTGTTAGCTGGCCAAGAAACAGAGGAATGTGTTTTTCTAAGAAGAAAGGAAGAATGTGCATCTTTCCAGGGACACTTTTGAAATGTGTTTGCAACCAGAGCACCTGTCCTGCTATACTCACAGTGATTAGTGCGTGCATATAATGGGATGACCTAAATGACCAGTTTTTCAGTGCTTAATTTCAGTTCTTTTCCACTTATTCTTGCTCCAGACTGTTAGCTTTCACTACCAGCTGAGTAGTGCATAACTAAATTGGGAAGATTGATGCTCCCTTTAAAATGATCTAGTTAATGACTATTAAGTGTACAGATGTGGTGTTCCCTAAAGGTAACTGACTAAGATGTGCAATTGCAGTGAAAGGAAAAGCAGTAGTCCAGTTTACTTGCACGAGGTTGAATGACTGTGAAACAGTTGAATAAAGAATTTAGAGGGCTTCTCAAAAATACTTCCTTTAGGACTGAAAATAGGTATGAAATGTCTTTTAAGAAACCTAACTTTTGCAAAATAACATGATAGTTCTTCCATCATACCAGCAGAGTTAGGCTCATACTATATACAGTACTATTCAAAGAAAAATTATTTTAAATTTGTTACTGTTTTCTTAATCTTATATTAGTGTGACAGTTACTAGTTCATTTTATTTATATTTAGTTAATTTGTTTATACATCATTCACAGTGAAACCAATGTCAGAGTCCCTTCCTTTTTTCTTTTGGAGATAAATGCCTTCAAAGTCTAGTTAGTCCACACATTTGGACTATGTGGTTGGTATTTTTAAACAGTTCTTTGTAAGTCAATATTACTATTGTCTTAAAAAAAGAACTCCAGCACTCTGCAATGTGGGTCTCACCCCTAGCATTTGACAAGGACATAAAGGAACTGTAAAACCCTAGCTCTGGCCATCACAGAAGGCTCTTAGATAAGCTCTGTGCAAAGTGATGATAAGGCTGCTTTCAGAGAACACCTCCAAAGTCTTACCTACAGTGCAGAGTTTTTACTGGCAGTGTCTCTCTGTGTTCTTTGGAAGTCACTGGTAGTACTGTAATCACAAACAACAGCATTCATGAGGGCTGTTAAGGCGTGCACCATTCCTTAGGATAGTCTAAGACTTGTGGGGATCTGGCACACAGGCTTAATATTACTTTCCTTATGCTAGAATTTTGTATTGTGTCTTTGGGATTAAAACCTCATTTTTCTCTCCTGTCACTGCAGCAGCTAATTTCTGTTTCAGAGACCTTTTCCACGGATCGTGAACTACCTTATCAGGCTGGATTGTCTTGACATCATCTCAGAACTAAGCGCGCTCTCACATGAAGAGATAGTAATACTGTTATTAGAAAAAGTCAGCTGTTGTGCTCAGATGAAACAAACCAAGTCAGAACTGTCAGAACAATGTGCACATATATCATTCCAAAGAATTGGTCAACAGTTGCACAGAAGAATTGACAGTACAGTCTGTAAATGATTGCAAAATAAAAATGGTAGGTGTTCTAGAGTCTCTAAGACAACATGTTACCTGCACAGAGAAAAGAATTTGAACAAAAAGGAACTACTGATTTTATGCCATTCTTCCAAACCTCTGCAAGTTCTTCATGGCAGATAAAAGATATCCAGGCATGCTCAGAACCTTGCGTTAATAGGTTTTTGCGTCCGTTATCCCTCTCGCAAAGAACACCTACTGCTCACCATTAGCCTAGGAAATGCTACCGTTCTGAAGTAGTATGTGTATCAGTAAAGTCTCACTCAACGTACAGAAGATCTGGCCCTCTTAAACAAATTTAGGAAATTGGTGTGGTATTCTGCAATTGCAAAACACATGGGAAATCTTTGAGTAATGTGGCCTACATCAAACTTTATTAAATTCAGTAATTAACTATGGTTATTTTAGCTATATATAGCTAGTATTAATATTAAATAATATGAAATTGAATAATTCAAAGTATTTTATTTCTTTTGAGACGTTCTGAAAGAGTGGAATTGTGCTTGGCAGTTCTTATGGTTCTCTGAAGATTGAAGCATTCATCATTTTCCTCTCTGTGTTGGTGTAGTTCAGTGAAATATTGTTGAGAAAGGGTAGAGATTTGGGGTGCCATGGTGCTGTCTACCAAAAACAGTAGGTAATAACTAGTTCTTCATGTTAGTGGAGGTAAATGCCTGTACGAAAACAAGGTGAAGCTGAATTTGTGCAAGATGAGATGACTTTGCTTTGAAGAAGGAATGTGTTTTGAAGTTCTGTAGTAGAAATCAGATTGTCTTCATCAGACTGTCTTTGTATTGCCTAATATATCTTTAGGTGTTGCTGCTCATGGTCTTTAGGACTATATAGCATTTTACCAGATGTAGTACTGATTACAGTTACTTGTGTCTGGGGTTTTTTTTTCCTGCCAAGACTGTTTTGCAGATTATGTTGAGATCCCTGTGTTTCACAACAGGGAAAAAACCTGATCTAGTTTTTCCTAGAACAGGCTTGACCATCTCAGTGATACCAGCAGGTTCAAGCAGGTAATTTGAATTTCTTTCTGTGCTCTGACTCCTCAGGACAGATGAATGGATCAGGTTCCCATTGCCTGTTCTGTCAGTGAGGGTCTGGCATGGTATTACAACAAATAACTCCAAGGACATCTTTTTTGTAATGATTTCCTCCTGGAACTGTGCCACATTCTTCAGGAATAGGAGCTGGCAAACTGACTGTCCTGTTTTGGCTGGGAGAGAGTTAATTTCCTTCCTATTAGCTAGTACAGTGCTGTGTTTTGGATTTAGAATGAGAATAGAGTTGTTTTACCAATTTAGAAACTTCTTAATCAAAACTGGCTTAGAAAGAGCCCTTGCAAATACTGTATGTTGGAAGAGAGTTGCTTCTTCCAAATTTATTCTTGGAAACAAAATGTGGTCTTCAATGCATTCTCTTTTTGGAAGAAGCTCGAGTTGATGTGGGGGCTTTTATGTTTGTTTCATTGATTACTTATTTATTTGGACTTTGTTGTTGAAGATATTATTCTTTTGCTGGCAAAACTGAAAACATGTACTCTATGCAAAATACACATTTTGCTCTGAATATTTTTTCAGGTACAGCTTGTACCCTGGGAAGTAATTACCCAGTCTCCATACTTTGAGAATTGACAACAATTCTGTTTCAGATTTTTTCTTGCCTTTTCCCACTCTTGCATATGATTTGTCTCTGTTCTTTAATATTAAACAGATTGAAGGAAAATCTGAACCAAAACCTCAGTTATTTATTGAGTGACTTTGATGAAATTTGTGATGTTGTTCTTATCCATCAGTAATTTCCAAATTCTGTGTTCTGCTAGCAAATAACTTTCAGACTGCAGAAGAATATACTATGTACGGTCATTCTATGTTATGCAACAGCTTGGTAAATGAACTTGATTAGGGTAATAGTTGAAATCCTTTGATACTAAAGAATATTTTTAATTGGTTTGGGCCCTGTAGTGACATATAATAATAAAATAATCAAAATATATGACTAGAAAGTGTGATTCTGAGTATTAAGAGGGAATTAGTTCTGAAACTTCACATTTCTGCATAATAAATTGTCAGAGTACTATGATGTCTTTGCATTTCCTATTCTTTTTAAAGTTCTGTTGTGTAACTTTTTTCAAGTTAGATGCTTTTCTGACAGTGGGGACATGGAAGAACGTTAGTCATGGACCACTGTTCCATAATTCAGCTGTGGTTAAGTAACAACTTAAACCTGGTTGAATATCAACTGCTGCAAGCCACAGCATAGGATGAAAAGTTTTGGAATATATTTGTTCTTTCTGAATGGCAGGTCTGACTACTATAGCATGACAGTTCCTATCTGATCTGTGATAATTGCTGGGTTGCTAGTTATAAGACTTAAAAATTATTACTAAGAGTTTTTTCAGAATGTGTTGTGACCTTAAATTGTTGCAGGCCAAAATGAGTGATGCTACTTTTTCATTTTAAGCCTTTGAACAGTGCTTTTCTTACAGCTTGGTGCGATGAACAGACAAGAAGCAGGTTAGGTTGACATTAGTTTAATATCTGTAACACAGTAATGACTACATTTTTAAAAAACAAGAGAGATTATAATGACTGTTTCATCTTGAGTTCTTGCAGACTTTTCGTAGTCAGAAATTTATAATGACTGATGCTTTGCTGTTGTCTCTGCATGTGTTATGGATTTGTTATTCTTTCTGTCTTCATTCTGCAATTGAGGGTTTTATTTTGTTAACTTTCTGAATGTTTGGGTTGATGCTCTTCTGTTGGCTTGGAACCTTCCAGAGGATTAAATAAGGGCAACCACCTCTTTTAATTCTTTCGATGTGTTAAATGCATCCTTTATGAAAAATGTAACTACTGCTACCAAGGGATGATCTGGTGAAATTTCCCTTCCGTTTTCAATTATAGGTCTGCTTATATTTTTCCTGTGGTTACTTGTAGGCAATATTTTTATGATAGGGTAGCCTCTGCTTGTTTAATAGACTGAGTTCATACAAATTCATAGAATCACAGTATACTCTGCATTGGAAGGGACCCACAGGGCTCATCAAAGTCCAATTCCTGGCCCAGCACAGGACAACCCCAACAATCACACCATGTGTCTGGGAGCATTGTCCAAGTGCTTCTTGAACTCTGTCAGGCTTGGTACTGTGACCACTTCCCTGGGAAGCCTGTTCCAGGGCTCAGCCACCCTGTGGATGAAGAACCTTTTCCTAATATCCAGCCTAAATGTCACCTGACACAACTTCAGGCCATTTCCTCAGGTGCTGTCACTGGTCACCACAGAGAAGAGATCAATGTCTATCCCTCCTCTTCCCCTCACAAGGAAGCTGTAGGCCACAATGAGGTCTCCCCTCAATCTCCTCTTTTCCAGGCCGAACAGACCAAGTGATCTCAGCCTCTCCTTGTATGGTTTTCCATCCAGACCCTTTAGCATCCTCATGGTGAGCACCTCCTTTGGGTGCTTTCACCCAAACAGGGAAGAGAAGATACTGAGCTTTGTGTATCAGTCAAGTAAGTCTCTGTGTATTCTAGTGAACATATTTCAAAGAGTAGGTAAGGAGGTGGTAGGACACAGTTGATATTTAAAGCTTTCACAGTAGTGTAATGCCGAGTATAGAAGGCAAAGCATGAGGCTCAGAACTTAAGTCCTAAGATTGCTTTTTAGATGAAAATTGAAAAAAATTAATTCAGGGCAGTAGGAGGGGAGATGGTGAATATTTATGAAGCTCCTCAACACCTTTTTGCTGTCATTTTGATTAAAGAACAAATAAATGCCTTAATACAGAGATAGGAAAATATATATCTATAGTTTGGCAACCTTTTTAGCAAACAGGTAGTATGTAGTATTTAATGTCTACTAACATTTGTTTTAACTCCATTTCTGCCAATTTTCAAGGCCAATTACTGGCATCAGTTTTTAAATGGATGCTTTAAAATTAAAGTAGTACATTCCACAAATGTGCAAACCTTCCTTATTTCCGGAACTTGGTCAGGCTAGGTTGGTACTGCAGACAAAATTGTTTCGAACTTTTCGACGTAAATATTCTCACAGGAGCTATGTCTCGTCTTCACTTCCTCATGGAGCAACTGGACAATGAGTGTTCTGTACTCATAATGAAGTTGTGCTCACCATGTGACGCATTTGGACTCAGTCAGGTACAAGCATGTGACTGGATGTGCACCCGTAGCTTGACTGAAACCTAGTTGTCTTAAAGATGTACCTATCAATCTCTAACAGGGATATTTATTTATGGAACTGTGTGATGAAGGTTGTGCATAACCAGTTGTATGATGGGTGGCCCTCCAGGGAGAGGTAATGACAAGGATAGGAAATTATGTGCTTAGTCTGCTACATGCACCTCTGTGGTTCCTTGAGTCAAGGACTATTGTGTGGGCACTTGTTCAGGTGGGCCAGTCTGTTAGGCTGGCTCCCCTTCCTCTGAAGAGACTTCTTGAGATACATACTGAAATTTGAATAGAAGTGTGTTGGATGTGTGCCTTTCATTGGATGAATTGAAAGAAGTAGAGAAATTGCAGTGGGTGAATGTGGTAGTCAATTTCCTGTGCCATAATAGAGTCTGAATGGCAAATGGCATGAAATGAGAAGTTTTTGTTGAGCCTTTGCACAATGTCTGGAGACTTGACTTTGCAAGGTAGTGTTTGAAAGGTATGTTCTGGATATAATAGGGGAGAGTCAGTGTATCAGTGTAGTGGGCCAGTGGACTGGAGAACTTGGATTTTACATAACCTATTTATAAGGATTTGTAGAACATGCTAGAAATAAGTTTGAAGTTTTCATGTACAGCTTCAGTTATCCTTGACATGCTCTAAATTCTAATGTATTCAGTTGCCTTATAATATAGGGGGTTTATGTGTCTTTTTCTTTTGGAATATAGAAGGAGCAGTGTTCATTTAACAAGCACCTATACACACACAGATTATAATGTTAAAACCTTATGGTGATGGTTTATGCCATACCTGTTTTTACTGTACAAGCTCCAGCCCAGTCTGCTTAAGCCTGGTATCATCAGTGTAATGGCTGAGTGGTGGACAAAACATGAGTGAAAAGCCTTGAGAGAGAAGAATACTTTGGTATCCCTCTTTACAGATGAAAGTTGGAATGCAGGTTGGCACAATGTTCCCCATTGTCTGTAGAAGGATATGCATAAAGCTCAGCTTTTACTGTACTACTGGAGGCAAGTGCTGGGAATCTCAATGAGTCTGACAATATTCTTTCAAGTTAAGCAAACAAAATGAAGAATATATTGATGTTTCTTCTCTGGGACTAATTCACGAAGAAAATTTGTAACAAGTGAAGGAGTGGTATCTCATTAAGCAATGAGACCCGCCAGCTAAGATTGACCAATTTAATGGTATTGGCTTCCAGGGATCACTTCTTACAGCTCAACACTTGCCCATCACAGTGAGCAAGAAATCAAGCAAAGATGGCAGTAGGACTGCATGAAGCAAGGCATTTGACACTGTCCCACACAACATCCATTTCTCTAAACTGGAGAAACATGGATTTGAAGGATGAACCGCTCTGGATAAAGAATTGTCTGTGTGGTTACACTCCCAAGAGTTGCAGTCAACAGCTCAGTGGAAAGCAGTGACAAGTGGTGTTTCTCAGGAGTTGGTACCAGGACTTTTCAGCGTCTTTCTTGGTGACATGGACAGTGATATTGAGTGGCCCCTCAGCAAGTTTGCCAATGACACGAAGCTGAGTGGTGTGTTGACACACAGAGACATCTTAACAGGCTTGAGAGGTCGACCTGTGTGGAACTCATAAATTTCAACAAGACCCTGAAGGAAGGTAGATTTAGATCAGGTATTAGGAAGAAATTCTTTACTGTAAGGGTACTGAAGCACTGAACCAGTGCCCAGAGTGGATGTGGACTCCCTGTCTCTGGAAGTGTTCAAGGCCAGGTTGGATGGGGCTCTGAGTAACCTGATCTGCTGGGAGGTTCCCTGACCATGGCAGAAGGATTGGAACTACATGATCTTAAGGTCCTTTCCAATACAAACCATTCTATGATTCTATGAATTAGCAAGGAGTCCTGACAAAACTCAGGCATAAAAAGGGAATGTATAGGAGGTGAAAGCAGGGACAGATGGCTTAGATGAGTAGAGAGGGATGGGTTTAGCAAAGTCATAGCCAACCTGGGGTTTAATCTGGTGAGCAGCTTGTAGAAGCCCTTCTTGCTCTTCACAGGTGTGCTGGTTTAAAACTGGCAGGACAAGTGAACCTAACTAAGAGAGATTACAAGTCAGAGTTGCAATTTAATAAAAAGATTACAATAAATACAATGATACAGAGAAAACCTGGTTTAAACCCACAAAAATCATGAATAGCCCAGGACCCAGGGACACAAACAGGACAGTGTTTATTAGCCCCTGTGCTGAACAGCACATGGTCCCCCTGGGCACAAAGTAGAAGGAAACGAAAACCTGTTGATGAGGATGGTGGTTATGGTCTGCATCATTACAGCTGCCTATTGTGCCAGTCTTTAATGGCCCATTAGCAGACATGACCCCTCAAACTGGGTGCGAAGGTGCTAATGCCTCCTCAAGCAGAGTTATCACAGCTGAGTCAGTGGTGTGAAGACAGGAACACTCCCCTGCCTTACAGGGTTCTTTAACACCCAGCCTGAGGTGTCAGATGTGCCCTGAGCAGCTGCTGCAGCCATGATTAACTGCCCTCAGGAATGACACAGAGGGTGTAGAATGCAGTTTTGGTTATACCCACATAGTGGTAAACTAGTCCCAGCCCCTGTAACCAGGACAAATGTAGCAGCAGGAAGATGATGACTGTGGGAAACATGGGCCTGCACGCTGAATGTGTCAAGAGAACCTGGAGACAAAGGATATAGAAAAGGATGAACTACACAGCATCTCTCCCCTTTAGACTCTACTGATAAGATCAGCCTTCAGGAGCAACATGCTCCTGATAGCAGTGGCAAAGTCTGAAACAAGAAAGGCTTACTTTGGTGGAGGAGGATCACGTGAAACAAACTGGCAATACACAAGTCTGTGGGATCTGGTAAGATGGAATCATGAATGTAGAGGAGGCTAGCAGCTCTCAGTGTTAGACCACTCTCAGTTGTGATTGCGGGGATGGAGGACGTAGATTTTTACTAGTCATCTTGACTGTATTAGAAAAGCTTTGGTTTTTCAGGGGTCATTACTTGCGAGAAATGCAAATATATTGGGTTCACATTTGCAATACATGTCTTTTTTGTGTCATGAAGTGCCTTGTATCTTGTGTATGTCGATCTGTTTATATGGAATATCATGCTGTGTTTTTACAGGCTATGAGAAGACAGAGGATGCTTCTGAGAAAACTTCCCTAGCTGATCAAGAGGAAGTGAGAACTATATTCATCAATCAGCCCCAGCTAACCAAATTCTGCAATAATCATGTCAGGTATTGACAAAAATGCTAGAACATTGCATGTTGCATAGCAAAAATGAAAATATTGTGTTTATTCCACTTCTATCGTTTCCTCTAAGCACTAATTACAGTCTCAGACTCTGGCAGGAAGAATGAAGTGAAATGAGTAGACAAGTAGAGCTGTTTCAGTTACAAACCTGACCTGAATTTTTCAGAACGGGGTGGGGAAGGTATGGATGTTTTAATGCTGTACCATCAGCATGTCCCTAGAAGGTGGATTTGTTCTTCAAGTTTCCATTTGCTTCATCTTTGAATGTATTCCTGGTAGCTGAATTCCAATGCAAATGTACTGCACTTGAGCACAGCATTGTTTGTGCTTTGGAAATGCTTGTCTTTTTCAGTCAGCCAGTTAAAAGGTGCTGTGGCTGCTCATAAAACCAGTTTTGAATTTAAAGTTCAGGCTTTAGGGACTCTTCTGATGGTTTACATTGTGGTTTTTTGTTTTGCTTTCGATGCATTTTAAGTCACACACTAAGTACTCATAAGTAATATATGTTTAGATCTGATAACATCCTCAGTTCTGTTAAAATTCAAAAGAAATGAACAGCAAAAGTATCTGTCCCAAGTAGGTGTGTTTTCTGAAGATAACTTTGATAATGTGAAGAAATTTTTTAGACGTTGAGAATAATGTGATGGGATTTTCCACGGGTTTGAGTAACTTTATAATGATGTT
The DNA here is from genome assembly GCA_035583185.1 of Anabacerthia variegaticeps. Lineage (NCBI taxonomy): Eukaryota > Metazoa > Chordata > Aves > Passeriformes > Furnariidae > Anabacerthia > Anabacerthia variegaticeps. Next base: position 48,925,619 of record JAWWEW010000131.1, read on the forward strand.
TGTTGGTGTATACAACTTGTCTTTTCTGTCTTTTGCTTCATTACTTGACAGTGTTGAGCTTTTTTTGCATGATACGTTCATTCACTCTTTAAATTGACTGTTTTATGGAAAGTCAAAGTAAATATTACTGACTTAAAAATGAGCTAAAATATTCCTACAAGTTTTTTGCTTAGAAGTTTTTGGCATGTTGTTTTCACGTTTATTGTTTTAGGATTTTAGTTGATGGCATTCTGTTCTTACACAGATGTAAGGCTGACAGAGAGCTGGGAACTCAAACATTTTGTGATGGTGGTTTAGCAGAGATTATGCTAGAAAGAATTATATTTTCCCAGCCTAGCAAAATCACACTTAATATGCAATATTTATCAATTGAAAATAAAAAAGTAAACTTTCCATTCAGTGAAAGTTACGGGCTTTGTATTTTAACTGATTTTTATAATTCAAATTATTTTTTAAATGCATAATTTCAGTTCAGTCGAGCCTGTTATTAGGCTTTTGCCGTTGAATCGTGCAAACTCATACCCAACACAGAAAGTGCACATTGACTCGATCCTGACTTTGCACCCTCCTCATTATGCTTGTTACACCTCTTTCCCCAAAAATTTTGTCTGATCTGGAACTACTGGAGTGCAGTTCTCAGCCCACTGTATGCCACTGTTTAACCCTCAGGGCAGGGTCTTTGTCCAGGCCTGGTGCCTGCCCTGCCAGCTTCCTCAGCAGGGATGGTGTAACTACTTGACTCCTAACTTAGCTTTATTTTTTTCCTCTCCTTGTTGCCTGTAACTGAGAGGCAGCAAAGCTTGACTGCTTCCCATGAAGCAGGCTTAGGTGACGAGGGACCTTCTCTACCTCAGCATGGCAGCTTGTGACAGACTCTGTGGGTGGTGGGAGCTTCCTTGGGTGAGCTGGTTCATGGAGACCTGCAGGATGTCACTGTAGAAGTCATTCAGTTTCACTTTAGCCAAAACAAATGTGTACTAGCACAGGAAGCACAGAAGTTTCTGTTTTATTTGAAAGCTTGTGTAATTGAAAGGGAAAGAATACATTTGAAGAATTTTTTGTACTGTAATAATAGCATGTGTTTTTGTCTCTTTCTCTCAGCACTGCAAAGTACAACATAATCACGTTCCTGCCAAGGTTTCTTTATTCCCAGTTCAGACGAGCTGCTAATGCATTTTTTCTTTTTATTGCCTTACTTCAGGTAAGATCAACAATAAGATTCTGATGTTTTAAACTTGCTAAAAGAGTGTCTGTGCCAGAGACAGTGTTTTGCAGAGATACTGATATGGCTGTACTGTTCTTTCCAAGCTAGTTGGCCCCTAAGAATAGCTGTATTGTGTAGATGTAGTTGGAGTTTGTGGTTTATTTGTTCCTTGAAGATAACAAAATGCACACAAAGATTTTTCTGTAAAGCGGGTTAAGTATAGCTGAAATACTGTCAGGTGAAAAAGGTAGGTGTTGTGACAGGAAAATTCTATTTAAAAATATCTGGCATGCACAGAAAACTGTTACCTGTAGTTGGCATGTCTTCCAATGGAGGGTACTAACGAAAAACCTGAACTTTATGAACTATATTTGTGTAGGCTGTTTGGAGGTATGGGAATTTTAGCTGAGAAGTGATTATTTTTTCTTAGAGGTAAGGATTGAAACTGAAGCTGGACAAAGAAAACTGATTGTGGAGTCCAGCATTATGGCAGCTATTTCCTATATACCAGCTGGTCAGTGTACTAGTTAGGAAGGAAGCACACAAGTCTTTCCTGTATCACCATATCACCACTGTAGCTTCATTAGGTATATTTGTAAAGGACAATCCTTGACCCAGCTTACTGAGTCTTTTTTGAAGTATGTAAAAATTTTGCACATCTATTAGAATATTTTAGTTCAGCAGTAACTCAAGTTGATAAAGCGGATTGTTGTTTTTTGTATGCTATCCTTTGAACACATTAGCCGATGATGAATGAAAATTGAACCTGTGGTGAAGTGCACTCATGATTACTATGGACTAGTTCTGCATTTCAAATATATTTGATAAAAATGCATTTTTGGCATAATTTCTAGTGCATTTTTTAGAATGTGTTGATTTGTCTGTTCTGAAGGTTGTTGTATTAGGGATTGATGAACCCCAAAAAAATACTGAAAAGTGGCACATAAACTGCCATGTGTGCTTTTTACTCCCTCCCTTCAGTTGTTTCTGTAAATGAAAGTTGGTTCCTCTGTACTTTGATTTCTTTGCTTCTGTTTTAAAGTGCTTGAGGTGGTTTTGTAGAAAACATCTGCACAAGTACATGTTTCTACCACAGATGTTTCTACATCCTCCCTACTAGATGTTTTCTAGGCAGGAAGAAGTTCAGTGTTTCCTTAGGTTTTCTGCCTGCAAGCCTGTGGCTTCTAAATAAACTTCCTGCTACCCCATCTGGCATTTCAGGCTAATCCAGTAGTCCAGCAGCATTCCTTGTGGTGCCACTGTGCGCCTTAAGCCAGTGACAGAATATGAGGTTTCAGTAGCTGTTTGAGGCTTGGCATGACTGGTTGAGAGACTGGCAGGTAGCTGTTGGGAGTGTTAGGATTTTCAAGCCCACTATCTCCTGTGAGGCCATCAGTGAGACCAGAGCATCAGGAGAAAGGGATACAGGTTAATGGAATCAGAGTACAGGCTGGTGACTCTTCTGCTTTCAAATTTTGCCTGGAAAATAACATGCAATTGGAATGGGAGTTTGGACATACATGTAGGAATAGCTGAAGGAGTGATATATCCCTTTCCTTTGTAGCCAACATATAGGCACTTGCCCAACACTAACTTTCTGCCTCATTTTCACTTAATTCCTTGAAAAGTGTACTCTAGAGCAACCTGGAAGATAGATCTATATTGGTCTTACAAGAAACATAGCATATATACATACAACATCCTGTTTTCTTTTAGATGTACAATGCGGTGGTAGCAAAAAGAAATATATATATTTCATAAGTAACACTGGCTATTTTTCAAGCCATTTTGTGGTAAATTGGGTATGGCTTCTAACTGCATTGGGGCACCACTAGTTAGTGAACTCTTTTTTTCCAGAGATCTCATTGTCATCACACTGCATTACCCATTATAAGTCTGTTAAGGCAGCATTCTTTTCAACTATTCATGTTGCCATTAAGAACTTTTGTCAATATAAAGATAATTGTAGATAACCATCCATGTGTATCACATAAGTAGCTGCATTTTACCATAATTTACTTTTATGTACACAGTTGCTTGCATCATCTGTGGCCATAACTGCTTAGCAAAAATGGATTTTTCACAATAGACTGACAGAAAGCAGATATTTGAAATTTGTTAGTTAATATCTATTATGATACAGAATATATCATAAGATTAAAACTGTAAAGAAGCAACAATACCTTGGACTAGCTGTCTGCTCTAAAAAAAATCTAAACTGAAAAAATTAGTTGTGTTTTCCAAATAACTATTTTAATTTATTTTGAAACACAGAAAAGGAAGCTAAATATTCTGCAAACACTAAAACCTCTGGAAATAGTGCCACCGAACAGTCTATTTAAAATGCAAATGTTCTTTTATTGTATCAGCTGCTTTCGAACTGAAGACAATAAACCTCTCTTGGAAATAATCGACACCATGTCTAAAAAGTGAATTTGCTTGTCTTGTCTTTATTTGTACAGAACGTACTGCTTCTTGTACTTAAAATGTGTTTTCAACCAGCAACGCAAAAAATTTTTTTCTTTCTCTTTTGTTTCTAATAGCAAATCCCAGATGTATCACCAACAGGCCGCTACACAACATTGGTTCCTCTTTTATTTATTTTAGCTGTAGCTGCAGTGAAGGAGATAATAGAAGATATTGTAAGTATTTAACAGCAATATTTTTTAAATAGTTTTTATATTTTTAATTTTTAACATTAGAGAAATTTTCCTGAATAATTCTGTGTTGACCCATTCTTGCTTTCTGGATGTTTTTGAAAGCTTCTGAAGTGGCTTCCAAAGATGAAGTCTTAAAAATACGGTGTTGCAATTCAAAAGTGTGTTTACTATATTTACAAGTGACGATACCATGACAAAACAGTGACTGTTTATTATGTAGATTGTTTCTACTCTGATAGTTCTTAGTAATGAAAGATAAGCATAGTTTTAAAGTGTAAACTGGAACCAAAGACTCCACAGAACCCAGTCAAGTTCAGAATACTGCCCATTTTCTATCAAACAAGGACTCTGTTAAAAGAAGTTTGGAAGCTACTGAGTTCATCTCAGGTGGAATCTATTTTAAAACCAAATAACTGTTAAATATTTAGTTGGTTCAAATTTTTTGCATGAGCAAAGTCCTTTACTCCCACTATTTATACTTGAGAGATGGATTTAAGCTCATTCTGTGAAGCAGATACTAGACTAACATTTACAGAAGAAATGAGAGAACTTCTGACTTTAGTCATGGAAGAAGGTAGCATTAAAAGAATTTTTCCAGAATACTTTTTTTTTTTAAATCTTCAGATGAGGTACCTTTAAAAAAGTAGAGAAACCATTTGGAATTTGATTGAGGATCTAGGATGCTGCACAGTCTCAAGCAGCTTCACTTGTCCTCCTGTGGTGCTTTGACCTTTGGCTGGATACCAGGTGCCCACAAAAGCCATTCTGTCACTTCTCTCTGAAATTGGACAGGGATGAGAAAGACTGATGAACTGTGATAAGGACAGGGAGAGATCACTCACTGTCCTGGGCAAAGCAGACTCAACTTGAGGAAACGAGTTGAATTTATTACTAATCAAAATCAGAGCAGGATCATGAGAAGTAAAACAAATCTTAAAATTACCTTCCACCACCCCCTCCTCCTTCCTGGCTTTATTCCCAATTCACTACCTTCTTGCCCCCAGTGGCTCAGGGAGAGGAGGAGTGGGGGTTACAGTCAGTTCATCACATGTTGTTTCTGCTGCTGCTTCCTCCTGATGGAGAGGGGTCCTTCCCCTGTTCTAATGTGGGGTCCCTCCCAGGGGAGACAGTCCTTCACAAACTTCTCCAATGTGAGTCCTTCCCACAGGCTGCGGTTCCTCGCAAACTGCTCCCTTTCCACCACTCCCAGAACCTTGCCGCAGAAACTCAGTACACCTCCCTACCTGAAACTGGATGGCTTTTTATTTCCCAACAAACTAATTCTTGGACCTTTCTAAAAGGTGTCCTTTAACTTGCTACTAAAATTACAATGTTTCACTTTATTATGTTTAGAATAAATAGTAATTTATTTCGGTAAATACATTTAGATGAATGAGTAGATGTCACTTACGTAATTTCTGAAGTTTTAAAAATGGATTTTCCCAAGTTGTGAAATCTAGGTCCAAGCATTTGATACATCTCTTTATTTTTAAAGTCACATGCATAAAATCCTTAGTTTCACTGTAGTGACTTTGCAGGGTGTTGTAGACAGCAAAGGGAATAGGCCTTTTCAGTTTTTCCTATTTCTCCAGTCCAGTGCAACTTACTGTTAGCCTTTCATGTCTTAGTCCTAAGTGTGATCTGCTGACTCCTAATGGTCAGGAACAGGTGGTCCCTGTTAGACAGGTGCCCCCACCCATGCCAGGCTTTCCTAGTCTTTTTCCAGTCAGTGTGGTAGTGGTTGTTTTGCTTTCTTGCACTGAATGAAAACTTTAAAAGAGCTGGGACATTGTCAACATGGAAGTGTTCATTCTGACTTACTTTGAGGGGAGAGAAAGGAATTTCAATCTCTTATTTCATTTTGTACAAAAGATGTTGGGGTTTTTTGAGTGCCTTCCTGCTCTCTCTCCACTAAAAACATATGATGTAACCTATCTCCAGATGCAAAGGAATTTCTATATCTGTTTTTGTTCTGTTTTAGTTCTGCAGGTATGTTATGAGGAGGACAAGAGATTAGATACATTGTAACACGGCAGAGTGCCTTGTCCACTAGAGGAGCAGTGTTCCTGTTGGTGGGCAGTTCTCTTGAGTTTTGGAAAGGGTTGCAGGTTACATAGTCTTTCCCTGGGCACAAATAGTCAGCTCCCTGGGAGCATCATATTTATTGTGTTTGAGCAGAATTACAGTATATGTGCAGAAACGTAATCAAGAGGAAGACCATTGAGCTGCAAAGGAGGTTTGGAATGGAGGGTGACTGGTCACATGCCTCTCTTGATACAGTCCACTCAGTCTTCTCCTCAGTTACCTCTGTGAATTGAGAGTAGCCAAGATAGAGGCCTGTGAGTTCTATGAAACTCCTGGGTCACAAACTTGAGTGGTCCTGCAAAACACAATGAAGTTTCCATCAAATATTTTTCTTCTATTTGGCGTTTCTAGTTTTTACTATCCTACAGTCATCTTCTTAAATACATTTGTTGCTTTCTCTTTATATAAACAAAACCCCTTTTGAAAAAAAGCCATAAAATCAATTCATGTTCTTTCAGATATTTTTAACCATTCTGCTGTTAATGCTTACAGACTTACACCATCTGTCAGTGTCTAGGCAAATATAAAAATGAGGTTGCTGCTACTGTACAAAGTGTCCTTTTTAAAATTATCCAGTCGCATTTCTTTTGTCATTTATTTCTACCATTTGCTATTTGCAACTTGAACGGTATGGTTTGGCAGGGTTGGGGGAGAGACAGGGCTCAGGGTTAGTGAGTTTCACATATATCAACTAAACCAATAAAGTTCTCATTACCAAATCCTGTAGAGATACCTAAATCAATACAGCTGTACTGTTTTTTCCTGGGAAGACTGACCACTTGCTGCATAGTAAACTATTGAGAGTTTTTTCCCTTTATCTTAAATTTTCATTATGTCTCAGCTTCTTTACACAGTGAGATATCTAGGATGTCCAGGAATGATAATCTTCATCTAATATTAAAGCTTTTGGATAGAAACCCTGTCTATCGATATCAATAAATATACTTATCATAATAATATTTTTAGCTGAAGAACCAAATGTTTCTTTTTCTGGAATAAAATCCCAAGAAAAAATGTTAGCAGAAGACATTATTCATGAACAGCATGTGTTTTCCATATATGCTTCAAAAGCGCTAGCAAAATTTGTGACATGCAGTGCTAGATTGTCAGCTGTTTCCAGTGATTTTTGCCCATCATAGCTCAGAAAGCAACTGATATTAAACTCTTACTTTCCAAACTGGAGGAAATTCACCCTGTGGGCAAATAGACATCTGATTTGGTCAAGTTATACTTTCCCACTGATCAAGGGTGATTTATCTCTACAGTCAGTCATGTTTTTGAAAGGAAAATCTGTTGATAATCTGTGAAAATCTAGTAAAAGAATAATATGTCAAGTTTGCAGTGATAAGGTGGCCTTTTAAGGGCTGATAGGTTAGAGTCATACCAGCATTTTATTAGCAACAAATTACTCAAGTAGCTTGATTTATTTTTTTTTCAATTTACAAGAGTGCTTTTGATTTTGTTTGTATTTCAAAGGCATGAATTCTATATGTCTGTTCAAAATGCTTACCTAAACCAATTACTTCTATTAAAATTCGTTTTCCAAAAAACATTCCTGCTCAGAAAAAACATTAAATACTGTATTTAAACGAGTATGTTCCTAAACTTCTTGTATCTGAGATTGGTCATACCTTCAAAATGCTGGTTGTTAATAGCTGCATCAAAAGATTACTGTCAAAAGATTTCTTCTAGTTGTATTAAAATTGAAGGACATCAAGGCCTCTTTAGTGGGGTGTGCTGTCGATTTTTGTTTGTTTGCAGAAGTGAAGGCACTGGGTGTGACTTTCCTGTTGATCATAACTATGCAAGTAATTAATAGTTCTGTTTAAATGTTTAGTTGGTTTATTGAATAGATGAGTGGGAGGGGGTAATAGATCTGATTTTTATTAGAAGTGTGAAAGCTTTATTTTATTAACAGAAGTCTTTAACCACTGTGCATTTTTAATTTAGAAAAGGCATAAAGCTGATAATGCGGTGAACAAGAAACAAACACAAGGTAGGAAATTTTTTTGACCTTTTTAAGGAGGGGGGGCTATTGAATTTTTGCAAGTGGTAGCAATGTAATTTGAACTGCTAACAGGTAATTGAGTGGGAAATTGCATATGCAGATTACTTCAAAATTTGGAATGTAAACACTTGAAATAATAATTTGCAGTGATATTAGCCCCACAAAACAGGTTAGGTTGGGAGGTTCCTAAGAAACTTGAACATTTACTCATTTAGCACAGGTGGCACCGTAGCTGTTAAAAGATCATAATTACCAGTATATTTAGTGGGCCTACATTATAACTAAAAGTCTATAAATTTCTGAATACGCATGACTAACACTTTGATTTTGGAGAACTATGCAATAGGAAGAAAGAGTCAAAAAGTAGAACTGTCTGTCTGTGGTGTTTCAAAACTATAGATAAAGGTGATTGGAGGTTTTTTTTGGTTTCAGGTTTTTGGGCTTTTTTTATGAAATACATGTAACAGTTTGATGAGAGATGATATTTCGCCAGTCTATTCAAAGCAAAATTTTGGCATGTACTTTTTTTTAATAGATTTTGATAAAGAAAAGTGGTTTTAAATCAGGGGATTACTTTAGCTCAGAAGTGAAGGAAACCTTAACTAGTGTGTCCTAAACAGGCTTGTCAGGTAGGAAGTCAACGTTTAGGTGCCTGCTTTGCTGCCTTCACCTTTTCATGTTATTTGTTCTGAGGTAGGCCTCTCTTGATAGAAATGGTCCTGTTTTTATGAACAGGAAGATGAATGAGTGTCATGTGAATTTGATTGCAGAAAGTACGAAAAATACCACAAAGTGAAGAATCTTATATGGAATCCTTTTTAAATAAATAATAAACTTAAGGTTTTTAGGAAGGAATTCAGTCATTGGTTAAAGGTAAACAATTGTATCGCAGTGCTGAACACCAGAAACATAAATTCTAAAGCCTACCTAAATTGTGCATAAATATTTACTATAAAATTTATGGGGTATGGGACAGCAAGATAATGTATGAAACTACTGAGCATGTAGCTCAATAGAGGGTACCCAGAGATGAGGACAGGGAGACAAAACTATTGAGTGAAAGCACTGGGAACAGAAATCTCCAGAGAACAGGCCTGGAGAAACAGATAAGCAGCCTCTTAGCTATACGTAAAAAACAAAGGAAAACTTCATGTAGACATCCAAAATTCTTTGATCAGTCATTCGTTTTGAGATTGCAACCAACAGTTTTGGTGGCAGTGAATCTTGAAATGCCTTTTCAGTTTTAATTTTTCTCCAGAGTGTACAAAATTTTAATAAAAGTTTTGGTTTACTCTCTTTCCTGACTGTTCTCCTTGGTTACCTCTCCTTAGGGTCTGTGGTAAATGTTCCTAAAATTCCTGAATGTTCCATGCATGCAAAAGAGCATGTTGGAAGTTAAAGGTGTAATGAGGATACATAAAATATTACTAGCACTGAGAAACATGTTTCTTAAGCTAGTGCAGGATTCACATAAGTACAACATTGATCCTAGTGTACTGTCAAAGCAATTTTTGAATGTATTGTCAAATATATTCTGTTGTCAAAGCAATAAATAAAGTTTAATCAGTATGGTATTCTTTTACTTTGTTTTCATGTATTCAGCAGTTCTGTAACCCTGAAAAGCAGCGATATGCATAGTACCTTCTATATCCAGCTCCACCTTTGGCTTTTAAATGTACAAAATTGTTAATGAAGCAACATGTGCATGTATAGATTCTGTATGTGGGTTTCCCTTCATCTTTCTCTTCCTTAATGACTATCTCAGTTAAAATTAAGTAGCTAACTTTATAAATTTCCGTTACTACAAAAAACCTTTTGCAGAGGATTTTGATTTATTAGGCTGCATTAGGGATGATTTCTCTTATCTCATACGTATACAATACAGCAGGACATCATCAGACATTCTGACATGATGAAATATGCATTTCTGCAGTATGGTGAAATACCCTTCTGTAGGGCAGATGGAACATGCTTTTGAAAATTGGTTGTTAGAGACGGCTGAAAAGTGGGAGATACAAATGTGAAAGGCTGCAGAAGACTTCATGGCACAAGTTCTCTAACCATTATATAAAAGATACCTAGGAACACCTCTTCTTTTTTTTGTTCTCAGAAGAAAGTCGATTTAACTGAGTATCGGTGTATGTTAATTGGGCTTAAAAGCTTATCAGATCATGCTAGGATTAGAGTATTCCTGAGCTTTCAGGTGGCTCAACATGTTTTCATGAGTCTGATTCATCCAGTAGAGAGCTGATTTAACCGGTTATACCAGCAGGAAACAAATCCTGAAACTAAAAATGATAGTGTCCTTCCACATAGTGGGTTCAGCTGGCTCATCAAAGGGTCCAACAAACACTGGAGGCAGCATGCGTAAAGCAGTGGGGGCACACACCTTTGCATGGCGGGATGGCAGGACAGGACCTTCCCTTAACAGCCAGAAGTCCCTCCTTAAGGAGCTCCTGGCCACTGGTGACTTACATTTCAGACCCGCAGAACTCCACTGGCAGCTACTCTACCGTAGCTATTTATGAAACTTAGTTGTCTGGATTGCTTCAGAGTGTATTTTTAATTCTCATCAGTTCTTTCATCTGCTTGGTGGCTAGGCCCCATGAACAGTATGGCTGACACAAGGGGTGGAAGTAAGTAGTTGGTGGCAGAATTATGAAATGTTTTGGGTTCCTTAAGACAGTGTTACAAGCACTGTTATAATCATGCTGAATATGTAGTTTTCCCAGTGAAGGGAAATCGTTTGTCAAAATAGATTTTGTATAATGATCAGCTGATTGGTGAGACAGTCATTAAAATATCTTGCTTACTGTCAGAAGGGGAGTCTGCTCCATTTACCATTGCCCTTGACCATATGAGCACTAATAAATTTGGGGGAAGGAAGGGAAAGAGAATTTATCTCTTCCTAAAGAATTATTAAGCGGGTTAAATAATGATGGCAGAAATCACTGAGATAAACAAGAGGAGTCAGTCTGGATCCTCTTTTTTAACTCAACACATGCTTACGTAAGAACTTGGTCCTGATCAGGTACTTAAGATAAGCTTCCTGACAGTTCGAAAGCTGGGAGACACAGTGAAAGGGAACAATCTCTTAAAGCTATCTGAATATTGATGCATAGCATTGTTTTCATTTTCCTCATGCATATCAATCTTCAATAGCTTGAAACTGGGGCTAAAAAAATGTTGCCTTTATTATTCTACTGAAAACACAGTCTTGACAGTTAACTAGCAAACAAGGCATGGGTTTTGTATCATAATATTAACACTTAAAACTAGAATAGTGGACTGTGGATGCAGTCTTAATTGCAACTACTGGGGAAAACTGTGCTAAATGTTAAGCTAAAATGGCATGTATTGATTTGAAGGATTTCCAGTATGTTTATGAAGGAGATGGCTGCAGTGATCCTGAAGTTCTCTCATATGCCAATAACAGTAGAATAGATGAACAGTCATAAGCTTCCTGGCACCTTTTTACAAATCTTTTTTTGTATGAATCTCATCAATACTTGAACCGAGAAAAAAACATCTTGAATTTAGCACCTATCCCCCAATAATTTCATAAGTTTTTAACTTTGGAACTTATTATTCTAATCTATTTTGGAAAGCAGGTTTGTTTGATTCTCAGACCCTGGAAAATGTTCTGATTGACGTTTTAGTAAGATTCTGTGGTACAAAAACTGTTACAAAGAATATGTACTGCACAATTGAAATGTTTGACCTGAATTCATAGAAACAAGGCATGCTGTAAAATATTATGTAAAGGAGATGTTTGTATGTCTTTTAATAAGGACTCTAGCACTGTATACTGCAGTTAGAGTGTATGACTGGAAAATTGTTTCTTTTTTTTTCCTTTCTTTTTAGTACTACGAAATGGTGCATGGGAGATTGTCCACTGGGAAAAGGTGTGTGCCTTTAATGGTGACTTTTAGAGCATAATGCATACTTAATATTTGTTTAATTTCTCCAAATAGTTGTAAATTATAAAAATTAACTGGTATTATGTGAAATATATAGTCTTTTGTATTTTATTTTTTTGTCTGTTTGCTGATAATGCCAGGGTTGTGGGTTTGATCCCTGTATGGGCCATTCGCTTAAGAGTTGGACTTGATAATACTTGTGGGTCCCTTCCAACTCAGAATATACTATGATTCTGTGATTTGTCTGTCAAAACGTAATTTGAAGTCAGGTTAGTTTTGATGGCATGGCAATACTGGTGGGCTGGCTTTAAGTTCAGTGAAAATAACTTGAACAATATGATGGCCTATGGCAAAATTACGCACTTCCTTGGTATTATTTGGTTTGCCAAGGCAGAAACTTCTTTCTGGAATCTAGTTACTTTGTGTATTTGTTGAATTTCCTTGGCTTGTCATCAGAACTTCAAGGATTATTATGCACTTAGTACTTAGGAAAGGACTCATAAAGGTAACTTTCAAGGACTAAATGTTATGCTACATATATAGTCACTTAGTCTTATTGATTCCCATACCTGAAAGCTTGAAGAAAATTTGACCCACAGTAATTTGGAAGAAAGGTTCAGATGAAATTTTTGTATAACTTTAAAGAAGCAAGAATAAGGTATAAAGTGTGATGCAGCAAAACAGTAATCTTAAGTGAGATTAACTTCTTTAACTCAACTTCAGTCTTCCAATAAAGTATTTTACAAAACTAGCAAAAGTAAAGAACTGCATACAGAAGCTCAGGGTTAGGCCTATTAAAGATTAGATTTCCAAAGAATGCCAGTGACTTTTGAGTATAATTCCAGTTGTACAATCTAACTTCTCTAAGCATGTGAGTTTCTAACAGTCTTTTTAGCAAATTCAACAGGTAAATATTTACTGTGTTTAAAACAAGCAAAGCATATTTTGTTTGAGACCATTAACCAATTCCCAGTTTTCTTTCAGGTAGATGTTGGAGATATAGTTATAATAAAAGGCAAAGAGTATATACCTGCTGACACTGTACTGCTCTCATCAAGGTAGAGATGCCCACTGATGCTTATAGTGTAGAGGCTGGTTTCTCTACCCTGCATTTATTTATTTATTTGTGATTGCTCCAAGGAAATAAAGAATAAACAAAAATACTGCTGTTTGAAGCATAGTCTTTTGTTCATTTGGTCATGTAACATTTAAGGCAATGTTTCTTTAAACTGTGACAGTTTATTTTGCAGTTTTGAAGTTACACTGTCATTCAATTTATCCTTAAGAAAAATTTATTACATTATTTTTGTTATTGGGTATAATACAAATATAAGACTTTCTCTGTCTAAAAATTGGACCTTAACTGCCATTTTTAACTAGGTTGGCTTTTTGAAATGTGCCCAGCAACTTGCATCCCATAAGTGAATCAAAATGGATATATTATGGGGAACAAACATGGGTTTTAGTGGATATAGTCACCATTGATGGTTGAATCAGGAAAAACGTGAATGTGACATGTGAGCCATCAAATTAGCACTGTCTTGCTGAACACTCACTTTATTATCTAATGTATATACTATGATGATTTCAGCACTGAAAGCAAGACTTTATTTATAGCATGTTATCCTGTGACTGTTTTTACATGGGCAATCAGAGATTGTTTATCATCATTTCCTTGGACAGTTTTATTTAAAAAATCCACATCTTATGTGGAAGATGCACATTTTTCAACATCTATTTGGTCAGGTCAACAGACAACATATTCTAAGAACACTTTTTAATGAATATTATTTAAATGTGATCAGTTGTATTTTAATTTTTTGTTCTGGCACAATCAGAAGCATTATTGCTATGTGTATGACTATGATTTAGGTATAAATCCTCTATGATCCCACTGAAATTAATGAATCCACTCATACCTACAATTAATAAAGTTAGGATCTGATGTGCTTCTGTTGACAGACTGTAGTATAGACTAGTACATTGTTTATTCTGTCTTCCAGTATATCTCAAAATCAAGTGTAGCTCTTTCTAAAACACTTCTATTAAATTATTATTATGTATAAAGTAGTTGCCAGATAATATTGTAAATTTTCCCCACAGTCTGTCTTCAGTGTTAATGTTTGTCATAACTTAGCTGCGTTTGTGTTGTGTCCTCTATAAACCTTTTACTTCTGTACTTTGAGACACATTGGTAAATTTTATTGATGCTTCTCTGCTAAGATCTTCATGGGCAATACACCATGCAGCAAGAACACTTGTTCTGTTGGCCTGATAATAGCTTCTGTCATGCTAACCCTGGTGTCTTGCAGATGGAACAGATTATATCCTCTCAGAGCAGCTTCTTCATAATCTTCCAGAGTAATCTTTTAAATTTGAATCTATGCCTAGGTGTCTTCACAATTTTACCCTTTTGGATTTGAAGGATGCTTGTATTGCAGTGTTCTCCAGTTGTGGTTTACATGCAGGAAAGTACCAACTGCCTGAAAAGCCTCCTTCACGAGCCTTGTTCCTCCAAAAGAATCTTATATTGTGTTGATAAATTGAAATAATAGTTAGCTGCTACAGGACTTGGTCAGGACTGTTACTGCTTTGTTTAACCTCATTTTATTGCCCTTAACACATGATGTGTGTCTAACTGTGACCATTACTCACCTTGAATTTTTCTGTCAGGTTTTCTTCCAGGATCCAGTTTGCAATGGGGGCTCTTTGAATCATGATTGCTTTTCTGGGCTTGGTTCAGGCATTTCTTCCAGCTAAAACATCCTCCTTAGTTACATTACTAGGATCCTGTTGCAGCTCTCCTTCCAGGAGAGAGCCCTGTACTACTGCATTACCTCTAATTCTGTCTGCATATCAGCATGTACTCTCCTGCATCTCTCATCTCCATGTGGCCATGTATTCTCCGAGAAGACAGTCTCAATTTTGCTTTTCAGGTGTTTATTGATACCCAGTTACATTTTACATTTCCAAAGCAGTGCAAGTCCGTGTGCCTGATCTTAGTTCATACTAATATTTGGTTCTTTTTACCGGCAATATCAGTTTTTGGAGAACAAAGGGATCTTACTTATTTTAGGAAACTATAATCTCTTACAGTGGAAGGACACAAACTGTTGAGATTTAATTCCGTATGGTTCTTGCTAGGTCAGTGTTCACAGAAATTTGTGAGCTGAAACAAAATACAAAATAATTATCAGCATGTCGACATAGAAAAGGTACTTGTCACCTGGCTCTTCAGAAAAGTTGATGGAAAATCTTTTGTTGTGGCTTTTATATTTTCAACTGATGTATGAAGCGGCTAGAAACTTTGTCAGTTGAGAAATAAGCATAACAGTTTTTTATTTTTACTGTACAATGTCACTGTGTTTTGCAGCTTAAAATTGGTGCCTTACAGTAAACTAATTCTCTTGAGTAAAAATGAAAGTGTTCTAGCTCTTTTTTTTCTGACCTGATTAAAATAGATTTTGAAAAAATGGTCATCAGACATTTTAACTAACATGTATTTTTTGAATAATAATTTCAAACTCTGTCTTTTTGTCTTTGTTCATTTGTTTTGTTTGTTGTTTTTTTCTGTTATTTATTTTTCTGTTCTAATCATTTCAAACTGGGATGTGTAGGTGGCAGTAGGGGAAGTAGTGAAAGTGACCAATGGGGAACATCTCCCAGCTGATCTCATCAGTCTGTCTTCAAGGTTAGAATAAACCAGTTGCACAGGATAAGTGTATGTGGGTCCTCATATACCATATGCAAACAACACTGCCATATTGATAATCTTTGCTTTGCTGTTCACTTTTCTTCAACAAAACCCACACATTTTTAAAGTTAGTAAGGGTTCAGTTGATAAAAGTACGGATCATTTAAGCGTGAGTGCACGATAACACTCCAAGAGATGAGAATTTGTTTCAGTCCTCTTTCTTTTACACTATCCCCATGAATTTTTGATGTCATTGAATAAACGCAGTTAAACACCAGGATAAATATATGTTTAATTCCTTAGAACAAATTAAGAGGAATATACATTTCTACAAACACACTGTTCTTAGCAAAGAATATAGTTTAATGTTGGTAGGACTGGTAGAGGACCCTCTGCACAAACTTGGATGTTGCACAATCTGCTGCATGCGATGGCAAAAGCAGCGTTGGTCTTGTGTATTTGTGACAGATGCATGTTTCTTAGACACGTCAGCTTTGTGCTATTGTCTGCACTGTTACCACACTTTGTTTTTCCCTAACAAATCAATGGGCCTGCCTTGATCTAACTGTAACTTACTTTGGAGGTCACTGCAATCTGCTACAGTTATTACAATTAAGCATGTGTCTTACTTGAAATGCCTTTGCTGCCTTAGTCTGTTTTAAAAGTGCTTCAGAAAAATAGTTTTTTATTGTTAACTAATAAAAATGCTAAAATTGTGTTAATGTCTGATACAGGTTTTTCCTTCCAAACAATCTAAATAAAAATTAGTTATATTTTTAGAAAAGTTTGCCAAGAAGAAAACACTAGTGTGAAAGCAGCTTATGATAATGATTTATCACATTTTAATGCTTGTACTTTACAAAATTTTGTTAGAATAACCTCCTTAACATTATCCTGCAAACAATCTAAAATTAAGTCACTTAGCCATAGCTACTGTTGCATTAATAAAGAAAATATTAAAAACATTTGGTGCTTGAATTTCATGTTAGAAATAAAGAAAACATTAGAAGCTTCAAAGTGGTGTAGAGAGTAAACCTTTAAAGTTTTATGACTTACTTGGTCCTTTTCAGAATCAAAACTTCTTTCTGTCATAGAATTAAGTAGTAGGTGTTATGTCCTCATGCCCAGAAAATGTGAGCTGATTGAAGTAATTCAGAAATCCTGACCTGTTAGGGCTGTTCTTGTGTACTATCTACTTGCAGAAAAGTAGTTTTCTCCTTCTGTATCTCTACTTTCCTACTTAACAATTCTGTCATGGTTATAATATGATTTAAAAATTTAAAATTATTCTGCAAAATCTAAAAGAATTTTTATGTTACACATCAAAAAAAAACTGTATTGGAAAAGTCAAATCCCGAGAATTAACCTTTTACCAGGATGTATCAAATAGATGAAATATTCAAATAGTAATGTTCTGCATGAACTTCAAACTTTTACCTTATAAAAAAGCTTTTGAAATTGCACAAGGATGATATATTTTAAAAACTGTATTATGTTACTCGTAATTTAGACTTTTTTTGTAAGAGAAGCTTTTGCAAGAAACATTTTGTGTCTAAACTGCTGTGCCTACTATAGTAGGTACTACAAATGCACGATGCTTGTTCCAGTATCCTAATCTCGTGTATAAGGATAGAAGATTTTTGCTTTTTGCAGCACTTTTATCAATGTTTCATCTAAGGAAATAGGTTTTGGCAAACTTTTCTGAAAATGTACTGTTGTTTTTTACAGATTTGGCTGTAAATTATTCTAGTTCTGAAGATTTGATAAGACAAACCTGTTTGCATATAGGTATTACAAGATTACAGGAAGTTTATGGATCTTGACATTATCATTTTAAATTCAGGAATTTTTTTTCTTAATAGTGAACCACAGGCCATGTGCTACATCGAAACATCTAACTTAGATGGTGAGACAAACTTAAAAATCCGACAGGTAGGAATTCCACTTTTGAGAATATTGCTGATGTTATTTTTGTCTATTATTGCTTGTAAAAACATTCAGTTACATTAATAGCCACTTTAGAAGCCTGTGAAATTTTAGTGGTTTGAATAAAAAGCACGGGTTATTGGCATCATAAAAGCAGAGGAATGAATAGTTACTCCTGAGTCATTCTTTCTGCTTTGTTTTAGGGTTTTTCTTTGGGAAAATAGGTAGAAACATAAGTAGTTTAAGTATTGGTTTTGTTTCTAGAGAATAGATGAGGCAGATGCCCTGCAGACAGCAGCTGATAGTGCCAATAATGTCCATCAGGGGCAAGTAGAGAAGAGCAATTTTTTTTAATGTGTGTGCTGTCTCTACACAGGGACAGTCTTGCTGATCTATGTGTTGGATTATGACCCTGTGTTGATCATGGTATTTTCAGATGCCAAGATGACCTTTTCACTGGAGCATCCAGAAGTGTGACAGCAAAGTGTAGCTGGCCATTTTGCTCCCACAGGGATACTTGTTTTCTGATTTCGCACAATCAGATTTATAATATATAGATTTATTATTGGATAATGATTTTTAATGTCATGACAAATGGATTTTGTTTACAGGGTTTGTCACTAACATCAGAAATTAAGGACACAGAAAGCTTGATGAGACTTTCAGGCAGAATCGAATGTGAGAGCCCAAACCGACATCTCTATGACTTTGTTGGAAACATCAGACTGGATGGGCATGGGTATGTAAATACAAGGAAGAAGATTTCAGAAGATTCAGTCTATTAGTAGATAGCTATATGTTAAACTACTGAACTTAAGATAGGAATAGTAATTTTTTTTTTTTATATTCCTTGCTTTATGCTTTTAAAAAATTAAAGGGATAAAACCTTATTTCTAATGTCTGCAACTTAAGTTGTTATAGTAGTTTTCCTTCAGAAAGCAATATCTATTAATAGATAGAAGTTCTGGAATATGTGCATAGTAACTTCCTGCTTAAGCAACACATCTGTTATAGGAGCTGATTAGAAATAGTTTCTTGTCTGTTTTTTTAATTGTTGTTCTGTTTAAATCTGGAGTGGAGTTCATCACTGTATACATCAAATTCTTCTTATTTGGTAGCTGAAAGATGTTTAGTACCTTAGCTTCCTGAAAGTATGCTTTTATAGAAATAGACCATGTGCATTTACAACACACGTTTGTAAAACTGCTTCAGAATTCTGAAAATACTTAATTGCATACCAGATAGTGATATTCGGAGTTTTCTGTAGGTTCACAGAAGAGTCTTTGCTAGATCCAGAACTTTTGAGTCCTTCATTCCCAAAGATTTACAGTATTTCTTATTTATTTTGTAGGCACTTATTTTTCCATATCCAGTATTATTCATGTTTGTGGTTTTAGACTGATACATATAGTACTAACTAATTATTAAATACCTCTTTTTTTCCCCTTAATATTCCATTTTTTATTTACTGATTTCTTACAGATGCATTCCAGGAGTTTTCAGTCGCAAGAGTGTGGATCTATTATAATTCCACTGTACTTGTCATTAAGAAGAGAAAAACATTTACCTGTAATTCTTCTCTGAAGGTAATAGTTATAACAGGTCCACACATTCATTCTTCCTCCGTAGCTAGAGGGAAAATCACACTCTTCTTTTTAATCTAATGATTTAATTTTAAAAAATTGATTTAAAAAATAAATATTGAACGTGCTGATGGCTGTTATGCCTGAAAAATGTGTAGGAGCACGCCATCTGCTGGTCAAGCAGTTTTTCTTTTGAGAAATCCAGTTTTGGAATATTTTGTCTATAGTTCCTGTGCAGTAGGATAGTTCAAAAAGTGTGGCTCTAATATAATATTTACCTTCAGTGAAAAAGAATTGCAGGTAAGTAACTCTTTTTGGATCCTGACCTTACTTCAACCTGAAAAATCAGGGATGAGTTATTTTTCTGCCCATATTAGAGGTGGCACAAGTTCATCTCATTGATATTTAGTTATCCAAGTCCTTAAGACTTTCCTACCTGATTATGTAGGTTCAGCAGTTGTGACTTATACTTTATTTACTACTATCTTAACATATTTTTGAAAGTAATAGAGGGCACTGAAAATGTATCTCTCTCTTCATTCTCTTTATATAAGTCATTAGAGTGCCATAAATGTTGCATCTGATTGACCTTTTCAGTCTTTCAGTTTTCCCTTCATGGAAGAGCAACTCAAAATAAAAAAGGTTATTTTTTTTTTCCTTTTAGATACTCAGTATTCAAGGAGGTAGAACACTACTACAGTTATTTTGCCTTTTAGATAAATCCGTGGACTGAAAGAGACAAAACTTGTCTTGGTATCCTTAGCTTTTGAGTGAGCTACCTCTTAAATCCAAAGTGTGCAGCTCTTTATTGTGCTCCTGAATATACAGATGCACGTCAACTTGGTTTTAGTCCATGAAGACAATTAGCTAGAGCAAGGAGAAAAATTCTTTAGCCTGAATTAATTTGAAATGATGACTAGACAGTGGTTCAGAGAACGGTGAGGGCATTATGCAAAACAAGGGCAGATACTGGTTATCTAGCCCTAAAGTAAATGTTTTCGTGAAGACATTCTTAAAATTTTGAGTAAGAGTGAAGGATACTTGTTAACAAAATCATTTTGGTATGTAAGCTTTCAAATGTGTCTTAAAAATTTAATGTAACCTTGACAGCTCTGTTGGGAAGGTATTCTGAAAGGCTGTTTCCCCATTTGAGAGCATCCCTTACTGAATACTACCCAAATATATTGCTGAGAGTCATTCATTATGTAGAATACAAGAGAAATTTGATGAGTTGAATCAGTTTTGAGAAGGCTGAGACTGGGAAATGAGATGCTTGAGATCTCTGGCAAGTCATTGCGTCATCACCTTATTAGAGGGGGGATATGGTCACAATGTTGAGGATTAGTGGCATGATACCTGACAGATCTGAGCTTTCCATGCCCCTGGTTGCTTTGCGGTTTGTTTTCGTCTCACTGGTCTGTGCACCAAGTTCTACTGGAGACAAATCCCACCGGTTTCAATCCCAGTTCTCTTCTGATTGTCTTCAGAGTAAAAGACTTGAGAATAAAGTCCTGGTCAAGTTGAAGAATAGTATCCATTTGGGAGCCACTGTCCCGATGGGGAAAAAAAAAAAAATCAGTGGATTCTGCAGTAGAAGGGACTTTTCTACATATTCTTCACAGTTTTTAGAAAGACAAAACGGGAAGATCAGGAAGTGGCAGACAGAGTCGTAGAACTAACCTGCCTCTTGAAGGAGTACAAGAATTAAGAATCGAAGGTTTTGACTTTGTTTTCCTCTCATTTATTAGGAGAAGGCATGTAAAGTCTTTTGGCATTCCAAAGAAGGTCCACAGTTCAAAAGATTTGTAATATATCTATGGGAGCCTCGCATATAGCCACAAAAAGCTATTTTCCTTTCATCTCCTGTGGCATTCATGTTAGTGTTAATAGACTGAAAATATCTCATTATTCTTGGAATGATAGGTAATCCATTCCTTAACTGAAATGTCTGTCTTTTGAGGAATGGTCGTAAAGTCTTGGAATAGTTCTGATCAAGGAACGCTAATAAATGCAAATGCAGAAGCAATCTTTGATGGCAACAGGCATCTCTCTTAATGATTCTGGAGTAATTCAAACCTTGGACGTTCCTCTCATACTTGTAAGGACGTTCAGTCTCCTAATTTTGCCATAATATGAACACATCTCAAATACAAGAGCCGCACAGTTCAGATTTAGAAAGCAAGTAAATAGCCATAAATACGTTTAATATGTTTCATATTTCAGTTTTGTTTTGCCATGCCTTCTTTTGATGGAGTGCTTGCATAAAGAAATTGTTTTGCATGGCAGTATTATTCAGCATTTCAGTTGATGAGATATATTTTGCTGCTGAGAACAATTCCTTAAACAGTCACTGTGCTCTGTGCTGGTTTCCTAGAAACTAGGTTGTAGTGGAGTGATGTTTGTTAGTTGTTTGTTTGTTGTAGAAAAGTACTCAAATATTTTTCCCGAGAAATTTTCCCTAGTTTCTGCAAGAACTGATTCCAAAAAACTTGTTTGCCACTGTTAATTTTAGGAGAGGAATAATGTGTTGTTTCCTCTTTATTTGCAGTCTTTAAATCTTAAAAGTTTGTGTAAGAGGAGGGAAGGAGACATGATGATCCAGGGCAAATTATTATCTGAAACTTGCTCACTGAGACTGACTATACTCACTGTGCTACCCAAAATGTTACCAAATATCATGGCTTTCTCAGTCACTTCATATCTTATATATCTGACATACAATTGCTGTTATTAATCAGTTTACTTGTGATCTTAATAGTGTGTTGTTTTAGAGATAGTTTTTGATAGAAAGGCCAAACATTAGAGCACTGTTGACAACTCTCAAGTGGTAGCTGCTATTTACAGAAAGAAAGCTCCAAAATAGGGCATAATTGTCCAAGGAAAAGAGTAATAATTATCTAATATTTTTATATTTTAAGAAAAATTTGAGCTACATTGTATGTATAAGGTCATCACACAGTTCTAAAAGAGTAACAGAAAAACAATTTACCTGGTTTTGCAGTTTAAAGAAGGTGCATGAAATATTACTTTTAATTTTAAATAATTGTGTTAAAAAAAAGGATATTTATTTCACTGGAAGAGTCGATTAAGTTGAGAGCTCACAAAATTACTGAATTTGAAAATTGCTTCTGAAAATCAATTTTGTAAGAGAAAATTTAAGAAAAAGCTTTGTAATTATAAATCACAGGAAAATTAGATATTTTTAGTTTCAGTTGGCTTGCTTGGAAGTACCATATTAAAATCAGTAGTCCATCATAAAAATTAAGTGGTAGGTAATATTTTTGAAAACTTAAATTTTTAGACCTGTTTTTAACTGTCCAGTTTTTTCTGTCAACACTCCCAAAAAGTTAACTATGAAAATTAGATTCCTAACATACTTACAATAATCATCTAAATTTTGAGAAATTAATTTTAACAACTGCTGATTATGTTTATTTATTGACATTGATCTAATGTTAAAATGTAAAACTTCTTCCTTCTAGTACTGTTCCATTGGGATCTGATCAGATTCTTCTACGAGGAGCTCAGTTGAGAAATACTCAGTGGGTTCATGGGATAGTTGTATATACTGGACATGACACAAAACTTATGCAGGTTTGTCACTTGGATTTTCTCTAAACTATCTTTTTTGTTACCTTAGTTTGCCGTTGCGCAGTACAGAAAATCCTTTCAGAAAGCATGGCTTGATTCAATGTAGTAGTAAAATGTCAGTAATAGAGCATCTTTTATATGAACTAACACCATTAAAAATAAAGCAATTTCTTATTATTTTTAGTCATTTAATCACAAAGTAGTTTTTCTACTAGTAAGTATATTCATTGATTATGTTTTGTCGCTTGTGTTTTGAAAACTGTTTTATTAGCAAGTTGGATCATCGTAGTTTGCTTGTTCATCCTTATTTTTGACTACTTCTAAAACTGTACTCTTATGGAGCTTTTGTTCAAGTGCAAAGGTAAGTGTTCTTGTCAGAAAGCAAAATGAGGAGTGAAGACCCTGAAATTACTTTGCCTGGTGTGTTTTGAAATGCCAACACTGAGATGCATTTGTTGAGAGTAAAGAATGCTTTCAGATTGGTCATACGTGTCTTATTTATTGCTTTCCCAATTTGTAAAATAGTTCCTTGGAAAAGTGTTTGTAATAGCAGTTGTCTTCTGCAGCACTGATACGGTATACACACATTAATTTGTTATGTTTACTGATAGCTGTTGCTGTTACAAGTGTTCTGGATGATTGTTCAGACTGATTGTGACACAAATCTAAAGGTCTAATTCATAGATTTATTAGCTGGTTTTTTAAAGTAAAACAGGGCATTTATATGGTGATATATTGGGGAGAATATTTAGAAAAGGATGCAGTAACATGTCATTTGAAAAGCAAGAACCGTTTGCCCTCATCTAGTATTTAATAGCCACTGATGTTTTTTGTCTTTTGCAGAATTCAACAAGTCCACCTCTTAAAATGTCTAATGTGGAACGTATTACAAATATTCAGATTTTGATTCTGTTCTGTATCCTTATTGCCATGTCTTTGATCTGCTCTATTGGTTCAGCTGTATGGAACCGAAGGCATACTGGAAGAGACTGGTATCTCGACCTAAACTGTAAGATGTAAAATAATATATTACTATTTGAGTATTCAATTGCCTTTCATATTTGGAAAGGAGGATGATTATCATCACAGTGGGGGGGGGGGGGGATTGTCAGTCTCTTGTTTGTGGTTGTTGACTAAAGTCACTAGGCTAGGTACATCACAGCAAGTATAAAATTGGCCTGGCTGTGCCACCTAAACTCTTGCTGACTTCAGGAAGGGTGAGATTTGTTGTTTGTCTCTACATCTTTCAGGCACTGTATCTCTGCAGCTCAGCAAAGTCTGTCAGCATTCCACTGGCATAAACAGTCAGCTTCCTGAACATCAGACTAAAGCCACTTTGAACTTTTAGCAATAGATGATATTTAAAGCTGCAGTGACTTTTCTGAATTTTTAAACTCATTTATCCCAGGAAGTGATGCTGTGGCTTTTTAATTTTTACTATACAGGTATTTAAATAATTATTGTCTGCAAACCTCACATCTTAACAGACTTTTCCTAAAGAAAGGTAAAAGAGGCACAAAAGATCTCATCTAATATATTATACTGGGCAGCTGTGCTTAAGGTAGATGCAAGATAGTGTGATGTTATGTCAGCCTTCACAGCAGTATGCAACCTATAGATATAGTTTGACCCTCTGTGCACTAGATTTAAAGAAAGTTTTCATGAATATACTTTGTGGTCAATTATTTTTTTCAGAATGTCTTAGTGGTGGGCCTAGAGCTTTCTTGACTTAGGCAGTAGAACCAGAACTAGACTTTCTGCTTCTGAAACAAGTCTTGAGTATAAAGCTTCTGAATGTAGTCATCAAAGTAGGAATTATAAGGGTTTGGTCAGTTTTACAAGAAAAATCTTGGGAGTTCTGATATGAAGGCACTCTTCTGAAACTTCTGTGTCTGCCTTTATGGTGAACTTTCATTTTTTCAGAACCTTACTTCTTTTTGATGCTGGGGAACAAACCTTTTTTTTTTTTTAATTAAGAAACTTAACTTTCATGTTTTCATCATGAGGTGGAAAAAAGGGAAATCATTGATGGAGTGCTGACAATTTCCAGTAATATCGAAGGGTGGCATTAGATAATGCTTCATCTGATTCTTCTTTTCAATGTATTTTTTTTCCTTTCTGGGAAATGTAAAAGTTTTAAGAATATGGTGGTTATTATATGGTTAACGCAGTAGTGAAGCAATTCAGAAATTGTTGCTGTTATTCCTGAGAAAAGAAAAGTGAAGTAGTGGCCATTGATATTTTGTGTTCTTCAAGCGTTTATCCTTGTCAGTTTATTTTCTGATATATGCCACATGATTAAATGAAATTGTGTTGGGTTTTGTAAAGTATGCACTTTAAGGCTACATTCAGCTTACAGTTGTTCTGGTACCAGGTGCTTTTAATATGTAGGAAGTAATTTATTCCCCTTTCACTTTATTTTTTTTTAAATTTTTATTATTTTTAATTCTAAGTTTTTTAATTTTGATTTTTTAAATTTTTTATGTGGTGGTGAAACAGGTTCCCAGCAAGGCCCCATCTTTTTGAATGCTGTTAATATTTAGTCAGAACGATCTGTTGCCTGTAGATGACAAAAAAGTGACAGCTTCAACAGTATCTGAATATTATTTTATTTACAGGTAACAGTAGGTATCAGCCTTCTTTAATCTTGGTAGTCATTACTGAAAATATCAATTTTATAGAGAATGTATGGGGGTTTATGTACTTCATTTGACACTGGAATTGATATTAATTAATGTATCTGAAACCTTCGCTCCTGGGTTTTGGAGTAACAGCCAGATCCACATTGCATAGGCAGTGGAAACCTGTCTGAGGCTGTATTTTCTTTGAGATATCTTGGAATACAGACAGGCAGGCTCCATCTTTTCTTGTTTTGCTGTACTGCAGACCAGACTTTCCCATTCACATTCTCTCTAAGGTACTATTGTTAGAGTTATGTAAAACTTTAAAAGGAAGAAGTAGTATAAAACTGCTTCTTATATATGTTAATATTCATATTTCCAGTTGGTTTTAAATTTTCATTAAAGTCTCTAATTTGATCTCTTCCATTCATGGGGTGTGAATTTACCTTTTTCATAGTATTTGCTGGGTTGAGGGAGATTATACAGTGGTATGACGGTGGATAGAGACAAAGTTCATTCCACTGCATATTTCCCCCTTTCAAAATATAAAACTGTAGAATTGTGAGTTTAGAATTCGGTTGTGTATATAGATATTCCCAGATTATGATCATAAAATGTGGCAAAAGGGGAGTGACTGGTAAGTTTGCTTTTTAGAAATTGGAGTAGATGACAGAGATCTCTAAATTCGAACTCTCCTATTATAATAGAGATACTTAACTCTTAGAAAGGTCATATTTTTAGGCAGGTGATACTGTAATTAATTCCACAGTTTCCTCTTAGGACATTTTAAAAAGCAGCCGTTAATGCAATATTCTGAATACACTGTGTATATATACTTTCAAGTACAGTCTCAAATATTCATTTGATTTGCTTTGCTTTTTGGCAGATGGTGGAGCAAGCAACTTTGGATTGAATTTCTTGACTTTTATCATTCTCTTCAATAATCTTATTCCAATCAGCTTGTTGGTTACGCTTGAAGTTGTTAAATTTATCCAGGCCTATTTCATAAATTGGGTAAATATTATTATAATATTCATTGACTTCTAAAATCAGGTGGTTTACAAGTAAGTGAAATGATGGATTGCTTGTCTGTATATGCCTTTTTTTCATACTTTTTAAAACTTACATATTAGAGTATGCTGTTTATTTATTATTCCTGGACTCTGAAAAGGTAATAATATTTTATTTATTACTCTTATACCTGCACCAGACTGATTTTTGGAGCACGTTTTTGTGCTTTTTTACTTTCTCATTATTGCTACTCGGGTATCAGTTCCATTCAGAATGATCAGAAGAAAGTGTTTTGCGGTCCTGGGCTGTTTTGTTCAGTTTCATTTCTTCTTTCTAAACTTCCCCCATATTTTGGGGTATTTTTGGCATTTTACTGATTTTTTTTCCCAGCACCACCATAGTTTATTGAAGTGGGGTTTTTTGTACAATGTCTGTTAGTATTGTCACTTAGGAAGTACATAAAGCTCGTTTGGCGTCCTTTATTTTTTTTTTTCTTCATGAGTAATGGAGAGAAAGAAGGATTTACTCCTTTAAAGCCAAGTCTTTAAAGCCAAGTAGGCATGCCTTCCATTTTTTCAAAATGTAAATTAATCATACCACTCTGAACACTTTAATATGATTCCTTGATCAAACATGTGAAATAGATTATTGTGTGTGAGATATGCCATGCAGATATGGATAAGAATGTATGTGGAGTAGCAGGTGAAGCATATGCTTTGGTTTAAAAGTTAAATGATTTTTTATTTTAAAAGGTTTATACTTTTGTGACCAGCCAGCTGGATGTGATTTCTTAATTTTTTTTGTGCTATAAAACAAGTTGTCAACAAGTAGGAAAATGCAATTAAATTCTTCCTTTATGTTCTGTATTTTAAAATAAATATTCAACAAGACTTGCCCATTTTGAGTGTGGAGATTGCAGCTGTTTATACAAGAAATATGAAAGGCAATTTTAACTTCTCTTCCCACCCCACTTTCACATCCTGAGGGATTAGTTGCCTTTATCTTATTCTGGGACTCTGGACATTTATCTTAAACTTTACCTGTGTGTTTATGTAGATCATATTGGTATGGAGAAGCTGGTCATCTGCACTCTTTTGCGCTACATGGCCGTACTTCACAATGTTTTAATATTTTACAGTGTTTAAAAGTAAACTCCCATGTTTATTTTTTTAACAAGTAGAAAGAAAAAACCCACACCACTTGCAATGTATCTTACATTTATTGTATAGTCTTAAATTTATCTTCATGTTTTCATCTTAAGATATATTTATCATCATACTTAGAAATGACTGGTTGTGCATACAATAGAAATAGGTAAGACTGACTTCCTTTTAAGAATTAGTGTATTATTTCTGTTGCTAAATTCATTGTAGATCCATGGGTACAACAGTTTTTCAATAATATGGATCACTAGAAATAATCGGCATAAAATCTCTCATGAGAAAATCTTGCATTTTCTGGGGACTCGTGGAAGTAGTCTGTGTCCATGGCTTCCCATGTTGAAATAATCTTAAGTAGGTCTAGATTAATGTTTGGTCTTTTCTTCTACACTTGCCTTTTCTATTTATGTACTAGTTTGTAAGTTGTGGAGGATTAATTTTTAAATACATATACTTTTTTTTAATCTGTAGGACATAGACATGCACTATGAACCTACAGACACTGCTGCAATGGCTCGTACTTCCAATCTCAATGAAGAACTTGGACAGGTAGAAAAAAATTGACTGGTTCTAACCCTCTGTATTGGAATTATTCATGTGAGGATTTATTTCAAAAAGTATATTCTTGCCTTAGTGTTTGCTTATTTCTGTTCTCTTCATTTTGTCAGATATTTTTGAAAACACTTTGCAGTATGAGTGAATTATACTTTTGAAACCAGTATTAAATGAACAACAATTGTATTTGCAGTCTTGTTTTAAAAACATGCTGGGCTTTCTGGTACACTGGTGATGGGAAACTGTTTCTGTGGAAAAAAATTACATGCTCATTTAATTGAATTGTGTTATAAACACAAGTATGCACATTCTTGCATTTCCTAGCCTAGAAGTTTTCATAACTAATTCTTTACTTTATTGCATGGGAATGTAAAAGTTTTTTCTACCTTTCCAGAAACAATACATTATAACATAATTTTAGCCATATAGCCAAGAAGTCTTAGGGACTAACACTTAGAAAATGTGCCTTTTGGGGAAACTAGCTGAAAGTTAACATGTTCCATGACTGGTCTGCGTAGAAGAGAACAGGGCCTTTGCCTGCTGGGTTTAAGATGTATGTACAGAAAATTTTGTTCTTTTCCTGACCTTAAAAGGGAGTTACAAGCTCCTCTACTGGGTAAGAGACTCTCTTGAATCTTAGCTTTCCTTCTGTTTCATTTTAAACAATCTCCTTTTTCTATCTCTGAAGTTAGTTTGTTATTCGCATTCCCAGACATATCCCTTCTTTTTAACTTGAGTAGTTTTTTTTCTTAATTTCTTTAGATTGCTCATCAAATTCTCCCTCACCACCAAGAACTAGTCAGACTTCTTGGGATCTCCACTTCCACTTTTTCTGACAGATGCAGATTTTTGTAGGGAGGCCAGAGTACTCTTCTAACAAAAAAAGAGCAGGTTTCCTCTTTGAAGTACATGAGGGCTATATGTAATAATGAAGAGATTTCCCCTGAGAGATGTTCAAGTTTTAAGAAAAGCAAAACTTTGGTGTTGGAAAAAAGGTTGAGTTTTCTTAGCTGCAATTCCTGCTTTCCCATTCTGCCCACACAAA
This sequence comes from Anabacerthia variegaticeps, assembly GCA_035583185.1. NCBI lineage: Eukaryota > Metazoa > Chordata > Aves > Passeriformes > Furnariidae > Anabacerthia > Anabacerthia variegaticeps. Next base: position 48,954,682 of record JAWWEW010000131.1, read on the forward strand.
AAAAATAGAATTTGAGACGTAAACCTGGCAGAGATTTCTTCTTACTGCTGATTTGGCTAAGTCATAATCCCTCAGAAGCATTTTTACTAATACATAGCATTATTTCCTCCAGAGTAATGTAGTTAATTCCTAATTAAGAATCCTGAGGGTTTTTTAATGATAAATAAATTTTAATAAATTAAAGTTGAAGTTTACCTTTAACTAATATCACTGATGCCTTTGTTCCTTCATATATTAACTTTTTCTTAAGATTTGGTTTAAAGTAAATTTAAATATATCACACGTTCATGTACTTAAGCTTTGAATTTCAAAATGCTTTAGTAGTTTCTGGAACAGAAGGTTTTGTAATGAAAGGGAAATAGGAGACCTGGACTAGGTAAAAGGAATGTATTTCTTCTATTCCTGTAATTTGGCATTTCTGAATTCTTGCTTTTTTACTCCCGATTTGGTTTTGAGTAGGTATTTCTGTGTCAAAAAGATGGGTTTAGAAATGCATGTAGATACTTTTCTTACTGTATTGCTTTCTGTCAGAAATTCAGTGTTTTACTGGCAAAGTCATTGGTCTTCACTTGTTTCTTGCACTTCAGCAAAATGTAGAGTGACGGATAGTTAAGTATATTGCCATGCACTGGAGCAGGATTACTTTTCCTGACATCTCAGGTGACTGATCTGTTTGGAAATGAGTATGAGGGCTGTGCAATTGCCACGTTTGTATACTGGTTTTGTTGTTGGGCTTTTTCTATAAACTGAAAATTGCAGACCCAGTAAAAGTGTTTAGCATGTTGATAGTCATGAATTGTACTAGATGTGTCACTAACTGATGAATGTTAATGTATAATGGATTTTTTCATTCCTTAGGTCAAATACATATTTTCTGACAAAACCGGTACCCTGACATGCAACGTCATGCAATTTAAGAAGTGTACTGTAGCAGGAGTTGCATATGGGTGGGTATTTTTACAGACTTTTCTTTATCTGTGGTCCTCTGCCTGTCCATATGTATCCATGCATTAATACTACAGTTAAAAAAAACTTACACTTGACAAATAGCAGTCAGTTTGTTTGTGACTATGAAATGTCACTCATCACTTCTGTCAGGACATCTTTTTTTGCAAAGAGGAACAAAAATAATTTGAGATACCAAAGGCTTTTTGCCATAAGGCAACGTCAATATGAATGTTTTTGCTGTCATATGGTCTGTTTAACGTTGTTACAAAATAAAAGCCTGAGGGAAAACTTGCAAAAATTTGTGGGTTTATAGTTTATGAAGCCTCAAGAGAAACACCATATTTTTGTAATTTTTATTACGATCTAGGCACTAGCAAAATAGTCTGTTGAAAAGCTTTTTTTAAGTAATTTAATTGCGTTAACTGCTTTTTTTTTTTATATGTGATCAATTTTTTTTAGCATTTGTGATTCTTTTTCCTCTCCCTGTTTCTGTTTTCCCCTTGCTTCTTGTGCAGCCATTGCCCTGAGCCTGAGGATTTTAGTGTTCCTTCAGATGATTGGTAAGCTCTAAAAATCATTCAGATTGTGGTGTTTGTTGAAGATTGAAGTTTAAAACCAATGAGCGATATTTTTAGAAACAGAGCTAAATGTGAGATATTTTACTAATCAGAAGGTTTAGCTTTGAACTGGTGCAGACTGACAATCTTTCTCAAATTTATGCCATCCAAATTCTTTGGCATTAGGTTGTGTGCTCTGGAATGGAATCACTAATAGGGGCACTAAAGAGAGCACAGTTATTCTACTACTGACAGTCCTGTACAATTCAGAAATGCTTATTGGAGAGAAAGTTTTGTCACTTACTAAGGTGTTTGGTATTATGGTAACTTGAATCACACTGTTCTACTGTTAGCAATGGGCTAGTAATAATCACTAACACGTTTGGGGAAAAAAAACATATTTGAGGGTGAAAAATATTAACATTATTGTTAGTATTTTACTTCTTACAGGTAGTTTTAGAATATCAGTACTACCTAGTTCCTAACCGAAACTGAGATTAGAGCACCCGAATACACTGGGGACCAACATTAATCTCTTAATGGAGACCTCAGGAAAGAAGAAATTCTGGCTTCCTTTCTGCTGCCATCTGCATGATCCCTTGTACCTCTTCATCATACTTCCTTAAACTAAATATCTGCAATACCATTCAAAATAAGCTCAGATACATCAGGGAAGAAATGTCATTTACAGCTTGAAAGCAACAACAGTGTATGTCAGACAAAACTGTAATGTATTGTCATCTTTTGTTTAAAATATTTGAAGGGAAAAAAAAATCTTTGCTAAATTAGTGTTAATAATCCTTTCTTTAGATAAAAAAAGAAAGAAAAAAAAAAGAAAAATTCCCCCCACAACACAAAAAATGTGGCACACATGCACACCCCAAAATCCCACCTGACCTGAAAATCCTCGTTTGATGTAGCAGCAAATTGTTTTTTAAAGGATATGTAAATGTTCTTAACTGTGTATGAGTGGTTTCATTAAAATAATGCAGTGCTTATGTGAAATTAAGCATGCTTGCTCCTTAGTTATTTATGAAAAAAGACTGGTTTTGACTGATACACATAAAAACCTTTATAGGCATTATCTGAAATAGATAAATTGATATCTGAACAGTAGTTAAAAGAAAGAATCCAAACCAGTACTTCCCTTTTATAAACAATGAACATCTTGTGAATACTTGCAAAATAAGATGCTTAATAAATTTCTTCATGTGTAAATCTATTGCAGTTAATAAAATCTGTTCGTGACAGTAACATTTCTAGTCCTATAATGACTAAGGTACTAAATCCCAAATCTTTTGAATCTTTTTTTTTTTGTATTAGAAAGAATTTTTTTCCAGTTTGACACACCATGTACCTGCAAGTGTTTTTCCTTGTATTAGCACTGAGAATCTGTGTGTCTAAAGATGTTAACCTTTTGGCACTTCAAGGTCTATTTTTTCGTGTTTAAAAAAGAAGTCTTGCTGAGTAAGAACACTTCAAATTTTTCAGTTTAATTATAGTTAGGAAAAGCAGTCCTTGAGTGGCTGTATAGAAGAGGTTCTGCACTTCTGTTCCTCCATGGTAGTGCAGGACTAAAACAGCTCACTTTTGGTTTTCATAGAGAACCTTTAGACTGCCTTTGGTGTATATGGCTTATCCTTCAACTTAAATCAGCAAACGTGTTTACTCTTTTGCAAGATTATGTGATCCAAGGAAAGACTCAAAGTAAATGGAAAAAAAAAAACCTTTCCTCCAGCTGGGTTCACAGGTTTGCTTCTCAGCACTGTTTTGTTTCACTCAAACTCAACTAGATTGTTAATACTCAGCAGTAAGCTGCAGTAACAAGTCTTCATAGAAGTACCTACACTTGTGAGCTCTCAGCTTCAGCCTGAATATTTGTGCAATTTGAGAGATGTTAGTGTATAACTTCTCCAGAACTGTCTCCTCGCATCTCTTCAGTCCCTTCTTCACCATTGTTGCTGTGTCTTCTTTATCAGTTTAAAATGTTCCTTTTTGGTTATAAGTAATAGAAAACAAACCTTCTCTGAGCAGATTTCTCTGATGTCTGAACTCATTTGTTTACCTCATTCAGCTGTCAGACTTCCTTTTCTTCAAACATTTAGAAACCTATTCCAAAACTGCTAATTCTTGAAAAAATATGATCTCTTTGGGCATATATTTGTCTGAGTCCCTTTTACAATCTCATTCTAGAAATCAGAAGACAAGCCACAGTCTTAAACTGTAGATGTATTTTTATTTCATTCTTCATTACCTGAAGTCAGCAGACTTTCCTGAATTTAAGTGTATTTATATAATTCACAGTTTCTTTAAATTAGATAAACTTTGGAGATGTGAAGCAAGTACCTTTTAAATTCCTTTTCTTCCAGTCTGTGATTGCAGCCTTTATTGTAACAGCTACAACCCAAAATTTGTTTGGGTGATTTGTATATAAATTGTTAAAATGATGCTAAAGATGATCTCTCTTTTATTTAATTATTTCTAGGCAGAGTCCACAAAATGGAGAAGAAAAAATATTTAGTGACTTATCATTACTGGAGAATCTTCAAAATAATCATGTAAGTTATATAGAAACAACTACCATATAGAAACAATCAAACCATTGCTTTCAGTAAGTCAAAAGATGATGTGCTTTGAAGGAAGCTAAATAAACTGTATTTACACAAAATCAGCATGATCTCATGAATACTTCTATATCGTTGTTGATATATGTTAATTAGATCCAGCTCTTTTTTTTCCCCCTTTTTTTTGGTGCTATGATTCAGATATTTTAAGTCTGAAGTAGTCTTGTGTTATTCATTCTGTGGATGTCTTAACAGTAGTCATGCTGTTTATATGATGTCATGACATCCATTAAAACTTTCAGGGTGAGTCAAGTTAACTTACCATCCTGACATGACTTACTTAGGCTTAGAGAGGAGACACGGAGTGAACCATATTCATTGGATTTATGTACATGCTTCCATGAGGTTAGATCTTCAGTTCAGATGATGAAATGAAACAGGCGTTTTGGAGGCTGTCATTTGCCCTGAGGAGACAACATGTTTCTCAGGAAGTTAACAGCTTAGTTTGTGATCTGACTAAGAAACAGTATCATCATTACCATTTTGTGTTTGTTGTTTGTACAAGAAATGTTTTTACCTAGTCATAACCAAGAACACCTACTTTAAATAGTGTACCTGTTCTCTTTTTTGAAGAGTGTAAATAAATTACTCTTCTGTAAAGTTTTTCTTCCCAGGAGGCTAGTTCCAGTTTAACTGGCAGACCGTGAAGTATTTTTTTGTTACAAGCCTGTAAAGGCCATTTGTATTGTGCTGGTAATGTAGATAGTAGCATAGTTTGAAAGAGGCATTGGCTGTTACTGCTGTTGTCAAAGTATCCTTGATGTGCAAGTGTTGAATCTTGCAACTTTTCTGGTAGATATGTAGTATTAAGTATATATAATATGAGCATGCAAGCTATCAAAATGTGTTTGTGTACATCTTACAAATCCAGGCACACATTCAAAGAGAGGTTTCACCACTGTATTTTAAGTGTGTTCTGAAGTGCTTTGGAAAAAAATTTGTAATTCAACCTTCTGAATACATCTTAGAGGATCTGGAGGACCTCAGTGGAAGAGAACAGGAACCAGCTACTGCTAGTGGTTTTGCACTATGGAATTAAGTTATGTTTTCAGAGATTATTGTATTTTATAGAGTAATTGTAATGTTATTCTTAGTCTGCTATTAATCTGAAATACTATAATATGCTACAAGAAACCCTCAGCTGAGATGGCAGCCGCTTTGAGCTCACTTAAGGGTAATGTGTTTCTTTTCGTCAACCATTCAGGAGTCCTCCCATTCCTTTTGCAAATGTCAGATGTACTAATAAGGTTCTTAGCTGTATTTGTCAAATCCAATCTACTGTTTTGCTTATATATGTTATTTTCCCCTCATTTGACTAAATAATTTTAAATTTTTTCAGCTTTGTACACTTTGAAGTGCCTGATACATTCATCTAAGTGTCTTCCTTTAAAAGCAGTCTGATCTTGCAACATTTTCTGTGCGATTTTCAGTTCCTACGTCTTGGTAGAGGTTCTTAAAAAGTATTGACAGAGTATTAGACAAAAGTAAAAGAGGTTGTTTTTTAGCAAAAAAAAAAGTAACATCCAAAGAAACTTTTGTGAATGAAGTAAAATTCTTTCAATACCTCATTCAGACTTACCTTCCCTAAAACATGGAGGGAAGGGAACCCTAACCCTCTTGTTACCTGGTTTTGATTGTTACAATAGCAAATGCCACTAAATTCTATTTATATAGCCAATGTTTAAGCACAGCAGCAAGAAGTTATTCTGCATGCTGAACTTAGTGTACAGATAGTTTTTAAAGAATAGAGGAAGAATCTTTCATTAAATTTTGGTTGACTGTTATTTGTCCTTACCTATTATTTTGGCTGTTTATTGCTTAAATGATTAATCACACTGTGACATCTGGTTTTTTTTATTTTTTTTTAGCCAACTGCACCTATAATATGCGAGTTTTTGACTATGATGGCAGTGTGTCATACAGCAGTTCCAGAAAGAGAAGGTGATAAAATTATATATCAAGCAGCATCTCCAGGTGAGACTCAAATAACCAAGTGAACATACAGTAAAATATTCTATCAACTCAACATGCGAATTTTATTCAGTTTATTGTTTTTTGACGTATCGTCCAAAATAAAAATAGACCTATGCTTAAGAAAGAATCAGTATAATCTAAAATCAGTTTTGTCAAAAAGCAATTTTAGACTTTTTAGATTTTCTTCAGAAAATATGTATGAATGTCCCATAGATTATGTAAGGGTGAAGAATTATTAACCATACAGCGCTACGAAGGTATTGTCGGATTGCTGTGGAATTCTAAAGAAACTGCTCAGATGTAAATAAAAAACAAATCAGGACATAAATTGATGTCCATTGCTTGTGAACTTATTCGTACTTGGTAACTATGATAGTGATTTAGAACAGAGACTGTATAATTGAAACAGAGATGTTTTTAATAGGATAAAAGTTGTGATAAGTTCTATTAGAGAGTAAGAAAAGATTATGGTGCAAAAGGTCTGTTTCAAGTCTGCTGTGGTTCGCAGACAATTTTGGAATTCAGAAATTGATGAAGCAAGGCAAATTACTAAAATATGCTCAACTCTGCTGAGCAAATGTATTGTAAGTTGTGATGGGAGAAATTAAACAAAGTTCCGAGCGTGTTCCCTGTCTGCCCCAGCTTCAGGTGGATTTCTCTCTAAATTCTGTCTTTAACAACTGGAAGACAAGGGCAGGGGTAAGGCCGTAAATGAAGCTAACTAGATTGTGGCAATGTTTTATTGGGCATTGTAAGCAAATTCCATTCTGGCATCCTGAGCCACTTGGAGAGATCTGATGACTACTGGAGACAAGGTTGCTGGTTGTAACATTTCCTGACTGTAGACATTGAAGCTATCTATTATTTACCAGACTGACTTAACCACTCTTCTCTTCAAAACCAGAGTTTAAACAAAAAGCAATATACCTTGTCCAGTGCCCTACTGAGAAAGGTTTGAAGAGGATGCTCTCATTACTGAGCTGAGAGGCTTGTTCCTTTCAGGGCTTATTTTCTCTGAACTGTAATAAACTTTCGTCAGTTTTAACAGGAGAAACAAAGGGTTCTTTCCAGCACCACATCTAATCTTAAAATCCAGAAGGGAAAAAGGAAGTCAAAAGTAGAAAAGCTTGGACTGTGTCAATTCAGTCATGGAATGAACTAATAATTTTCTGGTACATTTGTAAATAACTATTTAACTTACTGCAGATGAAGGAGCATTGGTCAGAGCAGCCAGGCATCTTCGTTTTGTATTCACTGGAAGGACACCTGACTCAGTAATCATAGAGTCTGTAAGTACACTGGAGTAACATTACTTAAATTCAGCAGAAGTAAATACAGTAAATTATGGCCTGTGAATAACTGCATCATGATACATATGTGTTGCCATTTTGTTTGGCTGGTTTTGGTTCTTTTGCTTGGGTTTTTTTTTTATTAATTCTCTCCTTTTTTAATTTTGGGTTTTTTTTGTTTTTTTTTTTTTATTCAGTTGGGACAGGAAGAGAGATATGAACTGCTAAACGTCCTGGAATTTACTAGGTAAACATCATGTTTTGTACTTAGTGTCTTTTTGTGAAAATAATTTATGAACTTCTCACATGGATAAGAATGTTTGCATTTTTTATATTTTTACAGGCAAATTATGCATATTGTGTAGCTTTTTTCTCTGTGACATGAACATGCTATAGACAAAGCAGTGTATGCGATTAAAATCACACTTCTGATTTTATTGTAAAACATCTTCAGAGGCTTTTTCCCGTTGTCTACTTTGTGACTAATATTTTTCACTTCTGCTGTTGCTCAAAGATTGAAAAAAATCTTTGGTCTCAAAACTGTAAAAAATTCTGTGAAAAGACCATATAGGAAAGTACTCAAACTTCTAAATGTATTTCTGAAAGCCGTGGTGCCCTGTGATTTTTTAAAAATTAAGTCTTGACTGATAAAATTAAATTTCATGTTTGACCTTAAATACACTTGTATAATTATGACTTGAATAAATACTCTAGACTGAAACTCATTGTCTTCTGAGAAGCATCACTTGCAGCATTGACCAGTTAGTTTTCTTGGAAAATGAGTTTTTCACAAACTTTGCTTTCAGTAAAAAATTTATGTTTAAGGTGATGTAGTTATAAAGGTACCCATAAGAAATGTGGATGAAGTTTCACGTCTAATGTAAAGCTGTTTAAATTGTAGCCATGTATTCTGTCTATGTTCTGTGTTTTTTTTAGGCCCATTCTTTACTTTGGCACAGGATAGGGAAGGGATTTGCACATAGAGGAAGCTCCTTTTTTTCCTCATAATGATTACTTGTAATTGTGCCTGTGAAAAGTGGTTGTTGTTTTCCTTCCTGTCCTATTATGTTTCCCTTGAGCTTAGCTAAACTGAAGAGATCAAAAAATAAAACAATCCAAGGCAATATTGGAGAGGTAGGCTGAAGTGGGTTGGGTGAAATCGGAGAAGTTATAGTAATAGCAAGAATATGAAACATAATGAAAGATCACCACAGTGAAAAAAAAAATAATGCAACATAAAGTAATTTTTATAGTTTTGAATCTCCTATAATGTCTGTTTGCAATTAGTTTGGGGTTTATATATCTTTGAGGACATACTTGAATTTTTTGAGATTTACACTATGGTTTCAATTTTTTGCAGGCATTGCTTGCACTTTCTTTTCTGGAAAGTTAACAAATATGTAGTGCAAAGTGCATTTTTGCTAACTGGACATCTGTGAAAGTTCGTACTGCATTGCTGGAGTAGCAGTGAAGGATTCCTACTTTGTTTCTGGTTGTGATTTCATAGATTTCTTTTAAACTTATGTATCAGTCTAAAACTGTGATTGAAACAGTGTTACTTTATGAAGACATAAATTTCTTTTAAATCTTAACCTTTCGAGGATTAGATTTTTTGGTGGATGCCAATCACAGCTTTATTAAGTACACAGTTTCTATAGCTGGTTTTCTTATTTTGTAATATTTAGCTTTGCTTGTAACTGACTTGTTAGAAGCACTAGAGGTCGCCCGTGTTCCACAGCAAGAGAAATTTTGGCTTCAAAACAACACCATCTGTGTGGGTAGGAGCATGTATCTTCAGAGAAGTAATCTGTATTGAATAAACTGTTAAGAGTTTGCAGGTGTTCCAAGTTTTTCCCAGAAAAATATGCAAATTAATTCCTTGCAGCTTTCCAGTACCACTCACATTAGGACTCTTCTACAAGTAGAGTACAACAGTGCCAACGTTTGGTTGGGTACTCTTTCAGAGAAGTATGTTACAGAAGTAAAACTCACAGGAGTGCTTGGTAGAGTTGTCGCTTATGGTATTCTCTTCTTTACAGTGACTGTGAAAAGACACTTATATGACATGCTAATTACACTTTGTCCATAGCAAGGAGGTAGCTGTCAGTCTAACTGGCAGGTGAGCATACTGAAAGCATACTGAAAGTATTGTACTGGCAATCCTTAACTAGTTGACAATTATTTCTAACATGTAGTGCTAATCTCCTTGGAGCTGTGTCTTAATAACTTGTGCTGAGTTTAGGTTGGCTCCTAAAGTTTGCACAGATGCCACGAGTGCTATGGTACCTTAAGTTGGAGAAAGTGAGGAGTTTTTCAGATCCTGTGCTGTTCAGGGCTTCCAGACTTTTAGGGAAGGATTTGTGCAGTGTTGTGCCTGTTCTTGTTTTCTGTCACCTGGAACTGTAACAAACAGGAAAACTGTAGCTGTCTCTTGGCAGCCAAAACCAGCTCCTAAGGTGTGTGTCTGCAGGGCAGGGGAAAGAAGGCACCATGTCAAAGATCCAGAAGCACAGCATGTCTTATGTTTGGTGTCATCCCTCTGCCTGCTGTGTGCACTGTCTTTTTACCTGGGCTAGAGCGAAAACGAATTAGATTTTGAGTGTGTGATTCCTTGTGTCATTAAGCATAAGTGATGTCCACTGTCAGTGCACAAATTGCACATCCGTCCTTGCATCAGCATGTCATTATTAGCAGTGCTACTGAATGAGGTTTTGATTTGTATCTGCTTGTTTTCTTAGAGAAATTAATTGCATTTTCAGCACCAGAATTAACTTCACTGGCAAGTATTGAGTATATATGTAGTAATAATATTTCAGTATCTGGCAGATATACTATCTATTGATTTAATAGCTCATTTTCATCTGTATCCCTGGGGCATACCTCCATACCCTAGCAGAAATTGCCTGTGATAATTACAGTTTAAAGATTCTTGCCTAAATTTCTGTATTTTTTATTTAGAATGCCATTGTATTTACCTGAAATACATGCCTTTACTAGTCTCTCCTGTCTGATCAGTTTTATGAATAATCCATGTTGCCTTGGCCATTGTACTGCACAGACAGAAGGCTTCTTAGAGCATTTGAGACCTTACCTCCTCTCTGTCATTCAAAGAGGTCCAGTGTACTCTGATCCTGTTTTGTGACTGAAGACTGATACTTCTAAAAGTTTAAAAAAGAATGAGTGGTTGACAGAGGAGGTAGTAAACCCTCTGTAGCAGTGTTTGTTTTCTGTGATTGTTTCATCTTAAACCAAGTCAGATTTTAAAACAACAGGAGGCCCATCAAGAGCTACTTCCTAAAGTGGCAAATCTTACGACTGGGGCAAGTATTTCTGTCCCTTCAAGATGCTTCTGTCCATTTGTCCCATGGCAACTCCATGGGAATGACCAGCTATTTTGTCTCCTTATCACGACCCAAAGGGTTGCTCAGCCTTCAGGTAATAGAGATCACAGCAATGGGTTTGCAGAATTCCATAGCACACAAGGGCACCAGAGCTTTCTTTTCCTTTTTTTTAATTACGGATTACTAAAAGTTGCTGTTAGTAAACAAATATATACACACACAAACTGAGAATGATTTGCACAGGGGTGGCTCTTAGAGAGAGAGGCTCCCTGTTGAGTATAAGTAATTTGTGTGGGGCATAGACATAAGGGGATGCAAGACACCACTACATGCCTCAGTCAATAGATGCTGCTAATTTCTGTTTTCACCTGGAGCAGCCAATAAATGGTGGTGTCTTCCTTTTTCTGAGACCAATTTTTATTTTTCCAGATTGTTGTCAATTCCTACTTTCACATAATGCTTTCTCTCTTTTCCAGACATGAAGTTGTAGTTAGTTTCTTGTTTTGTGCAAATTGATGATATCTCAGGATGTCTCCAATTTCTGGGGTGGTAGGCGTTTTCTCTGTCACTATTTCAGCAGACATCTTCTGTTCAATATTTTTCCCCTTATAACCAGGTCACATTACTTCTGTGATGAAGAAGCAAAACAGAACAATGGTCTTACGCAGACAGTTATTTGTATTAGTGCAGTTTTGTGGTTTACTATCGTTCACCAGGAAAAGGAAATGAAACTGTCACTGCAGTGAAAAGGCTCATAAAATGTTAGAAGTCCTTGACAGTAACTCTTAGTCATTAGCTTTATTGCAGTTTTACTAAGTGTATGTCAGTCAGAATATCTGTCCTCATATCTAAAGTTCCAGAATGCTGCAGGAAAACATTGGTTATTTTGATATATCTTCAGTAGAATAATAGGCAGCTCTATACAGGACTTCAAGACTGCAGTCTTCTTGTATTGCAAGACAAGTACAAAACTGCCGAGTTTTTACCTGTCAAGGGCAAGTATATCAAATTATTGTCTATACAAAACCTAAATTACTGTAATTCCTCCACAATTTCTGAACTGAACATTCAGCAAGTGTAATGAATTTAAGTAGCAGTAGGCTAGATAATCTTCAAGGAATTAATGCAGATCTGAGACTTGCTTTTATTTTAGGCAACTTAATTGCAGTTCAGATTATCTTAATTTCTCCACTGTTGTTTAATTAGATCGCAAACTGGTCACTGTCTAAAGGTTTTTGGAATTCTCCTTATCTGTGGGTTTTTTGGATTAGTGATGAAATGGAAAAGGAGTTGCAGCAGTTAATGGCTTTCTATGCTCATTTGTGCAATATTCACAGTAACAAGGTAACTGATTATTGCTGTTCAGATGTCTTTACTTGAAGCAAAGTGTGCACACAGGTGGAATAGAAAAATATTTTCCTGAAGATACTATTCAGTCAGTTACTTCACCAGTAATTACAAAATTCTTTCCTCCATCTATGTCCATACATTCCCTTTACAGGATGTTTTCTGTGGCAGTCTCAACTTCAGGAACCATTCATGCAATAATGCTCTTTGATGATGTACAAATGCGATCCAGTTCCAACAGGAACCAAAATTGTAAAAGGACCATTTATTTCCATCTCAGTTGTGTATTTTACTGTGAACTGTTGTGTGAGAAACATTTTGTTCCCTGTATAGTTTCTGTAGATTTATTTATAAAGTTGAAGTTCGAAAGAAATCCATATTTTGACAGGACATGATCTTGAATCTAAAGAATGCTTGTTGGTGAACCTCGAAGGGAAGACAGAAAGCAGACACCGACAGTCTTCTCCACGCTTTCCTCCAAATTCTACTTCAGTTCTAAGGACAAAAAGAAAAAATATTCAGGTCTTATTAACAACTGAGAGCCAGAGAGTAAAAATTAGTCAATGTCCTTTCTAGTTCTTAGCGTACTGAAAATTTTGCATGATAAATTAAACTCTAGGATGATAGTAACAGGATTGCAGCACAGTACAGAGACTGGCTGGGAAGGAATAAAACATGGAAATGGTCCGTGCTGCACTACCTCATTATCATGTTGGTCACAAGTGTTTTGCACTTTAAGATGCTACCTTTTGATCAGTAAGCAGTACTCAGATGAAGGTAAAAATTCTCAAATTTATTTTTATGGAAAAGAGGTCTACAGAAGTATGCACAAAAAAATAGTATTAACTTTAATTATTTTACAGTAAAACTTCTTCCAGCCCAGTCACATGAGCACATAATTCAGAACAGATAGCCGTGACTTCTTATCTTTTGTCTAATATATTAATATTCTTAGGTAAAATATTGGTAAATGTTTATATTTATGAACCACCTTATATAGAGCATTTATTCCTTTTTCAGCACTAGGAAGAGAATGTCAGTGATAGTTCGGACACCATCAGGAAAGTTAAGACTCTACTGCAAAGGAGCTGTGAGTTTTAATCTGTTTTCACTGTAAGAAAGAATATGTGCTACCAATACAAATACAAAAGCAAAACATTGTTATAACTGCAGTCAAAACTTGAAAATGCCAGGGAAGGAATGTTGATGCCTCTTCCAATTTACATCATTTTGCTATGTATCTGTTTAATGTGTTGAGCTAGTTAATGTCTTTTTTTACTAACCACCTATGGAGGTGTGACAGACCTGTTAATCCTATTCCGTGTTAATGGACTAATACCTTTATTCTTCCTATTAATTGTTTCCTTCTATACTTCCAAGAAAATGGATGAATGTGTAGGTGAATGTATTAGTTACTTGCTGGAGTAGCTAAGCATGGATCACTAGGTAGAAATAATAATCTAGCCTAACTGACTAGATGGGAATTTTAACCTACCATTGACATTATGCCAGAAATAAATTTTTCTAAAAGCGGGAAAGGTACCCTAATGATAATGCATATGGGAATGGCAAAGTCACTTGTTCTGTAAGTCAAGTTTGAGGGGAGTGAGATGAAATCCAGTTCCTGACTGAGTTAAAAAAGGAAGTTGATTGAATAAAAATGTCCATTCAGTATCATCTCAAGTGAAAAGAAGAAACTGTTGTTAATGTTCTGTATATTAGGCTGGCTACAGAAAACTGAGGATAGCAGATATGAAACACTATTTTTATTTTGTGAGCTTAATATAAAAAGAGAAAGACAACATTTTGGCACTTTTCAAATTAATTGGAAATAACAGCAAAAAATGTGGGAGAGAAAAACTGCATTGTAGCAGAATTTGTAATTTAGAAAATCTGAGGATTGGAATTACCTTTTTTAACTTCTGAAATAAAATGATGTCTCTTAATTTTTAATGTTTAAATAATACATTGCTATGTATTTTTCCACAATTTTCTTGCATTATTTGTACTGTTTATGCAAAAAAAAATATTGAATTGTTCTGTGCTAATTTTTTTTGTAGGATACTGTAATTTATGACCGTCTTGCTGAAAGCTCAAAATACAAAGAAATCACCTTAAAACATCTAGAGCAGTTTGCTACAGAAGGTGGGTGATATTATTCAATATAAAAATAACTATGATATTCAGTTACTGCTCAACTTCTCAGTTTTTTAATTTTACATTGCTGTAGTGTTTTACTCATGTTAAGTTTGAAAATTATGTGTTATTAATGCCTCCTTTAAAAAGGTTTTCTACTTCCTGAGAAGTTTTAGTAATACCTTTATGCTTAAAAAAAACCCAGAAAAATAACCCAACACACCCACAGAGTACACAGTGGAGCCTTTTAACCAAAATACGTGTTTCCGGAGAGCAAACATGTTGCACATTGTTTCTCTGAACATTTCCTTTCCCATGGTGGCATTCAAATCCCACCCACAGGGAATGCTGTAGGAGTGGCACAGAGGAAGAAGTAGCCAAAGATGCTTGGAAATGATTAGCATAGTGCTTCTGAGGTGCTTTATGCTGCCTTGTTTCTGTCACCAGTCCCAGTAAGAGAATTGCCAACATTCCAAAATGGTGTGTTTTGGTATCTCTTCTGTTTTAATAATCACTTCTACAAAACAGTTGCTGAAGGTGGGGAACCCATCTGTGTGGGTTTGTGAAGTAGGAATAGTAAGTAAAATTTAAAAGACTGTGCAATTAAGATGATTAATACAGAAAGCCAGTTAGTTAATTACGGTGGATTCCACAGTACAGTTGGGAGCAGAAAAGCAGACTGTAGAAAGTTTTCTGCATTCATGTAAGTTGTTCTAGCACAGTTCCTAGATCTTCATGACATCCCTCTTTCAGGTATCTTAGTAAAGAATTATAGTGTTTTACTGTGCAGTATCATAGTGCTTTATCAGTGAGTTAGTATAGAGTAGCTGGAAGCAGAATTATAACAATTATGGAAATCAGAACTGCAGTGTTTTTAACTCTACATTTCCTTACCACATTGTTACTGGAACATTAAAATTATCCTTAATGTGTCTTAAGAAGTAAGCTTACACTGAAAAGCAAACTTTATTAAAATACTTTCCTTCTAAAATATCCTTACCTTTTGTTAAAGGATGTCTGACCAAATACTCTTATATCATGAAAGATCATTTTGCTGTCATACATATGACTTCTCTGGTTTTTGTCTTTTGATTTATAGTGGAATTTAGTTTTGATTAGTGTAGTCAGCAGCTTCAGTCTTTTTGGTTCTATCAGTAACAGCAGAAGCAAGTCACTGATTTGTTCCTTTTGTTAGTTTTTCATATCAAGATCTCTGCAAAAAACTTTGGGTAGTCTTAAATAATCTCAAAGCAATAAAGTTATAAAAAATGATACAATAAATTTGAAAGCAGAACTAAAACCAAACAAATTTGACTGGTGGTAAAGCCCAAGCCTCAGATACACACTGGAATTAAGTGTGTGCTTAACCAGAATTGGTCAGGGAAAAGTTACTTAGGTGTAAAGTTAGTTTGGGTCATAAGGCTATATATTAGGTTACAGAAAAGATAAAATTAGGTCAATATCTGCCGTCCTGTGTGAACTGATGCAAAAACTTCAATCCAGTTCTTAATTGCTGTTCTCATTAAATCAGTGGTACAGCTCCTTAGCAGTCAGGTTGGACCAAATAAATCAACATAAAAAGTGAAAAATTCCACCCATCTTTAGAACTGTGTATTAGTGTTAAGAAGTTTGCTCAAGTACTTTTTGTATCCTTCTTTTCAACAGAAGAGTGAATTTCTAACCTTCCAAAAGCATAAAATTCAACCTTTTTAAAAAAAGTACGTGTCTCTGGAATCAGTTAAAAAATTGGTATTTATTTTTGCATCAGATTTAAATTGCAGCCAGTGACGTTGCAAAGTTTCTCATGAGTATCCTTTCATGTGGCAGTACAGTATGTCCTTGGCGTTTGCTGCATGCTCTTGGTGTGTTGTTCAAAAATGAAGTGGTTAGCATGGCTGGCATTTATATGTAAGCATTTATTAAGCTTGAGTGTTAATGCCTGCTTGGATAAATAGAAAAAGTGTGTAGTTTTCCTGTTGTTCCAGTCTGTTAAAAAGCAGACTTAATGATACTTTCTGACTTTTCATATGAAAGATTCTTTTAAATCACAATTAAAAGAGTCTTATTAAAAATAGAAAAAATAATCAGACTGATTTAAAAAGAGAAAGCAAATGTCTTGAAAAAATTGATTGCTGACGTTTTATACACTTGGTTTTCTTTTCTTTCGTCTGCAAAAAATATGTTGAAAGAATTGTGGAAATAGTATCACTATTAGTCAGACATAGATTTCTTTCCTCCCCTTCAGCTATATTCATTGCTTTGGACCTTGTTAGCATATCCGTATTACATAGAGTAAAAGAATCGGTTGAGTTGTCAGCCTTAAGTTTGTTCTCTTAAGTCAGGATGGTGAGATGCTGTCTTCCTAATGCTGTTCAGTTGTCAGGGTACTAGAATTACACATGGCTTTCATCCTGAAGATGCTAAATTACTCTTACATCTAAGGCACTTGTATTATTTTATGCCCAACCTCTTGATGATTTCAAAATCACCACTCGGGCTCAGCTGTGCACAACAGAAACCTGTGAACAAATAAAGATTGCATTTAGCCAACCCTGGTTATGGTGCTGTTCATCTCCTAGAGCAGAGTGGGCAAAGGACCAAAGAGTAACTACATCAGTCCTGCCTGCCCCTTTCTAAATCTTCCAGCCTGCAAGCTGTGTCTTCATGGAAGATCGTTTGGCTAGAGTAATGCACTTCTCAGTATACAAAGAATTCTGGCAACCTCATGCTCTAGAAATGTGACAATATATGAAAATAAACTATTAGAACATTCACACCTAGCTACTTCAACTGAATGTAAAAGAGTGTTGTCAAAAAATAGATGTTTCTTGAAATCCTACAGTAGCAAATTCTCGCTGCAGTGCTTAATTCAGATTCCTGCTGGAGGAAAAAATCTTTTAGTAATAATCAGCTCAAAGATTGTAAAGTAAAATCTCCAAATGGTGCCTGTACGGAAAGACTTTATTTTAAAAATTTGGAAGGCTGAATGAATCTATAAGATGGGAAGATTAAGAGATTCAGAGTTGGCTTCTAGGTGATAAATTTCAAACTTCAACTGAGAATTTCCTAAGTGTATTGAGGAGGGGTGAAGAGTGTAGTTGTTATGTTATGCTGATATATTGTAACTTTACTGCTTTCCAGCATAGCAACATTTCAGTTTATAAAATTTTTGCTCATAAATAAAATTCAATCCTATAGTGTTAATGTTCCTAAAAATCTAATGTGCGCACCTGTTCAGCAAGTGTTGGGTTTGTTTCATGTTTTGTTTACAGTTTAAACTAAGTCAAATCTTATGTAAAATTTTATTATTTTTTTCCCCTGAAGTACATCTGCCTGTATTATATTCAGCTACTTTGAAGTGGTTACTCTGTTCTATAAATTTTTATTTATAGAATATTTTTCCTTTATATATATTTAAAAAGTTCTTCAAGGTGTGAAACAGTAAGTTGAAAATCAGGCATAGACATACATAAAATTCAGTATAAATTCAGCTTTTAGTAGGTACTCACTGCAGTCATGTCAAGAAAGGGATTAACAAATACTGATACATACTTATTATCTGCTTTCTCTTTAGGCTTAAGAACTCTGTGTTTTGCCGTGGCTGAGATTTCAGAAAGTGATTATCAAGAGTGGTTAGCTGTGTATCACCGTGCTTCTACGGCTATACAAAACAGAACACTCAAACTCGAGGAGAGCTATGAACTCATTGAGAAAGTATGTGCTGCTTATGTATCTTTCTGGGGTTTGGTTTATTTGCAGGGGAAGACGGAGGGTGGGCAGAGGAATGAGCAGAAGAATGGGTTCATAATTATTACTCTTGCTTTCTCTACCATGAAAGGTGAATTATTATTGAGAAATAATGCTTAGACAGAAAAAAATACCTAGCAGTACTGACAGTTGTGTCATGTAGTCCTTGCAGTTTAGATACTCAAAATGAGGGAAAAATTAATTTGACAAACTTTTTGCTGCAAGTAGCTATCTTGGTAGAAAGTGTCGACTTTGAGTTGAACTACTAGAAAGCTTTTTTCAGAGTTGCTCTGTTATTAGAAAAGGTGTAATAACAGACAAACAGCATCTGCTTCTCTATATAATGAGGCTGGAACCATGGAGTAGTCAAGATTGGAAGGGACTTCTGAGGTTGTCTAGACGTAAATCCCTGCTCAAAGCAGGGCTAGTTTTGCTTGCCCAGCATTTTGATGAAGTTTGAGTATCTGCAAGGAGGGAGTTTTCCCAGCTGCAGCAAGTAACTTTTTGGATGCTCAACTAGTCTTTTTGCCTTTTTCTGAGTTAAAATTCTTATTTCATCAGAATGTGACTGTTTCCTTATGCCCTTTCACCACGACCATGCATCTTGGAGGAAGACAGCTGCTCCACAAACCCTCTTCGGTTAGCAGAAGGCAGCCATGAAATCCCCCATAACTGTATTTTTTTCCACGTGTAAAACTCATCCTGCTTCTTCAGGCACTCTTAATATAGTGTTCTAGTGGTTCTTAGGTACTCTAGGCCCTAAGCTATTTTTGTGTCCCTCTGTTGGACTTGCTCCACTTTATCAATGTGTCTTGTATTGGAGGCCTGCAAATAGAGGTGATACCTAGATCCTATATCACAAGAGCAGAGCCTGGAGATCCCGTGAAGTTTCTGGCAGCACTGCTGCTGGAGTAGCCAAGCAGACAATTACGATTTCACCACCTCAACAAAACAGGCTCCTGTGACTCTTAAATTTGTAAGAAAGAATAGTGCATGAGAGCAATAGTGTTTGAAGTTTTGGTGTTTAAATTTGCAGGAACTATTTTTGGTTTCTTTCCTTTGAAAGTATAAGAGATTACGTAAGAGATTACTACATAAAATAAAGAGCCTCAAGAACCTGCCGTGTTTAATTCATGAAAGAGAGTGAGGGTATATAGCTTCAGTTGGTTGTGGGACTTCAGTTTACATAAATGAGCAGTTTATCTAGACATGACAAAACAGTCTTAAAACTATGTAATGTTTTAATGCCATGTCAACCCTGCTACCATTAAAAATTTTTGTATTAGCTGCACAAGTACTTTCTCAGTATGTAGTATGCAGGCTATGCTGCAATCAGGATTGCACAATAGTAGGTTTATAATGGTATCATTGGCATTTAGATAGTTTTAAAGGTATAGAAATGTGAAATATAAAAATGGCTGTATTCACAAAAAATGTCTGGATTTGCTGCATAGAAAGTTAAAACCAAACACGATCAGTGCAGTTTTAAGATTAAGATGAGTTGACAGGTGTTTTTTGTTTTTTTCAAAATGAAGATAAATTGTCACGAGAGTTAAGGCATAATAATAGCACTCCTGAAGTCTTTGAGTCAGAGAGGTGCTCGTCAGGAAAAGATAGCTGTTGCTGAACAAGCTACTGAGCTTGTGAATAATTGGTTGAAGTTTGAGCGGTCACACTGTGCAGTTTGTCAAGCCACATAAACATCTAAGTTAAAACTCATAGGAATAAACTGGAAGTTCTTATTTCTTGATACCAACTCTGATTAATGAGTTCAGAGAGCATTTTAGCCTTGTCATAAATGTGAAAAGTTAAATAAATGGAAGATTAAAACTGAATTTAAATAAAAAAACTCTGCATGTATGGAATATTTTACGTTCACAGAATCTTCAGCTGCTTGGAGCAACAGCAATTGAAGATAAACTACAAGACAAAGTGCCTGAAACCATAGAGACACTCATGAAAGCAGACATAAAAATTTGGATACTTACTGGGGACAAACAAGAGACTGCCATTAACATCGGTATTATATTTTCATTTATTTGATAGCTTTGTTAGAGGTTTAGAACTAATAGAAGTTGAGGGAGTAAAATTTCTTTCAGAATGGAAAGTTACCTTGTAAAGCTAATAATATTATATGGCATTACAGAACTTGAATGCTAGCTTATTTCTCAGTCACTGGTATGGGGAGAATAGGGAGTGGTGCATTCTGCCTCTGTTAAAATAGTAAGAGCAAGAAAAAGGCATATTAGAGAGGAGGCAAAAAAATAGGCATTTGTACTTTTTTATAGCATATGAAATGAATTAAAAAGAGTACACTGTTTGGCTTTTGAAAGTCAGAGGGAATAATACTAAGAAAATATAAGTATTCATGTTTCCATTCTCTATTTTTCCTTCTTTCCAAGAAAGCTAGTAGGGACTAGCTTAACTGAAGCAAAACAATGTAGATGGATGGTACGTTAAAGTATTATAAATTTTATCATTAATTGAAGGTTTCCTTTTATTTATTTTGAAGGAGGGAGAGAAAAAGACTAATTTTGACAAACTTAAATTGGTATTTTTAAACAGTAATACACTAACATTGCATTTAAGATGTAATATTCTTTGCACGTGATTAAAGCCTAGATATGTGCCCAAAATAAAGCCTTACTTTAGCTATATGGATCCTTCTTACTGCTGTTATTATTTCAAATCTTAAAGAACTTTCTGTATGCACATTATTTTTTTACCATTGATTTCAGCTGGGGAAATCTTATATTTAATTTTGTATGTAGTTCTCTTGGAGGAAAAAATGCCTTTTTATATCAATGGATCCTGTGGAAGCAGTTTTTGAAAACCAAGTATTTTTTAACAGGTCACTCCTGTAAACTTTTGAGAAAGAACATGGGACTAATCGTCATAAATGAAGGCTCTCTTGATGTAAGTAAAATCTGCAAAGTTCTCAGTTAATGAAATGTAATTTTGCTGCTTAAAATATCCAGACATCATGGTGGAGATTTCCTGAAAAATAACTTGGAGCATCTATTTATCTGGACAAACATAGAGAATTCTACCAAAACCATAGTTTGGGAAGGTGTTTTTTATGTTTGGTTTGGGGAGTTGCTTTTTTGTTCTTTTTTATAATCTTGTCAGTTACTTTTAATATTCCATGTTTGGAAGACTGTATAGTCTTTGTGACAAAATGTTACTGAATAATTGGAAGCAGTCTACACCTTCCAAAATCACAGTGTAGCTACTGCATAAGTGAACTTCAGAACGATGGGCAGACAAATTCCATGTAGTAAATTTCATCCATGCAGGCACAAAGTCAGGATCTTCACATGTTCTAGTAACACCTAGCCTGTGGTATTACTGAGGAGAGGCGATTTTTCTTTTCTTAGTTTAGTTCATTGGATAGCTTTTGAAAGATTGTGGTCATTGTTGAAAAAACAGGAAAATTTTTGGATTAAGTCCTTAACTTTCCTTTTGATTTTTTCACTACCCAACCAATCTCTGAGTAAAAATTAACCAATACACTGGAGACCTTCCTATATTTAGGTTATTTATACAGATTACTGCATTTCAGAACTGCTGCAATACTTCATAGATCTGAAGTGCAAAAGGTTAACTACTTTTTATACTTCTTCATATGTAATGTGATAAAGTGAGGTACTTTAACTACTAAAAGTAGTCCAATAAAAACTCGTGAAACAAGCGTTACACATTAACCACTTCTAGTTCGATGATTCAAAAGTTCTATAAAGATCTATTAAGCAATATATATTTAAAATAAATTTATATAAATATAGTTTAAGAATAAAAGATAGCTGATATGACAACTGCACTGTAATCTGTAATTCAAACTGAAGTATCTAAATTGTATAGATATTGATAGATCCTTTCCCTACATGCCCAAAGTACACTCAGAAGGCATTGGGATGCAAATATCTTATGTCAGCTGAATTTGTATATGCAAACTGGTCTCTTGCAAAACTTGTTTTGGTGATTATATATATCATGGTTTTTTTCAGCAACAGGTAAATGTAGTTTGAGGGCAAGGGGCAGTTAAAAAAAAAAAGAATAAACTAGCTCTATGCAAATATTTTAACAAGAGACTGTATTTTTAAAGTTTTCTGCCTCATTTGATGGTGTTAGACTGTTAGACTAATGTATGTCTTGTGTCCTGCCCTTTGCTGTCTGGTGTGATTGGAATCATGTGTCAGTCTCTCTTTCTAGTGTGACTGGTTGAGTCAAAAATTACCTTGGAAGTTCTGATGGAGATGTGGATCTGTTCTCAGGAAATGGAGAGAGGGATGGACTGCTGTAATTGTAGAACACTGCCAGTGCAGCTGCAAGGGTGGATGCAATTCCTCTTTCCTTTCTGCATATCAGCAACAGTTGGCAAGAGGCTGTAAAACTTTGTTGGAATATTGTCTGTTAAGGAATTCATATAGAATGAAACTTCAGCTGTTGAGTAGCATAGGTCCACCTCTTGTAATGGGACTCTGTGCATCCATGAGGGCTCCTGGACAACCCAGTTCTCTCAGCACAGGAGGAACTGAGCAGCCATGAAACCTTGAAGAAAATAATTGCTGTGTAATGGGACCTATGTATTTAGGGTCTTGGAGAAGACTTGTTCTGTTGCAGTCCTTTCCTCCTTGGCTCTGTAAAATATAGCCTCTTGGCTATATAAAGATATTGATAGTTTAATAGGAGTTAGGAAGGTCAGCTTTCCTTGGTCTGCATACTCTTCCGGAAAACAGTGGAACACTGTACTGAGAACAGTGACAGTAAGTAGATGCTTCTTGCCATTGCTGTTAAAATAATAGTATATGTCCCCTGCTTACCAGGGAATTCTCCAGAAAAGTAGCTACCTCAACTCTAATCCCTTTATGGACAGGCAGAGCCCTCATCACTAAGATGTGAGAAAACAGATTTAACAAAACAAATACCTCCTCAATCTGATCATGTTATGACCTTAGCAAGCAAGACAGAGGAAGTTAAAGTAAAAAAATGTATTTGTCCAGACTGTATCCCAGCTCTGTGAACTGAATTTGCAAAGAATCTGCTGAAGTAAAAGATCCTCTTTTATATGAACCAACACTCCTATTTAAGGAATTAAAAATAACCCGAACCCACCCACCTCCCCACTACCCGCCAGACATTGCCTGGTAAAGAACTGAAAACATTTAGATATCTCAGGGTTTTGCATCATTATTTGTTTCAAGGCTCTACTCCAATGAACATCTGCTTAGTTTCACAAACAAAATGTGGTTTTTGTTAGTAAGCTCTTATAGTGGTATAAAAGAGCATTGAAATTTATTTGCCTTCATAGTAACCTAATGGACTGCTAAATTTCAGTATAGTTCTGTTAATCATAGACAGAAGTCATAACAAAACCTTATTTTTTTAATTGTGAACTTTAACTGGAACTAAAAAATAGTTTGATTACTGTTCAATTTCATTGAAAAATACTTCATGGAAATGGTGTCAAGTGAGTAAGGGACATTTTTGTGCTGCTTGTAATTTAAGGCATGCAATTTCAGCATAGGGAGTAAGCTCACAAAGGAATTTTAAATACGACAGTTTTACAGTTGGGGTAAATGTTTTGTTTTATCTTGGGGTTGGGGCAGGGTTTGTTTCTTTTTAATGTGTAGCATGCTTGAAACTGATGGCATGTCTGCTTGTGATAAAAAAGCAAGATCAGTTTAAACATTGCAGTTCACCACTAAACAGTATCCCCAAGTGCCACATCCACACAAACCCTTTGAATACTTCCAGGAATAGTGACTCCACCACTTTCCTGGGCAGCCTATTCCAATGCCTGACCACCCTTTCAGTGAATAAATTTTTCCTAATATCCAGTCTAAACTTCCCGTGGTGAAACTTAAGGCCATTTCCTGGAGAAGAAAATGTGGGAGAAGAGATCAACCCCCAGCTCACTACAACCTCCTTTCAGGCAGTTGTAGAGAGCTATAAGATCTCCCCTGAGCCTCCCTTTCTCCAGGCTAAACAACACTGGATCCTTTTTGTGTTCTGGATCCTTCACCAACTACATTGCCCTTCTCTGAACTCTCTCCAGCACCTCAATGTCTTTCCTATAGTGATGATCCCAAAACTGAACACAGAATTCAAGATGCAGCCTCACCAGTGCTGAGTGCAGGGGGATGATCACTTGCCCTCATCCTGCTGGCCACACTATTGCTGATATAGGCCAGGATGCCATTGGCCTTCTTGTCCGCCTTGGCACACTGCTGGCTCACGTTCAGCTGCTGTCGACCAGTACTGCCTTGTCCTTTTCTGCCAGACAGCTTTCCAGCCAGTCTTACCCAGGCTGTAGCGTTGCACGGGGTTGTTGTGACCCAAGAGCAGGACCCAGCACTTGGCCTTGTTGTTCCTCATCCACTTGGCCTCAGCCCATCATTCCAGCCTGTCCAGATCCCTCTGCAGAGCCTTCCTGCCCTCCAGCGGATCAACACTCTCACCCATCCTGGTGTCATCTGCAAACTGACTGAGTGCCCTTGAACCCCGTGTCCAGATCATCAATAAAGATATGAAACAGAACTAGCCCCAGTACTGAGCCCCAGGGAACACCACTCATGACTGGCTCCCAGCTGGATATAACTCCATTCACCACCACTCTGCACCTGGCGGTCCAGTTTTTAAGTCAGTAAGGAGTGTACCCGTTCAAACTGTGAGCAGTTTCTCCTTGAGAATGCTGTGGAAGACAACATCAAAGGCTTTACCAAAGTCCAGGCTGACAACACTCACAGCTTTTCCCTCATCCACAAAGTAGGTTGCCCTGTCATAGAAGGAGATCAGGCTGATGAAGCATGAGCTGCCTTTCCTAAACCCATGCTGGCTGGGCCTGAGTGCCTCATTGACCTGTACCTCATGTACCATGTAATGGCACTCAAGATGATCTTTTCCATGACCTTCCCTGACACTGAAGTCAGGCTGTCAGTCCTGTAGTTCCCAAGAACCTTCTTCTGACCCTTCTTGTAGGTGGGTGTCACACTGGCCAACCTCCAGTCACCAGGGACCTCCCCAGTTAACCAGCACTGATGATGAATGATGGAGAGTGGCTTGGGAAGTGCTCCAGCTGGCTGCCTCAGTACCCTTTGGTGGGTTCCACTGAGATCTATAGACTTACATATCTAAGTGGTATAGCATGTCACTGATCGTTTAGTCCTGGATTATGGGGATTTCATTCCATTGAAGAAACAACAGATGGGAGGAATATGATTTCTCACCTATTGCTTAAACTTCATTAGAAACTAAATAGATCACAGAGATGAGAAAAAATTATACTTTCTTTACATTGCAAGATTTCTAAATGCTCTGGAAAATAGTTAATGGAAGTTACTGTAATTCTAAAGACTTCTAACGTGTAATTTTAAATAGTGGAACTTCATTTCCATTACATTTCTAGTGGGAGAGAGCCAGGACACCTGAAGTTCAGAATTCCCCAACAACCTAATCTCCTTCTAGATAAACCAATGAATCTTTAGAAAGGCAGTAGAAGCAAAGTAGTCAAAAACTATGGGCTACAGTGTGTGGAACTGGGAGGAGTACATTGGGTTGAAAAGGCAAAGCAGTATCTTTAATTTCATTTCAGAGGGTTTTGAGATATTTAATTAGTTCAGTGTTTTATTTTAGGTGCTTACACCAAATTTTGTTTACATATGCCTGATATCACTGAAGTAGCACAATTATTTTCTTGGTAAACTTGTAGAAAAAGATAGCAATATTGTTGCCATAGGATGTTACTGGCTTCCAAATTCAGTGTTTTATAAGCAGAAAAGGTTTTTTTCATATTTCTCCTCTAAATACTTCTGGGCTCTGAGGCGGAAAACAATAGAAGAGTATGTTGTAGCTCTGTGAAAGCCTTTAAAAAAGAAATGCAACAAGAAATATTTTTTTCTGCTTCATGACACTCCACGGTACAGAGCTGTGCTGTAGCTAACTAGACGTCAGTGACCTTCCCAAAGCATATTGCTGCATAAATAACAGCTGAATGTATTGTCTACTGAATGTAATCTGAAGATCTCAATACTGGATCACAAAATAGTGACTTGTGTACATGTGATTCAAACTGTCATTAGCAACTGAAAAATACAAAATGTGTTCGTTTGTATAGCATGTACTTGATGTTATAATTGTTATGTTAAAATATAAATTAAATGTGATAAAATTATCAGTGATGATGCATGTACGTATATTATGAATTATCTGTGTTTCCTTTCTTGTAAACATTAAGGACCTTTTTCTGTAATAGTGAATAGAAATTGTTTCTTGTGACATCTCTATATATGTGAATCGTCTTTTGCATGGGTATATAGAAAACTTATTTAATAATGTCTTTTGGCAAATATTTATGCCGCTATTTTTCCCATTTAAAGAGCATTAAAAGTTCCACCATGGCTTATACATTTTTTTTTTTTGGCAGAGTGAAAGAGCAATCCTGCACACCATTTCTACTGTGGTTTCTAACAGTACAGCTGTTGCAAATATTCTTTTTGTTATATTCTATTTGATAGCACAATCAATCAAAAGGCAATTTCCTCAAAAACCAAAATGCAGTGTTTCTGATCACACATAAAAGAAGAAAGGTTGGACTTTAGAATAATAGGAATTAAAAATAATGGACACAAATGTTTTTTGTGCAACAGGGAACAAGAGAGACACTAAGCCATCATTGCAGTACTCTTGGTGATGCTTTAAGGAAGGAAAATGATTTTGCTCTCATCATTGATGGTAAATCTCTGAAGTACGCTTTGACATTTGGAGTGAGGCAGTATTTCCTGGATTTGGCTTTGTCGTGTAAAGCTGTTATTTGTTGCAGGTAAGGTTTACATTAGTCTCTCTCTACATTATTTGTATTGACATATAAAAATTAAGAAACTGAAGTTATGAAATGCAGTCACTCAAGCAAAATATCTCTGTAGAACAATCTGCAGTGGAGCATACCTGTCAAAGTCATTCAGATTGCATATTTCCAGAAAAATATTTTGTAACCCATCAAGGCTAGTCTCAGCAAGGTTGGAGCACTAATCTTCCACCTTGTATTGATACTGCAATTAACTGCAGATTTAGCACATCTGGAGTATTTTGTAGATCTTCCTCCACAGCCTACTTTTCTGTAAGCTGTGGATTATACTGTGTAAGAAGCGCGCAGAAATGTTAAAGGTAGTACTCTGGATGCTTTTTATTGCCTGAAGCTGATGGAAACACCTTTTTTTAATCATTATTATGCCTGGTTGTTATGGGATTCCTTTACACAATGAAACCTTTCATCCTTTTCTGTAAACGTCAACTATTATAGCTTCCATTTTGCCATCAAAATAAATCAGATTCATCTGAAAAATCTGCTCAAAATGAAGCTATTTTTCTGCCTTGCAAAAGGATAAGGAAAAGCAAGTAAGGTCATGGTATCCAAATAATCACCTGTTTTATAGTCTTTCCATCCTTTCTGTGAAGCAATATGTTATGCCACCAAGAGATTTTTTAATTAATTTCATATAGTTTTGGTAGCTGTGCTACAGCCTGAAACACTGAATTTCAAATAAAGGTTTTACTGTCTTTTAAACTGAGATCTTTTACTGATACACAGTTTACACTGTGTATAAACATTTTCCTAATGGTAGTAGTCTTTCTGACAGGCAGATTTGAGCTTTGTGCTTGTTCTACCAGGTCTAATTTTGCTCAGTATAGTAACAAGCAGGAGATGCATGTAGAACTGCTCTTTCAAAACCATATTTCTTTTTCTTCTCTTTCTTGATTTCAAAATATATTTTATGTCATTTGAAGAGATAACATTGCTTTTTTTCTTGAACTATGGAACCTTTGAAGGATATTCTGTATATAAAGCTGTCTTTTAGTGTTTGCATTTTTGTAATGAAACAACTAAGTGCAAAATGAAAGTTTCTGGTCTGGTAGCATTCTCTCTGGCATTTCTACACGTAACCCTTTCATAATATACTTGGGTCAGTTGATTTCAATACATATTCAAATATATCATTTGACATATTTTGTGATTGTTTAAAAATCGGCTACAGGTTTAAAACTAAAATACTTGCTTGTAACACTCCCTGTTTTAATGTCTGCTTTTTTAATATGACATGCTTCCCAAAAGTCAAAATTCTGTCAAAATACTTATTCTGTTAAATGCTCCATCTTTAGTGACAAAAACTTCATTTCCTTGTTTGTGAGCTTGAAAACAAAAAGTTAAAAACCAGCAATCTTTAATTAGGGTAAATTCTTTCTTTTAAGTTTTCAGACTGCATTCACTTGTTCAGAACCATTTATTACCAACGGATCGCCTGTTGGTACAATCCATTGGTAATACAGATGAGAGTGACCAATATTCAGTAGACATTTCTCTTAAAAAAAAATCTGTATGTAATTCCAAGCAGATGTTTGGCTTAAAGACTTTGACTAACTGAATTCCAGCTCTATATTGGTTTCAGAGTAATGTGTTCAAGGAAGAATGTTAAGTGAATTATTCTGTAGAAAAAACTACGCTAAGAGTGAGCAAAATCAAAAATATTTTTTACTGGTTTCACTGTGAACTTGAGGCAATGAGAGTGCCGTCTTCCAGTTGCCCCTATAACATTGTCTGAAAGGGAAATAAGTCATTGTTCCTGTAAAGTGAAAAAGATGAAAAAGAAGTACTTAGGTCAGGAATCTTCTGTAGAAGCTGGCTGTAGCAAGTCTTGATAGAGTTCTCAATAGCAGTGTTCAAATAAAACATGTAGCAAAAGATCATAGAAATGGGTTTTCGTATTTTCCTTTGCAAATTGTTCCCCAAAACTTATATTAATTTCTTGTATATTTCTGTGGGTTTTTTTTTTTTGACTGGAGAGAGTTAAGTCCAGGTTATGAGCATCCCTACATATAAGCATTAACCCAGAAACTTTGTCACTGCTGGGGAAACCTTTCACAACTCGAATTGCCAAGTTCCAGGAGCCTATGGTACCAGCAGGTTTATTGCTTTGAGTGAACATATAGAAGACTTGTAGGAAATTAATTATAAATACATGTTTTTACCCCAGTTTTCAGTATTAGTATATAGCCGTCTCCACACAGGAGTCATGCTTTGGTACCAGAATTGCTCTCTTTGTAGGAAGCAGTGAACAGTGGTGGTTTGGGAGACAGACTCACAGAGCTTTTTGCATTTCATCTTTTTTCTCTTTGTACCATAAAACAAGAGCGGTAGGGTTTGATCCTCAGCTCCGATGCCAGGATTCACAAGAGTGCATTGCCACATGGCTTAAGGTTTGCTCCTTGCCTTCCCCACCCGGTGAAACACAGCAGTCCTAGCACATAATTTCTGCATATTGTTTTTAGTTATGATGTCACAAATACTACAGGGACTGAATTTCTGCATACTCGAGTATGAACTTCAAAAGTAGAACTTTTACAATACAAAATGGAAGGTACACCTGTGACACATAAAATAGTAGATACACGCAAAACTGATACAATTTTGTCAGCAGAGCTGTCATCCCTGGAATAATTTGTCCCCTTAACTGTGGACAGGCATTCTCTTAATGACAAATAATTGGAACAGTCCTAAAAAGAACAAGGCTACCAGCAGATAACCTAAGTAGAGGATCAAGATTCAATATTCAATGTTACTTTCTCTAATTTACCAATGTAGGCTATGTTAAGAAAGTGGCAGTCCACTCTGTGACTGTCTGCTTTGACATCTGTTTCTTTAGTATCTTGTTATTTGTGTATTTAAACAGAGAGGAAAATAAAAAGCATAACAATAAAATATGCCAAAATCTGCAATTGTTGTAAGTTAATACTAGTAGTGGCAGCATTTGCGATTCCTTACATTATTCTCTTTAAGGGGCCCGTTGCTGTTTGACCTTTGTTTCTTCAGTCGTGTTAACATCTTACTTCAAGAATTCCAAGTTTTCTATGAATTTTGCTGGGAATGTGCTTTTACCATATAGCCTGAAAGGCAATCACCAGACCATGTCACTGACCAGGATGTTAGTTGGCCTATTTTTATTATGTTTTCACAGAATATAAAGTAAGTTTTGAAAGTGTATTCATTTGAAATTTCTGTATTAAACCTGTTTCTTTGTGTTACCCCTTAGGGTATCACCACTTCAAAAATCCGAAGTTGTAGAAATGGTTAAAAAACAAGTTAAGGTAGTAACTCTAGCGATTGGTGATGGAGCAAATGATGTTAGTATGATACAAACAGCACATGTTGGTGTTGGTATTAGCGGCAATGAAGGTCTACAGGCTGCTAATTCTTCAGACTACTCAATTGCTCAGGTAAGTCATTACATTGCAAAATACTACAATAAAGTATTTTAATATAGAGATTAATATTGGTGTATTCATGTTTTGATTGTATGTTTGTTCATTTTTCATGTTTTTGCAGTTCAAGTATTTGAAGAACTTGCTGTTGGTTCATGGAGCCTGGAATTATAACAGAGTAGCTAAATGCATCCTGTATTGTTTCTACAAGAATATAGTCCTTTATATTATTGAGGTAATTTTACAGTACATTGAACATTACTTCTTAAGAGTAAAAACTTTATTATTTTGAGGTTTTGATTACTATATGTGATTTTAAAGAAGCATTTTAACTGTCGATAAACTTATTAGTACTGATTCTTGCTTTTTAATAAACTGATCAATGATTTTTTCTTTAAAAAAACCAATTGTCTTAAAAGACATAAATATTAATACCAAATGTTTATGTTGCATATTGCTAGTTTATTAAAATTCTGTACCTGTAACATCATTACCATAATTAAGGAATGCAGGTACAAGTTGTCTTAAATATATCAAGAGATGTATGTTCTTAAACTCTTTGAGCTGGTGTCAGTAACTGTCCAGTTCACAATCTGAAGCCCTTTTTAGGGTCTCTGGTAAACTTCAGGGCTGTTCAGAACAGTGCTGAGGTTTTTTACGTCTGTGTTTAATTGCACTATTGCTGATGGGGTAGCTGTGCCTTCTTAGGCTCTACGTGTGAACAGGGATACTTTCCTGAAAGTAGCTGACCTATATTTTTCACTTGGGATTTTAAGGATGTTGGAATCATGTGAAAAATACAGTATGAGAGGACTGTGTTGTAATAAGCGTATGTTTATTGGTGGGTATGGTTAAAACAGCATGTAGAGCTGTAGTTTTCATTAGCTTCGTGACCATGTGGCAACTTTAAAATTTTGAATGGATTTTTTAAATTATTTTTAAATTTCCTTCTGCCCCTCCCTCCATTTTCTTTCAGCAGCTGCTTGCTTTCTTATAACCAAATATGTATCTAGCAATTACATTTAGAACTAATTCAAACTTTATATTCACAACAGTACTTTGAGTTAAAAATGTGGGGGGACAAATTAATATTTTGTGAAGTTTGATTGCAAAATAAGTCTTATAGGTCAGTCTTTTGTATTTTTATATTAAAATGGTTAACAGATATTCTTAAAACTCTCATAGCTTTTTTGAATATATTTTCAAATTAGGATCTTAAACTTGCATAGTAAGTTTTCAGTTTTACTGAAAGAAAATGTCTTATTCCTATTAGACCTGATGTAAACATTAGATTAATATGTCTAGTTCTGATGACCTTACACTGTTGCAATATTTGAAAATACTTGTCATCTTTTTTTGTACACGTGTTGTAGCCAAGAGAGCCTTTTTCTTACCATATTTTTCCATTTTCTAAATGTTCTTCTTTTTTCTCCTTGTTGCATTATTAATGCAAATAGATTTCAATCTCAGTGGCAGCAAGTTTGTAGAAAGCTATAGAAAAAGCAAATTCACTAAAGACCTTTTTTTTTTTTTTAGAAGTGATGGCAG
The DNA here is from genome assembly GCA_035583185.1 of Anabacerthia variegaticeps. Lineage (NCBI taxonomy): Eukaryota > Metazoa > Chordata > Aves > Passeriformes > Furnariidae > Anabacerthia > Anabacerthia variegaticeps. The sequence goes on from JAWWEW010000131.1 coordinate 48,986,448, forward strand.
ATTTTAGATCCTGTATTTCAAAAGCTAAATGTCTACTTACACAATCAGACTTCCAGAAGTCCTGATTAGCAGTAGCTCTAGAAGTATTTGAAAAAAAACAGTATTAATGTATATTTCGTGCTTATAGAAAACATACAAAGGTGGTCTTTAGAACACACTACCTTATTTTTCTTAGTTTTCTGTCATTGTCATCTGCAAACACATTGTACATGTATAATTTAAATCAGATATTAGTATTCCATTGTTTGCATTCTTTGAGAAAGAAAGTCAGATGCAAGGTACAGAGATCATAGTCTGAAAATACAAAAGGCTAGAACAGGTAGTAACTGCCTCATGAGCAGATAGGGCAAAGAGATCTTTTGATATGGGTTATTACCCTTTATATATAAAACGTGCAAGCATTTTGCCATATACACCTTCTCTGGAAGACAAGTTGACTTCTACTTGAATTCCTGTATACCCAACGTTTGTCAGCTCAGAAAACTTTCAGAGATGTTAATAGCTCATGTCAATACTGTGAGTGAATGGGCAGAAATTCATCATTGAATGTCTCCAGAAAGGACAACTGCCAGTCTTGGGTCTGTCTTTTCAGTTTTTTTGTACAGATCAGGCGTGGGAGCAGAGAGCTCAATGAGTATTTGTAAGCTGCTGCTTAATATGCAGAAATGCTACATCAGGAAAACGTCTGTGAGGCTTTTGTGGCCACGCCTCCTCTGTCTTGGAGTTTAGAAAGTAGTACTATGAAAGGCATGTCTGGAAGTTGCTTTAAACAAGTTTCCTTTTATTAGCTGACAATAACTAAAAATACCTACCTTTGCTTCATAAATGCCTATTATGTTTTTAAATGTCTGCTCAGTACTAATCAAGCAAGTAATGTAAAATATTCCATTTAATCTAAAATACAGCCTTTATTCTAGGCATTCATGAGCTGATATGAAATTATTGTCACTGATTTCTTTGTTCAGAAAATGGTAGAGGTCTACAATAATACCCAGACACAGTGATTAGTGCTTATTGACATTTAAACTCCTATTTATGAGAAACTAGAAGTGGTCTATACTAATTTTTTTCTACTCTTTGTCTTGATGCAATATCTCTTTAAATTTGGATCTCATCTTTTGTATGGTACTAGTCCCAGTGACTTTAGAGGCTATATTCTGAAGTATCAGTCTAAATTACAAATGAAAACTGAAAAAGCCTATGCAGAGTCTCATACTTATTTTGAAGAGACTGTCATTACCTTATAATGATGGTTGGTGTTGAGATTGATCTAGTGATTGAGAACATCTTTGTGGATTGGTTTTGGTTTTATAATTACCATTACTGCATACACTCTTTTAAACTACTCACTAGAGAAGTTATGCAACATCGGGGGGATAAAATTTTCCTATTTCTACTTTTCATTCTGCTACTTACTAATAACATAACTGGTTCATATTAAATAAAAAAGATTTACAATTTTAAAAATAGTAGTAATTTTGAAGATCTGCATAGGCCATTCATGTTTCATGTAGGGGAAAATTCAAATAAAAGAGTCTAAGACTGAGACAAAGAAGAAACAGATGTATGGAATTCAGATTTTAAGTTCAGTCACAGATCTTTAAAGGCAGCTATTTGTAGCAATTTAAGTGATACTATGTAAACAGTTCAATTATACTAAGTGATTAGAGCTGTAATGGCTTTTTTTTTGTTCCATAAACTTTGGGTGGTGGAAGGGGTTTACTTTTTTCCCCCCAAAACTCTTTTCATACCACTGCTGAGTTACCCACTTTCTGCTGCTCATCTCCATAGTGGAATTTGCTATTTTTTTCCTAATTTCCCTTGCCTGACATATCAGATGAATGTCTGTGGCCACACTGAGACCCATATCATGCATAAGCCCAAATATGAGCAGGCTTTCTGTGCATACTCACATTGCGTCTGAGCTGCAGAGTTCAGGTGCTGTTGTTCGATATGCCATGGCTGGCTTGATGAATCAAACTGCACCGAGTTCAGTTTGAGACATGGAGAGCAGAAAGTGATTGTGCTCATGCCTGTGGTTTTGTTTTGTATGGTTTGAAAACTTGGAAATACAAGGATCTCTCTTGAGGCTTATCTCCTTTTAGGTGGGCTGGGAACCTACATCTTTCCTTTTCAATTTTGTAGGTGTTGAATTACAGAATGGTCTGGGTTTTAAGTACCCATTCACTTATGTGGTCTAAAATCCTTCTTAGGAACACCAGTCACTGTTCTTCTGTATGGGGGTGCTGGATTAGTAAGTTAGGTTGTTACTGTAGGACCTGTACCCTAAGAGAGAAGTGTTTGAATCTGCTCCTAAATAGTCATGTACAACATCCGAACAACTTATTTTGCAGGTACAGCTGCCTTCATTGTCTTTCATAACTAGGATACAACACACTTTTCCATGAAAAAATAACCCACTGTGAAGCGTTTGTTGTCATTCTCACTATTAAGCATGTAGTAAACTCCATATTAGTTTTTTCATATATGGTTAAGAATGTGATTTTCTAGGTCATAAGGTTCAGCAATTAGGGCTAATAAGTGGCTTATTTTCTTCCTGTATTACAGTTTGAGATGAGGGCTATATTTGTCCTTTTTGACTTTTTTTCCTCCCTAGATCTTGTAATTATTTTTGAGCCATAGATGTTCTCAGTGTGAACATCTATCACAAATACTATAGTCAAATACTATCTTGTAAACAATAGGAAATTAATGTTTCTGCTTAGATATTAAACATGCTTTGTCTCTTAACGTGGGGTGTCTGGTATTCCACTAAATAGTAATGTTTCTACTAGAGGGCACTGCTCTTAGCCACATTAAAAGATTTCTTCTTCACAGATACCTTTTGATAGATTCAGTAACAGCTTCAGAACCTAGAGGTTGCATCTAGACCTCTGACCAAGATGCATTCCAATCCTTTATGACACTAAACTGAACTAAAATGCCTATAACTTGCATGCTTTCTCTGGAAGAAAGTAAATGCTAGGATTTCAAGAAGTTAATATTGTGCCCTAAGGGATTCCTTTGCAAATCTACAGTAAAACTGTTTTCAGTTTGAATACCTTGAAAATTTTAGCTTAAATTCTTTACAAAATAAGCAGAAAGCAACCTGGGTTTTAAGGAATAAAATGATGCATAGCATTTCTGAAAAGGCTTGGTAGTGACTTAATACATGCCATTTCATTGTAAATTAAAAATTTATCTTAAATAGTTGCATTTCTTTAACAAATCACTCCAAAACATTTTCAAGTATTTCTTAACATCAGTTACCTGTGTAAGAGCAGTCACCATGTGGAATAGATGCGGTATATGTATTTAGGCCTTTCATTTAAAATTAAAGCTTTTAAACATTTTGCCTTCTAGTTAAATCACAACAGAAGGCTAATGATCTTTCCATATACTGCTTGGTTATGAAGGGCCAAGTATATGTCTGCTTGTGGTCTCTTTTTCCTAAAGAGTAATACTTTTGTTAAACTCTGTCTGAAATTACTAGCAATGTGATGTATGCATATTTATGCCCAATCACATATTCTCTATTAAAACTGTCATTTTCTATCACCCTAACCCTTTTAAATTAAGAATTCTAAAATTTACTTCAGTATTTGATAAACAAAAATTCTGCTGATGTTGAGTTCATAATTAATTGTTCTGTAATGAATAACTGATTATGTACTCATCTTGCTCCTTTATACTCAGAGACTGCTGCCAATAAATGTCTGCTAAACTCACCACAATTAAATCTTGTTTTGAAAGTCAAAAATCAAAATACACAAGTGTTGATAAAAATCTGAGTCAATTGAAATGAAATAATTCCATTGTCTTTTCAGTGTATAGTCTGAAAGGTTAGAAAATAGTGCTTGTTACTGTTAAATCAACCAAAGTAAAGAAATTTAGCATTGTAAGACCTCAGAAAATTCAGGCTATTCTCTATTTTGGTATTGCAGCCTCTTAAATTCATGACTTTGTTTGGATTCTTGTTCCAATAATTGGCCTCAAAAAAAACCCAAACTATTTACTCTTCTCTTACTGGCTGAATAAATAACAATTTTGTCTGGATTTTACCTCCTGTTTTTGGTGTTAACAGTTGCTGCTTTCAGGGGGTTTCCTATCTCAAAGTAGTCACAAACATTCTACCCCATGATTTAAAAAAACATCTGAGTTTGGTCATAGAATCCAGTCACCTGGAGGCCAGTCTGAGCACATGTTGATAAACATACATATTGATTGTAGCAATTCATTCTTCCATAATAAAGTCAAATGAAATGTGAGCTGTAGGAAAGCAGCATCTAGAAATTCACTTGAAAAATACAAATCTTAAATTGAATAGAATGCTGTTTAGATGCTTTTAACTTTCATCACCCGGGAGCTTACGTTTGTCCTAGACAATAGTGTTTCAGTGTAACTTGTTAATAAAGATTCATCAGACATGCTGCTTCTCTACTTTGTCATTGAGCTAATATAAACATGAAGAAGTAGGAGAGAGCAGATAAGCTACATGCTGTGCTGAAAAACAGAAAAAAATAGAAAATATGTTATCATGCCTTTCAAATTTAATTTGATTTCTTTCAACCTTTAGCAAAAGGTGATACAAATTATGCAGTAAAAGATATCTGATTGCCTCTCTAAAGTACCCTGTAGTTGACTTAGTGCTTGTTAACTAAGTAGTTGTACTTGATTTAGAGCTCTGGTAAAGCCTAATTCTCTCATGACTAAGATTATTATTTTTTTCGTGTGGGTTTAAACCAAAACATTTTCAACTGTGCTGTAAGTGTGTTCTAGGGATATCCATTCTTGCAAAGCTGAGGACAAGTCTATTTATCGTGCCTTGCAAAACATTTGAGTAATACACGGTTCTAATCTTTTCCAGATCTGGTTTGCATTTGTCAATGGCTTTTCTGGACAAATTCTTTTTGAAAGATGGTGTATAGGTCTTTACAATGTGGTAAGTTGATTTGTGTGTTTCTAATTATTTTTAACCATGAAAGTTTCTTGAGTAAGCAATCCTTAAGTAACATCTTGCTCCTAAAGTTTTGCAATTATTTTTTTTTGTAATCTATCTACTAGATGTTTACAGCAATGCCTCCTCTGACTCTTGGAATATTTGAGAGATCCTGCCGAAAAGAAAACATGCTGAAATATCCTGAGTTATACAAGACTTCTCAAAATGCACTGGACTTTAATACTAAGGTAGATTTTTTTTTTAAAAAAATCAAATTATAATAAAGCTAAAATCATAGGAATTCAATATAGTTATACTTTTTGTTCTATGCTGCTCCTAATTGAAAATGGAGGGGATTTTTATACTACTATTTCCAGGTGTCTATTTTTCTGTGAATGGTGCAGATCCTCTTTAGCAAGCATGGAAATGGGCAACAAGCACTTTACTTTTTTCAGCCCCCTTTTTTTTTTTCTCTGCTGGTAATAAAGCTGTCTTCTATAGGCAGAAGTGATTAGACCTCACTGTCACTTGGCTGTATGTATTTGTACTGTTATATGGAAATGGATTACGGAAGCCTGTGGAGAAGTCTTGCAGAGGACAATAAGAACTGTCATTAGATTTGTAGAGGGAGGGACATGGTAGTATTCTTTGTCAATTTGTAGTTGTGATTTTATGGTTTAATTTTGAGTTTCGGGAAAAAATACTCAGAGTCAAGAATGTGACAGGATGGATCAAAAGAAATCTGAGGCTACTTTTGGTGGGAAATGGGTGACATTCATCTTTGAGAGACTAGCACAAGAACTAAAATAATGTAGACCTCTTTAACACATAAAATATACAAAATTTCTATTGCTCATAAATAATCTCTTAAAAAAACTAAATTAAACTTGTTCCTGAATCTGTGATTTCGTGAGTATTTGATGTTTTTAAGAGTTCCTTCTGATTTTATACTTTGTAAATACAATTATGACATTTCAAGTAGTGTCATGTTGAACTTGGGGACATTTCCAGTATGCCATTGAATTAACAATGTTTACATATGATGGTCTGTAATAGATGTGCAGAGCTGATACAGCATGCTTAGCTCTTGTATCTGTGCCACTTATGCTGTATAACTGGAGTTACCTCAATATATGTAGAATTATTTGTCTGAACAATCTTTGTTCACTGAAGCAGATGAAATTCCTCTCCTTCATCCTCATTTCATCCCTTCACCTACAAAAACAAATCTGAAAGTTTTGAGGAGACTAGGGAACATAGTCTCTTGCATCACTGTGAATGCTTTACAAATATGAGACTTTCCATGGTCCCATTAATACAAACACTTCCGTGTTGTGATAGTTTTAATAATTAGTCATGAGTTACAACAGCTGGATTTTTCTGGTTTAAAAGAAATCTTTAATATTTCTGTTTTTGCACCGATGTAATGTTGACTTCATTGGAAATTCTGTGGCTGTTCCCATACAACTGTTGCTTTGAGTAAATGTCTACAAACTTGCCAGCTACAAAATTCCCACCTATATAAATTGAATAGTTGCTGTTAAAGATTTGGAAACATTACTGCCTTGAATGTTGATGCAGATATTTGTTATGGTAAAAGGGATCAAAGGTTATGAGGTCATGACAGAGGTTAAAGGATTAGCATGTGACAAAAAGAATTGGTCAGGAAAATGGAAAAGTAGAACTAATTTTTCTTGCACCCACCTGTGCTTTCTGTCAAATAAAAACTTCTGGTAATGACATAGCAAGAAGGAGAGACAAAGGTTAATGAGTAGCACAAGTTAAATTTGCAAAGTATTGGAGTGTAAATTGGATCATGCAACCTAGTGTAGTTGTATAATCTAACAAAAGACTTTGAGACATTGTGGAAAATGGGAGACAGGCAACTTAATTTCAATTGTTTGAACACCTTAACATTCAAAATACACATCAGCTAGTTACAGACCATGGTGGTCAAAAGTGTTAGTGGAAAAAACATGATTGCTATACTGAAGGAAATTAGTTACATATTTTTATTAAGTCATTTTATGTCATTAAACAATATATTATGGAAATATATTATCCGTCAACTTATTAGAGTTCTTTGCAGAAGGCATCTTTTACAAATGGAGATAAGTTTGAAAGCAAAATGTCAGTTGTTTAGCAAATACCTTAAAGGAATTTTAATAAGATCAAACTGAGCTCTTCAAGAATGGGGCATGTTAGGACATATTTAAGGAAGATACTTTCATTTTTCCTTTTTTAGTTCTTATGTATGTGTGGATATGTAGATAGGAGTATGTAAAAGAGGTTTTGATTTTTCAACCATCTAAACTTATTCTTACACAAAATGCAAATTATAAAAATCAGAGTCCTTTTTAATTCCCTACTTAAAATGTAGTAATTGTTCTGGTTGTATGGTTTAGTTTAATTTTTCTGATGATATTCCCATATATTTTAATTTCCATTCTGATTTGAAATTAAAAGGAGGAGATAATATACACTTTTTTCAAAGCATAAAAATAAACAAATGACCCATGAAGAGCTAAGAGGCAGAAAGTGCCTGTCAGTTATATTACTTCACAGTGGTGGCCTGACAAAAACACCTTTTTGTGAATCTAACACACACATAAAAAGAAAGGTCAGGGTTCACAGAGCTAGTTTATTGCAAATGGTTCTCATGGATTTTCTGTTTTCTCTTTCTGAGGTTTTCTGGGTTCATTGTTTAAATGGCCTCTTCCACTCATTCATTCTGTTTTGGTTTCCACTAAAAGCCCTCCAGCATGGTAAGTAGTATGAAAAATAAATATATAAGGGTTGAAAAGTACAAAATATCTAAATATTATCTTTTTTTTTTTTTAAGGGAAGCTTTATTAATACTAACAGTTTAGTGTGATTAAATTTCAAGTTACCATTTCTAGAACTAGACCAGATGTATATTTAAAATGTTTTATTTAAAATCTGTTTATAAGTAGGAGTAATATTTTGTGTGTATACATTAAACTAAGTAGGGTTTATGCAAACTGAAACAAGATTGAGAGAAATATATTGGTATTTAATTATGCTGATTTTTATATAATGCACTACTATAGAAAATACCTATGAGATCGTAAACCTCTGCTGTACCTTGTGTTGTCTCTTACATTTTGCCAGCTTTTATTGTTGTTGTGTATACTTTCTCTTCTGTTACTTCAAGGGCACACTAACCTGCTAGTTTACATTTCTGTGAGTAGGATTGTGGCAGAGGAGTGGTGACATCTTGGACTGCTCAGTCCTGTCCATCGTCCAGTCCAACTGTTGCATATGCTTCTGAGCTGCAGAAGGAAATGGGGCAGTTGAGAGGAAAGTGGTGTTAATTAAAGGAAACTTGAAAGCACTGCTTCCAGTGTGTGGGAATATTTAGGGCTGGGGAAGCTCTCATAGGAATGGGGTTTTGTTTTGCTTCTGATTCATGGGCAGAAAAAAACAAGTGGGTACCTTGCAGCTTTCCTGAAAATTCTTCTGCTTGATTTTAGTGATACAGCCAGGCAGTCTGTCCTGGCATAGGGAACTGAAATGTTCGCATGGCCATTTTGGCACTGTTGAAACTAGATAGCAAGACAGTCAGAGCTACTTGTGCCTGAAAAGGTTGAGGGAAAAACTTCTTGCAGAGTATTTTACACTCAGTGACTCCTAATGGGTAAAGGGAGGTATGTGGCAGCCTGTTTTCTCTGAAAGGCCACTCCCATCACACTGAATGTGTTTGCATTGCAGAGGTTTAGACAGCCCAGGAGGAATGAGGTCCCAAAATGTCAGTGCAGGTCTAAACCAATAATCTCAAATGCAAACCAAAATCCCTTCAAAGCTGTAGCCAATCCATGCAAGATATTTATGCATTATATGATGGAGAAATGTTTAATTAGTATATGTGGTGATGCAGAATGGAGTTCATGTATGAATGTCAGAGCTGAGATTTACACAGTCACTTGTGAGAGCAGCACAGCACAGGCCTTCTTGGCCTGCAAACCCTGGGCTAGAACTGACCTGCTTGCAAGTGGCCTCTGCAAGTCAACAAATTGCCTTCTGCCTTTCCCTTTCATTCCCAGAGAAAGGACAGGTAAGAGAGCAGAATTGGGACCTGGGGAATTGTGTACATGGTGAGGTGGTATAACCAGTACCTGGCCTAGGTCCAGGTGGTGCACAGGGTTTTTTCTGAAGGGGGTATGAGTACAAAATGAAAGCTACTGTTAATTAAGGCTGATGTCTGTGTGTGTAAAGAGGAAAGGGAAATGGTGCTATTAGTTTCCTGTCGAGGAGCTGATGAGTACCAGAGACAGGAATTTCTGAGAACAGGGCTCAGTTTCCACCTTCTCTTAGCAAGGAAGAGGTGCAGGAAGATCCTGAAACATGAAAGGAGGAATGGGAATAAAGGGGAATAGCTCAGCTTTCTGCCTAAAAGCACTCTGGCTGATGGGTGTAGACTTAGCAGCCTGCCTGTTCCTCTCTCTTATCCTCATCATATTCTTTACTGCTAGATATATATTGTAAAGCATGTTTTAGCAGGTATTTATTAAAATGTTGAAAATCAAATCTTGAAGATCATTAAAATCTTCTGGAGCCCTTGATCAAATTTTCTTCTCTAGTCTTTAGTCTTGTGTGTCCACCTGTTTCTTATCTATAAGCTGAATTAGTAGAGTCTATCAAGAAATTCATGGTCAGAGAATAAGTATGGATTTGTACGAATTGTTTGCCAGAATTTGCTCTATGGGACCCAACCATTATACAGTATACAAAACTTACACTCCACGTATTGTCATGTGGATATGAAAAGTGACAAGGACATAAATCTTCACAGAAGCTTCTTCTGATGCAACTTTGTCAGCACAACAGTAAATGGCAGAAGCCAAACTTATATGTACTAGTACATCACCAGCTGCTGTGTCTTTTTTTATAACCTTTAAAATGAGTCATGGTCTCAGCTTTCTTCTTTTAGGCTTCAGCTTTTGTAGTCGTTTTTGGTGAGCTAGTCTGTCCATGGAGAAAGTTAAATCGGGGAAGTGTCAGATATGTAATCGGTATCACTAGAGCTAAGGATGCAGCCATTGTGAGCTACTCATCATGGAATGGGAGACAGCTAGGTTAAGGAGGACTATTTGTAAGCATTTTTATTCTAATTTTTTGTGTGACCTTGTCCTTTGCTGTTTCTTCCAGAATATCAATAAATAGATCCTTTTTTTTCTGTGACAAACTGGCCTCACAGGTCCTAAAAAGCTTTTAGAAAGGAGCACACTCTTCATCCATGACTGAAACGGATTTCATATCAAGGACATATAAGGGTGACATGAAGACTGGAAAAACAGCACAAATATGAAAACATACTTAATATTTAAGTATTTAATATTTAGTATTTAATATACTGTATGCTAGCTGAGGATAGTGTAAAAATAAGTGTCTTCAGCTGCAGGCCATTTTTATCAGCATTTATCATCATTTTTGTCACCTCTCTCTGGCCAGCCCAATCGGAGGAGTTGTAAGTCCATTCCCACCTCCTCAAAAAAACCCAAAGAAATGTCTTTATTCTTCTCTTTCCCTCAATAAAGCCTTTTTTTAATTATTATTTTATTTCATTTTATCCCTACTTACTACATGCACAGCATTTTGATATTTCTGTATAATGGCAGTAAAAAGCAATATCCCATTGGTTAGAACCTCTAGAGCAGAGTAAGTGCTATGGTTTAGTTGCAGTATGTGAACAGTCATGAGCACTAAAAGCATTTCTGAACTGAACGTGTGAAAATGTAGTCACCTCAGTACATTTAATTGAGAATAGGGAATTTTCTCAGAATAGTTCAGTTGTCCCATGTCTGCCAAGAACTTTCACAGAACTGGGATCAGAAAATCCTGTACTGTAGCAATAGTCATAAGTTCTGATAAATAATCATAAATGCACTGTTTCAGAATCCTGAACTCAAGAAACACATTAGATGTGATTTTTATGAAAATGCATCTCTTTAGAGCTCTGACTCTCTGATGTGTGTGTTTCCATGTGTGTGCAAAATGGATATGTACTTACATGAATCTGCATATTTAAGTTGGCTAAATTTTGAAAATTTTACAAATGACAAGCATCTCAAGAATTTAAACTGAGGACGTTTTGTGTTTTTACTAAAATTGAATTTTAGTAAAGTTGAATCTCAGAAATATGCGTGGGAGCAAAGATTAGTTTCTATATGAAAAATACCAGAATTTGTGAAAATTTGACTTTCTAAGCTTTCAGTTTACCTATATGTTACATTCAATATACACTATAACTATTATACTTAGTATTTTTCTGAAGGGTAAGATACTGTATCAGATACTAAAAGTAATTCTATTAATAATTACTGAATGCAATATTAGTCTTTTTGGTATATGATCTTACAAGAAGTTCCTGTTTCTAGTGTAATCCCTGAAGTCACTGAAAGTTTTAAAGCACTGCAAGTTATAAAAGTTATAGATCTCTATTGTTCAGCACAGTTTAAGGTGAAATCTGTTGTTCATACCCTATAGAAAGTTCTACCATCTCTTTTGTACCAAAAATAGGATTATATATAGTGCTGTTGTGGATGTTTAAATGCTTTTATCACTTTCCTTCTCCAGGTACTGTATTTGGCAATGGTAAGACTTCAGATTACCTGCTTCTGGGGAACACTGTGTACACTGTAAGTCAATATTGGTACCACCTTTAACTCGTTAAGAGATGTGGATTTATTATTATTTATAATTCTCTTCATAGAAGACTTGATTTAGTGTAGTGCCTCAAGAAGTCCCTTAAGAATAAGAAATGGCTCTTGAATAACTCTTTGAAGAGCTTTGAAGTGCATTTTGCATTCTAATGCCAGTTTTTAAAACAGAGCAGTTTAACAAAGATGCAGAAGATACATCTGTCCTTTACTAGAAACTGTATTTTTTTTAAATAATGAGAATTGTAATTCCCTAGTTTCCGTGCTTATTAATTTAAGGTAAGTTTCTGTGTTGGTGAAATCTCCGATTTGTGAAGACACAATTCTGTTCACTCTCTCTTAATGAGGCATAGAGCCACAGGGAACAAATGTTTGTGGGATGCTTCTCAGAAGCAGTCAGACTGCCAGGATTACACCTGACCCATACCTAACAGTAATCTTTTGCTACTCTCACAGCAAATACTAGGCATTATTGATTGGGTTTTTTTCTCTTAATCTTTTATCTACTAGAATAAATTAGTAAAGCTAAAAACCTGGTTTTGACTTACTAGATATGAATGTTACCCAAGATCTCTCTTAGGAGCAAAATTAGGCTTACTTGCCTCTGTTCTTCAATGTTAAGAGTTTAATTAATTTTTCAAGTTCCTGCTGTTGGCAGGTACAAAAAAAAAATTAATTCTTTCATCAGAGTAAGGGGGTTGTAATACAAATTCACATCAAAATCAGTTTCCCTAAGGAATAGGGAAACATCATAACTGAAATAAAAGGAAAGTATTCTAGATACATTATAGTCCTTTGAGAATGTAGCTGCTGTTGCCATCTCATATGTACAAGAGTGTTTTGAATAGTTTTTTCTGGTTAGCTTACAAGAAGGGTTAAAGAGCTAAAGTAACCACAGCCCATTCTCTGTATTTCCTACTGGTGTGGCAGTTAAAATGTCTTTTGCTCTATGATTCCCTCTCCCTGTTCTAAAAGGCAAGCACAGATTATTTTGTCAGCAGTAGTTGCTTATGATCATGCAGTTTATTGTATGATGAACTGTTTTCCATTGGGGGTGGATGGAATATCCTGGCAAGTGTTTTCTGTGCAAGTCTTAGTAAAATTAGGATGTAAGGTCACACTCATTGTCATAGCTCAGTCCTGACAGAAGTAGCTTAACTGACACAGGTCTATTTGTATTATGATCTCGTAACACCAGGCAGTGTTTAGAAGTCAGTCATTTATCTGAATGTCTCTGCTTTCCTCAATATTGATAAATCCTTGATAAGAGTATCTACCAGAATCACCTGTTGTTTAAAGTGAAACAGATTCTTCTTGGCGTTCTGCTCTGAGTTGTCACCCTGTCTACGAATGTTTCATTGTTTACTGTTCCTAGAATTTGCAACTTTGCTCAGTTCAGCAGAAGTTTATTTTATTAATTGAATGTATATATACATGAGTAACATGACTTCACCTGTCTAGCACTTAAACCAGGTTTCTGGTAGCATCACCTTTTCTTTGACAGCTTTACAAGTATCCCTTGTATTAGCTAGCATTTTGTAGAGTTAGCCCTGTACACTTGTTAAATCCAATTAGTCAACATATGTCTGCAGTCATAGCTGTGGTTCTTTTTTGAAGGGATCTCAGAAGTTTATCTTACCCAGGCACCCTGCTTTGGGCTTCTTTCCAAAGCTAACCTTGGCACCAGGGGAAAGCAAGTTATATGCTGTCCTAAGAGTTTACTTTATTACACAAGAGCCTGTGTAACTGAGTGTTCAAAAACTACTGCTGTTAAGGTTGTCACCCATCAGTTAATGGATAAGTCTTGAAATTTTAAAGTACTGCAGAACATGTGAGTATCATCTGTGACATCAGCTGGTTCACAAACACCGAAGACTGCAGTTTCAGATTTGGAGCAACATTTTCCAAGTGCCTTCAAAAATTCCTTAATTTCTGATAATTTCAATACAGTAACCTGGAGGTACTCATTACTGTTTGTCACGCTGAATCCATAAACACTAAAACAGAGGTCACAATGAGTTGATCTGTCACCTTCTGCAATTGGTTTTCAACTAGGAGAGCAGAAACTTCACCATCTTGAGAGGTTGATTTCTTGGGACTAACCTGCAGAGTGGCAGAGAACTTCCCAAGACAACTCTGCTTTCCTTCGCTTCAGATTAAAAGTCTTGGGATAGATGAAAGTTGCAATTGATGTATTCTTTCTCTTGCACAGGAATTCAAGGAAGTCTGCAGCATACATGAAGATTTGAGAGACTTTCAAAATGGGGGTGGAGAAGTTTTTTGGGGTTTTTTTTGGCATGTGAAGTGTATGTGCAATGACAGTTGTCAGTCAGGCGTTGTCTTGAAATCATGAGGCTAATGTACTTCTCATTGTTCATACTGCTTTTCATGTATGAAGTTTTAAGAAGTCAACATTCATCAGTTCTGCAAAAATCAATAAGAAAGGCATTCAGAAATCAATACAGCTTAGTTTCTTTGGATCCAAAAAGAAAGTCAGGAATATACACTGATTCATATCATGTCCTGGAATTATTTAGGCAAACATAGATTTCAAATAGAAGTAGAGAGCTGTGAAAATACTTGTTTGTTCATTTTTGAGAAGTCTTTATATAGAATACCAGTTTGATTTCTTGTTTCCTGTGTAGGACTCAGTGAGCTATTGGTAGTTTGGATCAAGGAGAGGAGGAAGCAATAAAACTCATTCTCAAGGTAGTTGCTCTGCGTAGTTAGTGATTTTGTTAGGGGTATCAGTTAGGATCCCTTCAGAGATCAGTCAAGGGGTATATATTTACCCAGTGTTTACCTCTTTTTATAGAGACCTGCAGTGCTTTGTGTATACATTTTGTTATGCAATGAGAATTCTTGATCTCATCCCAAAGAAGGATTTCTTAGAACTGGCCCAAATAACAAGCAAGTGTACCAGATGAGTTTGGGTTTTTTTTCCCGTAATTCATTTTTTTCACTCATCCAAATACAGCACCAGAACTGGATAGACTTAAGTAAATTACCACACTTGTCCTTAATTTTCTTCTGATAAGCTTCTGTGTTTTAGATAATGTAATTGTAGTGCTGTGATTTTATTTATTTATTTTTTGTCCTTAATAACACAGAAATTGTTGAAATAGGAGATTTCAGAATAAAAAGTATAAACTTAGATTGTAGAGTTTTCTGTCAGAATTTGTGTCCTTATATGTACCAGACCTAGTGAAAGATTTGTCATACATATTTAACCAGTTACTTTTTATATAGCTTCTGATTGAAGTACATTTCTTTGGAATTTCTGAGGCTACTTGAAGTTCAACCACAGACAAACCTGCTGACATCAATGCTGCCAATCTGGCCAACAAACTAGAATTTAAATCGTAGCTGTTACATTTGGAGCTTGGTCTTTGTGACTTGGTTTTTCAGCCACTTGTTTTTCAGATTGCACATAAAGCAAAACTTGTGATACGCATTCACAAGTTAGTTACAAAATATAATAACTATGTCTTTTTTAAAGAGAAAATTTCTTGGAGCAAATTTCAAAGAAAATAGATGAGCAATTTTCCTGGATCAGCTACTCTTCGCATTGGTTTTATAAACTGTCTACTACTGCTCATCTGTAAACTAAAATGGAGCATGTCCTACAGGACAATAATGTGATGTTTTTAGAGACTGTTCCATAAAATAATAAAGAAAAGAGTAAAGATGGGAAGGAATAATGAAAATTACATAACAGACTTATTCAACAGGTTATTTGTATGCGGAACATAGATCTTAGGCAACCAACATTTAAGTCTTTAGCTTTTCACAGTTTGGGTCAGGTGACTCATTTACTGATGAAGTAAACAAAACTTTTGGTTTGGTGTTTTTTTAGTTTAGACTAATGTGAGCTTGAACAATTGCAAGCTTTCAGTCCAGCATCTGTATCTTCTAGGTCTTTGTGTGGAAAGTAGTAGTCATCCTCTCCATAACTAGGGCTTCTTCAGTCTCCACTGAAGTGGACTACACTTTTCACAAACCTTTCCGTGTAACAAAAACACCATCAATAAAGATGATAACAACTTAGTAAGAGCCAGATTTACAGAGTTCTAAGAGTCAAGGATAAGATTTCTAATGCAAAAGAAGTTTTTCAAATTAAATGAGTAGCCATTATTAATGGAAACTAATAATTCTTAGTGTTCTATTACTAGCTCATTACTAGTGTGTATCTTTAAGTCTTCTATTGGCAATTTACGTTTTTCTTTAGTTCACCTAAAAGTTTAACAAAACTAATAAATTCACTATGTTAAGATTCCCATGTTAATTTAGAATCCTCTCTCTGTCTTTCTTTAAGTTTGTGGTTCTGACTGTGTGTTTGAAGGCTGGATTAGAGACCTCATACTGGACTTTGGTAAGCAAATGCCTTTGCTATATTCTCAAATGTTCTGTAAAATATGAATTAATAATTGTATTGTTTTTGTCTTATTGATTACATTATGCCCTTTAACAGTTTGTCAGCCCTTCACACAGTAGCAAACTAAACTGTGGTTACTGTGTGGAAAGAGAATATCCAAATAAAAAAATAATGCTTAATATTGAAAATGAGGATATTGGGATAAGGTTTAATGTAATCCTTAAACTAGAAAAATCGGAGTACTCTGAACTGATTGTAACTGAATTAAAATTGGTTTAAAATGCAGTAATATTGCTGATGATAGCATCATTTTCCTTTAAGAAATAGCTACTGAAGTACTAGAGTTAAATTAATACAAGGCATGGAAATTTCATCCAATACATCAAAATCATATTGTATGGTGTACTAAGTAGCAAATATGTTATTTTATGTTACAGTGTATCTGTGATTATTGGTTTTTTTTTTTGTTTTTTTTTTGTTTTAACAGTTCAGCCATATAGCTATCTGGGGAAGCATAGCACTTTGGGTAGTGTTTTTTGGAATCTACTCTTCTTTGTGGCCTGTCATTCCTATGGCACCTGATATGTCAGGAGAGGTAAAAGTATATTTTAACTTGTATCTAAATGTGTGAAAGAAGTATTGTTTCAGTCTTTAGTATAGGCCTAGTCCTCATTGGGTCCTTCTGCTAACTAGAGGTGCTTATGTCATTCCGTCTTTTATACCTTCAATATGGTAGCCATGTTCATTTAAAATATAATGAATTTTTACTGTTGTGAAAATGGAGCTCAGCTAACAGGCTGTGACTATGTAGTCTTAATGAGGAAAAATAGACAGGTAAGGTGCTTTGCAGTTCTTAGGTAAGTTTTCATTTTCTAAAGAAAAGTCTTACCAAATCCAGAACTCAGAGTTACAGATCTTATTTGTCAGAAGCATTTTTTTTTATAATGAGGTGCACAAGTAGGGCCCTGGTTAAGGCTGTTTTTTCATCTTCAGTTTTACAAATTTGCCAAGTATTTGAGACTATAAAATGCCTCAAAAAATTGAGGTGCCATGAGCTGCTTGTCATGCACACATTTCCTTTTCTATTAATGAGCTGCTTGGAATGCATTATTGTACGGTATCTTTAACCTTTTGACAGTAATTACCGGTTTCTCTTTCATTTATTATCCCATTTATGTAAACCTGCTCTGAATATTGCAAATTGGACTGAATCCATAAAAGATGCTTATTTGCTGCCAGTACTGATATAATTGGAACTGCAGTCCCAAATTCTTAATACCATTCAGTTCCAGAGACATCTGAAGTTTAGTATCAATTTCTTAGACACTAATGTCTGCTTCTGGGCATGACCAGTACCTCCTGAGCTGAGAAGGTCAGGGTGCATTCTCAGTGGGAATCAGAAACTGTCAATACCTGCTTCTTTCAAAAAGAAGTTCTTCTAATGTTTGTCAAAGTATATCAACTAGAATTGAGTCTTAGACCAGTAGAAGAGTGAGTGCCTTTAACTCCACCACCACTGTGATATAATTCAGCAATTTAAAAATTCATGCAGGATGTGGGAAATGTAGGTGCATATCTCTCTCTTACTTGAAGGTAATTAAGACCCACAAATCCAACCTCTTACATAAGCAGTTAGAGGAAAAAATAGTATATAGGCATTTCTGTAACTACTACGTTTTAATGGAAAGCTATTATTTAGCTAATTAACTTAAGTACTTGGACACCTAAGAAAAAAAATTGAAATTACACGATTTCTTTCTGTTTTTCATCTCTATTATAATCTCTTACCTATGTGTATATGTAGACCTGTACATTACCATGCCTTCACTACTCAAAATTCTGTGCATTATTCTAAATTAAAGTAATTGAAGCTATCATACTTCAGCATTTTTATTCATATACACTGTATTTTGTAGAAGAAACAGAATGGGCCTGGAATTTGGTATTTTTAGAGATTTTTACAAAAATGTTATGATGTCTAAGACAGAAGAACTTTCATGGTGATAAGCACAGTGGGAACAGAAGGGCGTGTTACTACCCTTGGTATGACATAAGGGTGGTTACTTCACTGTTGAAATAACAATATTTTACTTACTACCTGTTCAGACTCTGAAGTTATTGTGAGAAAAAAATGTTTTTGAAAGGAGTGTAATTCCTATGAACTTGGAAAAGCAGTTCTTCGTAAAGAGATGTAGCTGTCAATAAAAATAGTACTCTTGGGGTTTGAATTCAGCATTGCACCAAAGTAGTCTAACTTATGAACCTAAAAATCTTTTTTTGTTGTGATAAAACTGTATCTGTACTTGAAATTGGTAGTGTTAATTTAGTGTTTCCTTATGCATGTGTATGTATATGGTAGCTTTTGATTTGTATTTGCATGCAGTTGTTTGAAGGGGGGTGTTGTTGGCTGAGTTTGGTTTTGCTTTCTTTCTAAGAATAACATTAGATGTCTGTAAGGTCAGAATAAAGTCTTCTACAAGTATCATAAAGCATAAGAGCTTATGTTAAAATCTCTGGTCTGGCTTTTCGAGCTGCACTCTGTGTGGCTAAAAGTCCTGTTGATCATACTGCAGTGCAGATTGGAAGTAGGATTTTTGTATGCTCTCCTGGAACTCCCCCTTACTGACTGGGTGGCCTCTGGCAGGGCAGAATTCACTGAGTTTCTCTGAAGCAAGTCCAGGCCTTCCATAAATATTCAAACTAAAAGATTCACAAATTTAACTGTGGAAAAGACTGTGGCGTGATAGAAACAAATCCACACAGGCGGCTCTGCTTGCCTGTGCATACACTGTTTGTCTAATTTCTTCAAATGTGTGAGTCAGACTTGAAAAATTCATTTAACTGCATTAGGCAAAAGTTAAATGAATGCATCTAAAGTTGACCTGTACTTCTTAGCTTTTTGTCTTGGTCTGATCTGATAAATTTTGAAGGGGATCTTCATGCATTTTTTTCCCCAAATGTGTTCATTAAAAGTGCCTCCTTTTTAATAAACTTTAGATTTATAAGGATAAATATATGCATATAGTTATATAACTGTAGTCCTTGGAAAGTTTAAATGTAGTCTCTTTTAGCTTCTTTGAGCTGGTAACAACAATTCTGTCTTAGTAGATTCATAGTCTTATCAGTCAGTATTCTTGACACAATACTCACCCAACAATTCAGTCCCAACTAGATGATATGTCTTCTACAAACCTTTTTCATGGCTTTGGAATAGAAAAGAACCTAATGAAACACCCTAATAAGTCTAACTTCTTCATATTAATGTCATGAAAATAAGATTCTGGCTGCTTATTCCTGATTCTGTTCCAAGAAAATAAAATTCTAATGTTCTTGAAGGGGAGAGCAGAAGCATATGGAGGTGGTGGAAAACTCATTCATTAGATGCAGAGGAAAGTTTTCATTTAAATATATTTGATATCTTTTTTTTTTCCTATCCATTCCTTATAAAATACTCACTCAGCTCTGATAAATGTGTTTAAATGGAGAACACTACAAGGTAATGTCCAGAGTTGTAATAGAAGAAAAGTTAGTTCATACTACAAAAACACTTCTATGATTGAGCACTGAAGCTAGCAGCCCAAAGTTAAAGCATAAGAGTTGTTGGTTGGGGTTCATCTTTTAGTATCAAAGCATCACCCAATCTCTTACTGAACAAAGAAACAAATGTGCCACCTATTTTCACGTGTTTTCTGACTTTTTGCACTAATTTTGTTTCCATCATCTGGTGTGTCATTCCAATTGTACACAAGGTAAGTAAAGTTGGCTTTTACATACATGTTGCTGTATGTTAGTAGTACAGAAGGAAAGATTGTTGAATGCTGTGTTCTAAAAGAAAATTTAGTGAAATGAAAAATTATGATGCTGCCGGCACTTTTTTCCACTGTCTAGGCCACTGTCCCCCTTTCCCTGACATGTTCCTGATAGTATAATTGTGTGTTTTTCTTTGTCTCTGTTTTGCTCTGAATTTTCCCAAAACAAAAACAAACAAGAACCCCCTTGATCCTAAATGCCCTGTTGATCTGGAATGCTGAGGTAGTTCTGGCATCAAGGCCTTTATTTTCTGGTCTTTCAAGATTGCTCGTCCCACACTGGACCAGCTCATCCAACTGTACAGTACTGTTTCTCAGAGTGTGAAACCTGATGGCTCTCCATGGTACAGTAATCCTAAATCCTATAACTAGTGGTAACTAGGTTGCCAAATAGGTAGTGCACCAGAAGAGTTGAAAGTTGTCTTCTGACTTACATAAGTCAGGTATCCTGGCACAAACATTCTCTTGATCCAAATAACTGGTAGTTCTGTAGCTGATTATCTGTTAGAGGTTGATAATCTGGGTTATAGCAGCTAAAACATGTTTCCATATTAAAATTCTGAAACCAATTACATCTTGTCAACTGTAAGACAGTTTCTATTCCAGTTGTGAAGTTTTTTTCTTTGAAAAAAAAGTACCAGGTGAAGAAAACTTCATTCATTTTCCCTGATTGATGATGTTCAGATGAAAACTGTCAGTTCACCATCGTCTTTCAGCAGACACAGTCTAGAAGGAAAAATGGATGAAAGCTATGAGAGGAGCAATGGGCTTTATGAAGCAGAAGGAAATGGAAAAATAGGCTGTAAAACTGAAGAAAGATATTCAATAAAAGAGGATGATAGCCTTAGTAATTAATTATGTAGTATCCGTGGCTAGTTCAGATGCTGTAGCAGATCAGCTTTGAGTCTCAGTAGTCTGAAACAAGATCTAAATATTTTATGATTAATTAAGCTGAACTGATTATTTACTTTCATATTACTTTTTTTGTACATTAGACTCATGCATTTAAAAATTACTCTTCTTGAGTTTAAGAATTAGGGACTACGTTCTTCTAGTCTTAGATCCTGAAAGACTAGGAATTCAAATTTTGTCTACTTACAGTAAAGTGTTAAAATACCTTTTCTACAAGGAGAATTTTTGTCGTAGTAGCAAAACATTATTTCTCTTGGAGGGAATAGGGTTGCATAGTGTATGAGAAGGAACAGTTTTCATTGATTTTATAATAACTTTTTAGCCTCTAACATAGTCTTTATTACATTACAATCTGTATTACATCTGCAGTAATGTTTATTTACTCGTGTCTGTTAGTACTGTCTAGTATGGAAGTGTGTGAACAGCTTTACAGGTTATTTTCTTAATGTTTTACTTGTAAAGACTGTGTTTTTAAATAGAGATGCACAAGAAAGAAGGGGGGGAAAAAAACAGCATTCTTTGTAGTTTTGTGGTTAGATTTAACACCATATGTTTTGACCTACTGCATTAAATAAGATGTATTTAATTTCAAAAAAGATGCCACTGCAGACTAGAAGGGCATTTTCATTGCAAATTTGAATAAGTCGGTATACGGATCTCTACTACATTGGTATAAATTGTTCATTTTATGTATAACATTAACAAATAGATAATTGAAATATACTTTCCATATTTTTTAAACTACCTACAGTATTTTCTCAGCTTAAACTAGATGTAGTTTGCATAAATTTCTAAAAGTAAATGCCAAGTTTCTTCACGTTTGATGAGTTATTTGCTTTTTAGGTATAATTCTTTTTTTCTCTGAAACTCTTCAATCCACAGAAAACTGTTCTGTGTGCATTTTTAATCTGTGATTCAGTGGATTTCCAGAAGTTTCCTGTTGTCCATGTTTTGTCATAGTGTGCATTTTACATGCACAAATAAATGATGCTCTGATTAAATTCTTCTCTATCTTTATCTAGTCCTTTTGCAATAATTGCATTAACTAATGAAGTTTCTGTAATTTACATTACCTAATAAGAGCAGGCTCCATTCATGTGTCAGTAGGCTGTAAAGCTGCTAGAAACTTCCATTAATGCTTCTATTCATGCAGCTAAAAGGACTACTTTTCTTTTTAATGGCACTTAAAAAAAGCAGACTGATTTTTAAAATTACACATTGTATGGTTTTCTCTTTTCTTGAAAAAAATACAATTGTTGTCTGAGTTGAAAACCAGTTATTGAGGAGGGGTGGATAAACAAACCAACCTGTTGTTTTCATTCTAGTAAATCCCCTTGTTACTGTTATGTGTTCTGAATTTTTAGGCCTCATTTTATCCACCTATCTGATTAATAACTTAGCTTAGAATTACATAATACGTGCTTGAATAAGAAGTATGACATTAAGATTAAAAGCAAAAGTTAAGTATCTGCAAAACATTTTAATTTTAATGTGGTACTGTAGATAATGCACTGTAAAGTTCTCCAGACCATCATCTGTTTCTGCTCTGTCTGACCCAGGAGATCTATAAAACTACTGACGGAAACTGAAGTTAAGGAACAAGCAAATATTTTACAAAATTTTAGATCATTTGATTGAGGTTTGCAGAATCCTTATGAAAAACAATAATATTCCTTGTTGGATGGTTTATCTGCACCAATTAAGAAAAATGTATTAGAATATACTATATTAACAGTATTAGTTTCTTAAATATTGCTTCTCTCTCTATTATGCCAGCTATCCTGCTTATATGGAATTGTGCATATTGAAATACTAGATATGCAGCATTTAAGACCTTTACTGCATTTTTAACACAAAAATGTCAAACAAGTTATTTTAAAAATTTAGTTTTCAAGATGCTTCATTCTCTAATGAACACCTCTTCTCTAGTGAGAGATCTGTCCAATTATAGAATGGTTGAGGCTGGAACAGATCTCTGAAGGTCATCTGATCTAATGCTCCTGACACTAAAATTGGCCAGGATCATGTCCAAGCAGCTTTTGAATATTGCCAAGGATGGAGACTCTACAACATTTCTGGACAACCTCTGTCGCTGTTAGGTCACCCTCACAGTAAGAAAGTTTTTCTCGATGTTCAGATTTGTGTTTCAGTTTGTGCTCATTGCTTCTTGTGCTGTGACAGGGCATCACTGGAAATAGTCTGGTTGTGTCTTCCATGCACCCTCCATTCAGGAATCTCTCTCCATTGATTGGGCCCCCCAAAGCCTTCTCTGGCCTATAGTCCCAACTGTCTCAGGCTTCCTTCTTGTATGAGAGATGCTCTAGGCCCTTCATCATGTTTGTGGCCCTTCTGTGAACTGTCTCCGGAATGTCTGTATTCTTTGCACTGGGAGCCCAAAACTGGACACTTCTCTAGGTGTGATTTCATCAGTGCTGAGCTGAGGGAACCTGTCTTGACCTCTGCTGGCAGTACTTTTTCTAACAAAGCCAAAGGTGCCATGCACATTCTTTGTCGCAAGGGCTCATTGCTAGCTCCTGTGCAACTTGGTGTCCATCAGAACCAAGTCCTTTTTCTGTCAAGCTGCTTTCCAGCTGGGTGTCCTTAACCATATACTGGTACCTGGGTCCCCGTGTGCAGGACTTTGCGTTTCCCCTTGTTCAAGTGCATGAAATTCCTGTTGGCCCATTTCTCCAGCCTGCTGAGGTTTCTTTGAATGGCAGCAGTGCATCTGATGCACCCTGTAGTGCATCTGCCACTCCTCCCCTCGCCTGTGTCATTAGCAAACCTCCCGAGGGTACACTTTACCTCTGATCCGTATCTTTATTGAAGATATTAAACAGAAGTGGGCCCAGTATTGACTCCTGGGGTACACTTTTAGTTACTGGCCTCCAGCTAGACTGCCACTGACCACCACCCTCTGGCCGTTCAGCCTGTTTTGGTGTACTGCACAGTTCATCCCGCCCACCCATCAACAGTAGGAGGATCTTACAGCTTTTGCACCCTGCTGTGTTGTCCCACCGGCTGTAAAAGGTGCTGTTAATGCATACTTGTCTCTTGCATTTTTAAAAAGAGATGAATGTTATTTTAAAAACTTTTGCAGAATACAGCATAATAAATAAATGGTTGTATTTTTAAGAAAATTGCTCAATGTTAGCAGGGGAGTTATAAATGACACCCCTAAAATTTGAAAAGCAATGATTCTCTAAGTTCTTCAAAACAAGAGAATTACTATGCCATGCTTTTAAGGGAAGCTGGCAGATAAGAGACTGAGTTGACAGTCTCTATTTGTAAACATTTCCTTGAGCTCTGTATGGTATACAAATACCAAAGTCTTTCAATTCTCACTTCATTATCACAGAACTTCCGGGAAATATTAATTCTTTAATGGCTAATAGCTGGGGTAGCTGTGCTGAGGTAGCCGGTTTTTTTTTTTCCTGTTGCACTGTTTGTTACCAGTCTGGGTTGAAATATTATCCAAAATTCTGTGTCTTCATTTCAGAGGGAGTAAGTGGTGTACTAAATTTTCAGCAAGGGACTATTGCTTATTTACAGAGCATGTTGGAAGTACAGTTTCAAAGAACATTGAAATAATTCGCAACAAAAGCTCAGATCTTCCTTCATAGTACAAAATATTTTGTAAGCCCATTCTCAGTAAAAGGTCCCTACAGGCATTATCCTACATTTTTGGCATATTTTCACCCCCTTTCTAAGTTTTTTCTGAGCTTGAATTTTACAAACCTGAGTCTTTACAAGACAATACTCAGTAATCTGTAGATGTCTTCTCCCCTATACCTGTATGAACCTCTTGTTTAGAGAAATAAAATGTTTCAGTGTACATTTGTGAAGAATATTATTACTTCATAAAAATTCAAAAATTTATGGATTTTTTTTTCATCCCATAACACATTCACTTCAGGAATCCAAAACATTTGTATAAGAGATTTTTCTTTTTCTGTTTAATTCCCAATAGATAATTTCTGCTTTGAGTACTCAAACCTTCATGGTTTAATTGTACTTGATCTAGTAGTAGATGTTTGTTAGCCAGAGTCTGCTTTTCCCAGATACAGTTCAAAGATACTTTTCCATATTCAGTAGTTACATTCTTATTCTCTGACTGTACAGGTACAAATAGAAACAGCAGAACTGATCTTTGAACTACCAAATTTACCTTCTCTCTTTACAATGGTCTGTCTCTACCATTCTTCTCTTTAATTGGTTAGTCGTTTCCTGGTATCAGCATTTAATTGAATTCTTTCCATCAGCGTATTATTGCCAATCGTCTTTATAAACAAAAGTTACAAGGTGGGTCTTATTAGTTTAAAATGTTACAAATCAAACTGTACAAATCCCTGGTGTAGTTATGCACACAACTATACTCCAGTGATATTCAGCCACCATGTTTCTCCATAGCAGCTTCCTCATCTGATGTGCAGTAGTGAGGGATGACTTCTGTTGTTTACAATTTGTAGTGAAATTCAGCATTTACTGTCCTCCTTTCTGTTACATTTATTATGGTGCAGATGGCACCCATAATGGTTACAAACTCTATAGAACCACCAGAGCTCATCTGCTCATTCAAGCTGTAACATCTCCTTTGCCAGATACTCTTTCATGTCGGCTTGGAACAGCTCAGATAGGTTTCCCTGTGAGTCTTCTCCTTCGAGGCAAAACAGGGCAATCTAGCTTTTTCATTAGAAAGCTAATGTTCTCTGATCACAAGCATGATTAGAAGTGTAGTAAATATCAACTTGACAGCACCTTCTAGCTTATCTAATTTCATATCCAGGTGGCTAATTCTCTCTAGTTTTCTAAAGGTTATTTTTCATGTCTGTTACTTCAAGCTGTAGCGTAACCTTGTTAGCCAAACTTTTGCCAACAGAACCTTCTTTCCTTCCTAATTCTCAGGGAAGCCTTTTGTGTGTGTGTGTGTGTCATTCTCCTTTCCAGCTTTTTTAGGAAATTTCTGGATATTAATGCTTATTGTGAAGCCTCTTTGAAAGCACTTCCATCACTGTCTGTCTAAAGTCAACAGAGATAGCAACTGATAATTTGCTTCTGTTTGGGTGGAGTTTTTTCCAAATGGGAAACATCTACTGAGGTAACCTAGCCTTCCATAAAGTGCAAGGAAGGCATTAAATGCCAATGAACTTAATTCACAAAATGGAACTGTGCAGCCACTCACAAGAACACATAATAAGGTGCAGTTTTCCATTTCATCCCTCTCTGGGCTCAAATGTGCTAATCTCGTGATTCACAAACCTGAACTACTTCCAGCAGTTAGATCCTTATCACCTATGTTTATTTAAAATACCCATTTATCCATCATTTACATACTACAACATTCACCCCAAGTGAATGTTAACCCAAAAGCCAGATTTAAGTTTCTCTTGACTTTGCAACTTTTAGGGTAATGCTTTCTGCTGAAAGGATGATTGAAGAGAGGTTTGTGTCATCTGCTGTTCCACTTTGTATGGAGTAACCATAATTTACTGGATAACGAGAGAAAATGTGCTGGCTTTTGCTCAGCCTGAATGATTAAGGTCCTCTCTAGGAACAGACACAATGTATGTTCCAGTGAATACTTAGAATATTAAAATATTAATGAAAAAAGTGACTGAACTAAAGACACATCTGTAGAAGAGAGACCTTACTCTAGAATTGCTTCTTGAAACTTTAGAATTTATAGTATGTCTGTGCTTGTGAGCTTTTGTATATGTTTGCTTTGTATTTACTACGTTATTTATTATTTGTGTTTATATAATTAAGACTGTCATCTATCCATCATTCTGTGGGATAAAGTGCACTCTTTATACCTGCCTGCGGTGCAGAAATTGGTGATCTTGCAATGGACTGTTTATAGTCCCAGCTGAAGAAAATGAGAGGAAATAGGGAAATAGTAAAAGCATGTTTACTCTGTCCTTAGTCATTTTTCCTGTTCATAGAAGATTTGTTCAAGAAAGTGTTTATAGATTCTGCCCGCAAATATCCACAGTTACTTGCTTCCTCACTGCCTGGGTACTCCCTCTGTTTCAGTACTCTTACTATATGCTATGTATCAGTAAGACTGTTTTGTGTTTGCACAAAATGGAGAGATTCCCTTTTTAATATACCTAATAACCAGAGCTCCTAATAGGTAGGAACTTAATTCTTTGGAATTGTAAGGAAAATAGTCCTTAATTAATAGGAACTAAGAGATGTTTTTTAAACTGTAAATAGCAAAGAAAGACCAGAGGCAATACACGAACTCACTTGTAAGGAACTTCACTGCATTGGAAGTTAACGCAGATCTGTTTTAATATTACAACATTAAGTACTTTCGCATATATGGAGGCAAACACATGAAGATAACTAAAACTAATGAAGTTGTTTCTGTAGGTTGAGAAGGGGAACCTTTGCTGGTTTCTTGGTGTTGAGGAGGTGTTATTTTAATAGCTCTGTAGTCTATAGGAAGAAAACATATACCTAGATAATAACTGAAGAGGGTAAGCTTTTCTGCAGCAAGAATTTTACCAGTTTCGTCTTTCTCTCCTTATTTTTAGAAGTCGTTTTAAAATCTGAGCTAGCAGTTTTGCAGATCATTTCATAATGAAGAAAAAGGCAGTATTCTCTGTTCGTCCTGACGTGTAATTTCCTACCAGTACATCTTCATCAGTGCATTAAAAATGTTTTGTAGCCAGGATTTCTAATCTGCCACTAAGCCACGAAAAGGAGTATTTCTCAGCATTTTTTTCTTTTTTAAAAATAAGAGTATCTATAAAAATCTGTATCACACTTCATAACCAATGTTAATTTATTTTAGAAAGTAATAATATTGAGTATGAGCTACACATAGAACAAATTATTTATTCTTCCAGCAGGATTTGTAAGTCCTACAATAAATTGGGCTTCCCAGCTCTCATTTTGGATTACTTCTGAATTCCCCTGGGAGCCACTTTTGTGGCAGATTCCATTTGGTTTCACAAGGCCTGAAGGGGGAAGACTTGGCATAGACCACAAATCTCTCACATTAGGAACAATTTGTAAACCACAAACAGAGGCAGCCAGAGTCCGTCCCCAGAACAGGCTGCTCCTGTTAGTGCCATTGTCTGAAAAGGATTGGTTTGCCATTTCCCAGATGACCTGCCTATGTGTAGAGAGATGTGAAAAGTTAGAGACAAAAATGTTTTCTACAGAGTGAGGGGGGAGCTTTCTTGTACAGAAAGGAAGGAAATACCTCTGTGGGATTTTATTTTTTCCCCTCTTCGTCCAAAAAATACAAAGAGGCCCTCTGTCTTTAATGCGAATGTCGGCTTTAAATCTTTTAGGTTTGGATTAACTCTGTAAAAGAAAAAAAATCTGACAGGCTTTCAAATATGACGCAGAAAAACTTTTTTTTTTACCTCAATTCATGTTGTTCATTTGTAAAGCCAAAGGCTGGATGGACTGAATAGTAGGCGCCAGTTGTTCCTTCATTCATAGTTAGCATTACAATGGTCAGAATTAACATCCTAAGACCTACATTATCACTTTTGCTGTTTCACCAGCAAACATTTAATAGCGGGTGGCTAAACGCGAGGACAGCTCTTTGCTATGTTCTTATAAATTAAAAAACGTTGTTAATAACAGGAAGTAAGAGTTGTAATTACTTCAAGTTGTATTTTTTATTTTTTTCTTGTTTTTAAGAAAACTCTCTAATTGCTACTTCATTATAAAATGTCTTGCAAAATGTAGTTGTGATAGACATTTCCTGTTAGCTTTTGTTTTAGAAAATTAGTATTTCCTCAAGTATGTCAAAGTCATGTTTTCTTTATAAAGTGACTGTACTAATATATTTTCTCCACTTCCTGATACAAATATTTTTTTTCTCCGTTGAAAATGTGAATTGCTTCATTTTAAGTCTGCCACTGCTCAGTGTTTACATCTTTGGTGGCAGCTGTTGGCAGAAAAAAATATTAGAATCTCAGGGCAATATCTATGCCCTTTTCACATTGCCATGAAAAGTTTACCAAATTTTTGGTTAAAATACATTTTAATGCTTTCAAAATAATCAGTGTCAGTGGAATTTGGATAAAAAAACAAGGTAAATAGAACTGTTCACTTATATGAGAATTAGGTGTTTTTTCTGAATCACTTCTGTTTTTGCAGTTCAACATATTTAATATAATTCTAAAATGTTCATATATGCATGTTAAGAAATTAGACTTTAGGTACTGTAAGCTACCTGCATTTGTCTGCTAATTAAAACAATTTGCAGCTTTTTTATTTTAGTTCATACTGAGGCTTAACCTTTGAAAGAAATTAGTCTCCAAGTAATGAAACAAAAGATTTGAAAGGGTATTGTTGTGTAGCATTGTTATTTTCAACTTCTGTACAATCTAATTACATTATAAAGGTATTTTTAATACTGACTGCAAAACAAACTTCCAGTAATAAGCTTTGTTTAAGTATTTATTATAATCCTTGCATCCATGTTATTGATGTAGACACTTGAGCGTAAGTTACAGGCGTAAATACATTTTTGATGTCTGTGCATTGTGATGTTTGTTTTGTCTTTTTAGTGTGTTTTAGTTTTTAGTATGTCTACAGACCAAATTACGAACAGAAGAAATTCCTATGTATTATATAAAGAAGTGTGTAAAAAAACCAAATGCGCAGCTAAAAAGTTATATTGTTTTCAAATATTTCGCCATGTATTAATGTACTAGATCTGCATTTAACAGTATGTTGCATACTTTCATAATTATGTAAATAGTTGCGATCTGTTTAACTGGAGTCTGTGGCAGTGTGGGAACTGTGGTGCAGCGAGTTCTGTGGGAGATAACTTTAATCCAAGTTACATTGCACAGAGTAATTGTAACGGTGTCCAGTATCCATATGAAGAGTCAGGAATCATTACATCCTGTTGAGGTCAATTGCAAATAGGATATTGTGCTTATAATGTGTTGACACATTTGAGGGGGGCGGATTTTTGATAAATCTGATTTTAATGGAAATGCCTACAATCGCCATAGTGGTATAGGGCAGCACTGGGGGGGGATAGATTTCCGCATGCAAAGACCTAAGCAGTGTATCTTTCTACCAGCTTATTAATATGAATTAGTGTTTACTATCTACTGAATTTTTGTTGTGACTCAGGGGATTTTAGAAAGGAGTTCAAGTTTTTTTTCACATTAGACAGACTAGAATGGTCCAATTAATTTTACTTTTGATAGCCTTAACTAAGTAACTGATACTTCTAAGATTTTTTTCCTAATTCTTGTCATGACATCATCACTTTTTGTGCATTTTCCCTTCAGGCAGCGATGATGTTCAGCTCTGGCGTGTTTTGGATGGGACTTCTGTGTATTCCTATGACAGCTTTGCTTCTTGATATAGTATACAAAGTGTGAGTACAGAACTGCTGAGGTTTACAGAAGAAAGTAATGACTTTTAAATATGTGTTCTAATTACTAATAAAATAAAAAATTAAGATCAATTCTGGTGATTATATAAAATTATTTTTCACCTTTTTTGCTTTCGAAAAACTATTACAAGTGTTAGTATTTTACATGTTTTCATAATTGTAATTAGTAATAAATATTTTTTGTTTCTAATTTGCAAAAACAGCTGATAAAATACGTTCTTTAGATTAGTTTTAAGTCTGGGAAAATGGATTTATAAATTGAATATTTATGTAACTGTTAATACTATCTGCTTGACTTTCAAGAATCTGACGGTATTTTGTATATACTTACAGAGTAAAGAGAGCTACTTACAAGACACTGGTAGATGAAGTTCAGGAGTTGGAAGCCAAGTCTGAGGATCCTGGGGCAGTTGTGCATGGCAAGAGGTACTGTAAAAATCTGTAGAATGTTGTCTTTAAAAAAAAACCAAGCAAAAAAAAAACCTAAATATTTTAAGCCTTCTACATCTATTAAAGACGAAAGGTTATTTTTCAAAATCCATACAGACAAAAGGCATCTGTAAAGGGGCTTCAGGTCTACTGAGCCCATATGTTTTCTCATATGCTCACATGTAGGTTTTTAGCAAAAGCTTTAACTGATGTGGGTTTTTTTGTAGCTGACTGGTTTCTAGTTATTATGTATAGAACAAACTTGAGGTACAATTTTAATTGTGTCTCTTTTGACTGTGTTAACAGTTAATACAAAATGAGTTTAAATCTGTATCATGCGCTAGTATAGTCATAAATTAGGCCTAAGAACAAAAAACCCAAATTTTTTTAAAACCTGCTTAGTAGCATAGGGACAAACAGCAAATCCGTCTAGGATTTTCTGAAATTGAATATAACAACATGGCTTTGTAGCCAATGCCAGTCCAGAGCAAACTAATTTGACTAACATATAGGAGGGAAGATTTTTAACTTCAGACTCCATAAGAAGTCCCTTGTTACATCCTCCTTCATGGGCCAAGCAGATAATCTGAAAAGGGAGAAGGTAAAACTGAACAAGTGAACATTTTCTATGTGCAAACTCAGCATAAAGGTGTATGCTCACTGAAATACTTCAGACTTTTTAACCCTAGCTGAACTCGTAGCAAGCGCTTGCTGAATGGAGTATGAGATGACAAAATCCCCCTTCCTCCCCCTTCCAATTCATTAGTGCCATTTGGCTGAACTAGAGCTTTCTTTCCTTGTCTTCATTTTCATGAGTTTTGTGAAGTCTAAAAAAAAGCCAAAACTGCTGATACTTGATTTTCCTGTTCTTTCTTTCCTTTGGACTGCTGTTCTTTCAGTGTCTTCATGGCAAAGGCTTAGCCAAAAGAGGCTTTTTTTCCTATGCAAACAGCCATTTCTTTTATTATAGGTTCAACTTTCAGAAAGTACCTTTTGTTCATAAAGATACTTTAGTTCCCTTTCTCCTTCAGTCTTACTGTATCCCTCCTCCAGTTCACTGGGAATCAGCTTACTAGGATTTACCCAGGTTGAGGTCAAATTACGTCAGATACCAAGGTGATAACCGCCATTTCTGACAGGGGAATATCCAGTTTGTGTGAGTGCTTTCACAAGAATGTTTTGTCTGTATTTGGGTTCATCTTCCCTGGTAACATACACAACTTCCAGGGGAGATGTGAGAGGCCTGGATGCTTATCCTACCACCCATGGAACACCTAGACTAGTGTGGTGAGCTACATAAGAGGATATACCTCCATACAGTCTCCCATCAGGTTCTATATGCTATCTCTTTTAGTATTCCACACTTGCATTCCCAAAACTTCTCTTGTACTCCCAAATTCACTACTTTAACTTCAGCTGTCTAGACAGTATGCTTTTCCTTCATTGTACATGCAGCGTGTTTTCCAAATCCCTTCTTATATAGGTAAAATGAACTTAGTGTTTTCACCACCAGTTTTATAATTAGGTTTTTATCTCACAATTCAGTAGTTAAGAAGGCTCCATTAACGTTTTTTAGTTACCTGCCAAAATGTCTTTCTTAGATCTATTCCTTCTCCAGAAAGTTGTTTTTAGACCTGTATTTTTGAAAGATACAAGCATCCACCCTGTGGATGCAGATCAATGAATATTACACAGCTTTAATATCTCTTAAAGTTCTATTCCCTCCATTTTTTAAAATTATATCTAAGTTCAGGTAATAGAGCCAAAACCACTTTTTATGGAGAAAGTATTTTTTGGTAAATGAAAGTATTTTTTGCTTGCATCTTCAAAAATTTGATTGAAATTTTGTAAACATTTTTGCGTCTCCTAAGTTGCAGGAGCTTGGCTTAATTAATTACTAGTGCACAGTAAGTAGTTAAATTGGTAAGGAATGTCCTCTACATCTGTTTTAAATATGTACATGAGACTTTTTTATTCTTGAGTTGTAGTGCTTTTCATGCAAGAACAAATAGTTGTTTTTTTTTTAAAAACTTAACTGTGTGTTCTTCAGCACCAAATATTTTTCTAGTGTGCATACCTCTGGAAGTACCTTTTTCTGCTGTAGCAGAAGAAGGGTTTTGTTCTCATGAAATGCCAAAATAACCTAAGAAGATACAAATCACTGCTTGAATAAGAGGTAACTGGGGAATAGTGAGAAAGATAACTCAGAATCTTTTCCGCCCTGTCCATTCCCATCTTAAAAATACTACAACACAAAATAAGAGGCTCAGTTTCCACAGATAACAGGTCAGGGTTCTTGGCTACACACTGTAATCAGTCAGAATCTGAATGTTATACTTAGAAGGGGGCCTACAAGAAAGCTGAAGACAGACATTTTGAAAGGGCATGTAGTGATAGGACAATGAGGAATGGCTTTCAACTGAGAGTAGGTTTATATTAGGTACTTGAAAGAAACTCTACCATGAGGATGATGAGACGCTGGAACAGGTTGCCTAGAGAAGTCCTGGATGTCCTATGCCTGGAGGTGTTCAAGACCATTATGGGTGGGGCTCTGAGCAACCTGGTGTAGTAGAAGTGGAGTTGAAAATAGCTATCTCTAAGGTCCCTTTCACCCCCAACTAATTTTCATTGCTTTTTTTTTCAGCTAGAATATATTTGTGGCACATTTTTTAGAACTGTGTTGGCCTCATATTACATGCATTTAAATAAAAGTTAAATTGTAAGGCTTTACCTTTTGGTGTTTTCCTATCAGAGAATATTAGGATAGGAATTTTCTATTTTAATCGTAAATTTGTACTTTCAGATGTTTTATGAAAATTAGGATAAAAATTGACATTTACATTGAAATAGTTTAAAATACTATTCTTCAAATATTTTTATTGTATTTTAGCGTGTGCTTTAAAGTAGGACACGATAATGCAGTCTTAAAATTGTCATCCCTTGTATTTTTAGAGTGATGATTTGAAAAGGTTTTAAACTACTCGTTGAAGGCTCAGGAAGAGCGTTGCTTTTGTATCTTGCAGTGTGTGTAAGGATGTTTAATGAGATTTTCCCCCAAAACTGTCCAAAAATATTTCATTCACTTCTTCTGTAGGCAACACATTAAAATTTGTTTTATCCCATGTATTTTTCAGTTAAGAATGTATCTTGAGCAAGAAGGTACAAGTTTTGCATGACCACTTTTCCACCTGAAAGTAAACTTTCATGTTGGAACACTGTTGATTTGAGGGTGCCTTGATATCATAAATAATAGAGCAGCTTCAGTGTATTAACAAATTTGTGCTGCAACAATTATAATTTCTGTCATTGAAGGCATTGTAACTGAAATGCTGCTAAGCCATTTCTACTCAATTTTGAAATGACTAAGGTAAAAGGATACTTCGTATATGAGCCATTGCTCACAAAGGGGTTTTGCCGATAACTTATATATAATGCTTAAGCAGAAGCAACAGTATTAATACTTACTACGAAAATATTTTTATTTCAAATATATTTGTATTGTGTCAAGTACTACGTGGACTAACAATAACATGAATAATGGTTCAAAATTGTGGAAACATCTTTAAAGATATATACTGCAAATGCTGCTTCATAGAATCATTGTTTTTAACTCAGTTCACTTGGAAATTATCTTTAGACCTGATAAGTGATTGGTCAGGAATACATAAAGTAGTAATTTTTTTTCTGTACACGTGATTAATTAACTGTGAAGGTATACATTTCATGTTCAAAAATAGTTAATATTCTGCTCGTCCATATAGGTACACATAATGATCATTTAGTTACTATGATCTATCATTGATTAATTATGAAACCCATGTTTTCTTGGCTTCACATGTAGATGCTTAAATATGCTTTTGAATGGCAACAGGGTGATTCATAATATTACACAGTATTACAAGTATTAAAAAAAAGCAGAATTTAATACCTGAATAGCTGGAAGCACTTTTCTTTTTTGAAGTGTATTTCCTGCTTATTTTGTATTTTCTCTAGCAGCAGTCAGATCTGTAAAGTGGAAACTTCATTATACATAAACTAAGACGTGCATACTTGTTCTTGCAAAACTTAAAGTAGAATTTTCACTGCTTAGCATTTAAGCAATCTGAACATTTCACTCTGAAATACAAGGAAAGAATGATAGTACCAAAAATGCTATAGTAGGCCTGCGATGTTTTTAATAAAATATATTTTTATTATAAAATAGACACCTGTCAAACATTTCATAGAAATGATGCCTGAAAAACCCTGCAAAACAGACAACCTCCACAAAGTTATTAGAGATAAGAAAGAGAATACCTTTATTGATGGGGTCCCCTGCCGGTCCTCCAGGCACAAAGGAACCAGAGCCCCGTAAAGTTGCAGTTTTTATACTCTTTTAGACCATTAGCATATTTAATACATTAATTTCTATAACCAA
>JAWWEW010000131.1:49021490-49080237 GCA_035583185.1 Anabacerthia variegaticeps
CAGTTAATATGTGAGCAAGAAATCCCTTACTTGCTCTAAAATCCACACTAAAAATACATAAAAATTCTTAGGCATCAGAAATTTGCTGATTTTAATTCATAAAGGTTTCACAGATTTTGCAAAGGAGATACAGCTGATAACTGTATCCAAGTATACACATGGTCTTCCACATCTTTGACCTCCAGTCTTACACAAAGATACTGATTTATTTATTCAGTCTCTGCATCCTTGTGGTTTAAATTTCAGTCCTTAATTTTTTATTAATGTTGTCACTTTAAAAGCAGCTCTGATCTAAAAAAGAAGGCTCCTACACAGCCTAGAGGAGCAATGAGAATGGGAAAAAAATCCCCAGAGAGCTAGCTTAGGAAAACACTGAGAGTAAGATGTGTCTCAGCACTTCAACCTCTCCGTTCTTGCTTCAGTTAGCAGATGCCAACTACTTTCTGGGAATTGGAACCTAATTCCTTGCTTACATCTTTTCATTCACAACATGGCTACAGAAGCACTTTCCCCTGCCTATCCCCTTACCCTTTAGATTTTGCAGTTAGAACTCCTCTGAGAGTGTAGAAATAGTAGATTTATTTTCCTTTTCCAGCTTAGAAAAGCCACGCTTTCACCTCCTGGTATATGCTTGAACCACCAGGCTGGTGGGGAACAGAAAGGGGAGATAAACCATTGGTCCCTTCAGCTTAACCAGTGATTCAGCTTCATATATAAGAAGTATATACTCACTGAGAAAGAATGAGCATTTCTAATTTAATGGTTTGAATGGTAATCTAGTAAGGAAAACAGCCTAGTTCCATTCCTTGCACCACTTAATCTGGTTGATATCCTGGGAAGTCTGGTCATCTAATTGGCAATAATATCAAAAAGTAATACGAGTAATCAAAACTTGGTAACATAAGGTATGTGGAATTTGTTTTGCTTACTACATCCTTACACAAGAGACAACTTCTGTAATCTAACAAAACTGTAACAAAATCAAATCACTATATACTCAGAATAAACATAAGATACTTCCTTTGTTTAATGGAACTAATTTGTAGACCAGAGGGGCTGGATTTTTCAGTATTTGAAATGTTTAAATGGTAGATTCGTATTTCTCTGAAACACAAACTCTAATTTACAGTGAATATCAAATCTAGAGGGAGACATTGAAGAGTTTGTGTGAGGTCATATGTTTTTTAATATAGTCCCTTGAACATATTTAATATGTTATCAAAATTATAGATTTTGAAAGCTTTCTGAGCCATGGCTAGCCCACCTCTTATTTATTTAGTAATGTAGGTTCCTATTTGAGAGAACTTTAAATGTAAGGAAGATAAAAAGAAAACACAGTATCTTTGCTACTTCATTCACTACAGGTTGCAGCTGTTGCATGAGTCTCAATTTAAAAGATGTTTAATACTCCTGTTTTCCAGTTGGGTTGAAATGGAGAGTCACTTGGGTCACACTAAAACACAATAAACACAACACAACAAATTCAGTAGGAAAGAGATGGGCTGAGGTGGTCAACCTTAGCAGTAATAGTACTCTTTTATTTGGGTATCATCTCCAGAAAAATGCCTTCTGGAGTTTCCTGGGGAATGCATCTTGCTAGAACACTTTTCATGGAAATAATATGTTTATCTACACACAGCTGATGACCATGAATGGGAGTTTCTCTCCATCTTCATTTCCCATCCCTTTGTGGTACTGTGTCAGTGGAGGCTGGGAGCACTTTCTATGTTAGAAAAAGAAACACTAACTCAGCCTGGCACTAATCAAGCTATACCACATCAAGGAAGACAGTGCCTTCCCTTCACATCATGTGTTTTTAAAGGAGTCATGCTGAAAGGTTTCCAGTATTGTTCATTTATTTGTGTTGTCAGTGTACAGCAGTGTTTCAAACAGATATTTTGCCTGTATGGGGACTAATAAAATCATTACCAGGGATCTGGACTTAATAATCTGTCCTAACACATGCTCTTAATCATCTTTTTAATAATTCATCAGGCACAATTTAAAAAGAAAAAGAACGGACACTTTTCACTTAATAATTCATTCCCATTGAACATACTCAAAGATAAAGGGATAGTGTAATTAGTAAGTATTTTTCCCATGTCTCCTTTATTTCCAGTTTAACTGAAAGAGCACAACTGCTGAAGAATGTTTTTAAGAAGAACCATGTGAACTTGTATCGCTCTGACTCTTTGCAGCAAAACTTGCTTCGTAAGTGTTCACTGACAAAAATTAATATCCAATAACATTGAAGTAAAATTCTACATTTTGCTCCATTTATTTATAGTAAAGATGCAGTATCCTAAACCCATTAGACCATATTGTTTGTTAATTTTTCTTAATTCCTAAGGTACTGTGCAGAGTTGTTTCTTCTATTTTATAAGTGCAGAATTACGTCAGAAATGGCATGGGTTTTTACTAATTGCTGAAAAGAGCTTTATCCCCTTCTGTTGACCTTTTTTAAATTGTTTTTATTAAAGCATAAAAGAAAAACTGATGAAAACTTAATTGGTTTCTATTTTGCTTTGTATCTGCAGATGGCTACGCCTTCTCTCAAGATGAAAATGGAATAGTTTCCCAGTCTGAAGTAATAAGAGCTTACGATACCACAAAGCAAAGGCCTGAGGAGTGGTGAAGGAACGCAGCTTGAGATTTAGGCCTTAGTAGTTAATTTTGTGAGACAGGCTTCTAGATCTTTGCTGGGAGCTGTGACCATGGCCCAGTTATCAGAGATTGAAAGATCTATGATGGTCTTGTTCCATAAAGTTTGGATTTGTGTATTCAGTAGACATAAGCACTGTGCAACTATACTGTAAAACACCATCTCTAAATTTTTTAACAAATATTTGCTTAGTCTTTGTAAACAGATTGGAATTTACCTTGTATCTTGCCAGCTTGCTTATTTTACAATGAAGTTGAATCAATACTGGTCATATATTAGAAAGGCAATGGTCAAATGGCTAAACATACTTTACATTGACAGACCAATTAGCATCTATGAAGATTTTTAAGTGTTAATATATTTAAATACAGTTGATAACAAGCCTTTGATTTCAATAAGTGCTGAAAAAAACAGTATCTTTATGGTGTTAATTCACCTTCTTTAAGAAATATTCTGAGATGTTCATAGATGTTTGTGTCAAACTAAGCTAAAAACATTTGCCAAAGAAGTTCCATAAATGTTTTATGTTGTTAGAAATAATTTGAAAGGAAATCATCTCCAGTCCTGATCTCAGAACTGCATGCTTGAGTCTCCGCACTTGAGGAGAAAGTACAGTGAGTCTAATTTGAGTGGCCTTCATGGCATTTGTTTCAAAACTGCAAGTCTTTGCACCTTTGGCCTTATACAAGCTTTCCCCTTATTTTCATTTAGTATTGCATATGTTGAATATGGCTGCCAACTTGTACATGTATTATTTTGTTCAATTTTAAAGAATTGCTCTGCCTTACTTCCCTTTAGCAAACAGTTATTTTTGTGATGCTTGGTTGTATCTGCTTATACTGTAGGTTCAAAAGAAAGTTTGTTTTAACTTATTTTTTAAAATTAATCAAATTTTCAACATTTTTATACTAAAATTATTTGAAATGCATACATTGAAATCCAGAGCAAAGCATGTCCTTCACTAGTCTGTGGTATCTACTGGTTTATTTGCACTAAAGTCACTTCTTATAAAGGTGTGAAATACATTGCAGCAGTCTCTTTACAACTTCTTGGTCATGCAGAATACCTATACCCTCTCATCTTTAATCAAAAATAGAGTCGAAGTGACTGCAGAAAAATATACACCTGGTATAAGGAAAAATAAAGAGGGAAGTGTTAAATGAGAACATTGTGATACATTGGTATTTCTCAGCTTAACACTCAAAAACCATCAGGTTTCAAACTACGAGAAGCTACTTTTAACTTCAAAGTTTAGTTAATTCTTGCAAGTTTTCAGTCCATGTTTAATCATGGGTTTAAAGGCCACCACAATTACATTTAAAATACAATTTTCCAGAGTAGCAGTTGATTTTATTTTTAATTAAACTTCTGTGCATTACATAAGAATGATCTCTTTTTTTCTTTGAATAGAGGTCAGCTAGATGGAAAAGCAGAATAATGATATCCCCAGTGATCTGTTAAATTAAGAATTTCCTCTTTGCTCTCCAAATCATTCACTTTCGAGTTAGAAATAACAAGTCATCCAGTCCAATCTTTTCTCTTCCCTCCTTCATTCATCATACACTTACTAAAGGTGACTACCTCCTTGTCTTTCATCTCTAGCTAAACACATAACAATTATTGCACTATCCAAGTTTCTTATGCTCCATTCTAAGAGAAACTTAAAAATACACATGGAAAGCCAAACAAAAGGCACTATATGAAAGTACATATTTAGGAAGGTGTATCAATGGGAAGG
The DNA here is from genome assembly GCA_035583185.1 of Anabacerthia variegaticeps. Classification (NCBI taxonomy): domain Eukaryota; kingdom Metazoa; phylum Chordata; class Aves; order Passeriformes; family Furnariidae; genus Anabacerthia; species Anabacerthia variegaticeps. Next base: position 49,025,891 of record JAWWEW010000131.1, read on the forward strand.
CAGTCTGCATTTCATATGCATGTTATGCAGTGTCTTCCTCTCACTTTGCTGGAGTGATCTTTAAACAGAAAACAGAAGACACGGGGACAAAGGGAACGTATCCCACTAGAAGCAGTACTGCCAGTCAGTCATGCAGACAAGAACTGCCTTCAGAAAAGCCATTTCAGGCATAGATAAATAGATGGATCAATATGGGAGGGCCAAATCACTTGACCTAAGGCAAGAAAAAATTTGGGGGCATGCCCCTTCCCTAAAATGGGGGTCTCTATTTTCTGTCCTCCAAGGGACAATGACCAACTTAAAAACATTTCTGAAATTAACCATGACACTATTCCTCCTTTATAATCTTTCAATGTACTTAACTCACACAAAATAACTCAATCCATATGTACTCTCTTTATGAGTAATTTTTTTTTCTATTCTAAGTGGTTTAATTGCTGATTTTTCAGAAAAGGACAGGAGGACTAAAATATATTGCAAAATATTTACAATGAGATATTTACATGATCTCTTATTCTTCCTATGAAGTAAGCTTGTCTCACCATTGTGATACAGTTTGAGAAAAATAGTACACAATATATCCCCAGTTTAACTACCTTAAAAATTAAGAAAGTGACTGAAACAGCTGTAACATCCTAAATTTAGAATGTAATTTAAGATTTTTAAGATAGTCTTATCACAGCATTTCATCCTTATAGCCTTGCAGAATTTGAAGTAGTATTTCACAAAGTGCATTTTTCATTTTTATTACTTATGATCAGTTTTTCTCCTATACTTTTTCTGATAAGTAGTGGTTGGAAGATACCACTTCTTAAAAATCACAAAAGAGACAGATGTGGCAAAAATTGTGGGTTTTGATTGCTCATACAATTCCATTTTAAAATACAAGATTGTCTTAGCTATGTGTGCCCAATTTTAAATCAGGTCAAGTGTACAATATGCACTTTATTTTCATGTTAAGTACACAGTAACATAATCAATTACCATACTGTTAGTACATCATATCTTTGTCAAAACAAGGGGATTCTGCTGATGTTTGGTAAAAGAAAAAAAAAAACAGTTTAGGCAAAAATGCTCAGAACAATGCCTCTGTTATTATTGTTTGAAAATTCAAATGTGCATTAAATGCAGAACTCACCTGGACATTTCCATTTGTTTCATATGCACTGCAAGTTAGTATTAAAAATTTCCATCTGAAATTTAAACCAGTGCCACTTAAAAATCGGGTATCTTATATAAATACTGTTGCTTGATTATTTTTAGATATATGCATATATATATATATAAAAATTATTCAAAAGAGAAGTAACTGAAAACAAATTTTGACAAACCTATGGGTAATTTGTATTTGGAATTTTTTCGTGCCATTTCCTAATTTTACACATATTTTTGCAAAGCAGTTTCAACAGATTTATACTTAGTCATCATTCTATTTGTATAAAATGATAAATATTTTGAAACATTAAGAGATAGCTGAAGATTCCTATATGTCCACCCATGCATCCATAAAATTCACCGTGTTACAAAGATGAACATTAAGTGTCTTAAGACTTCTGTCATGACATTTGAACCCGTCTTGAATGATGAGTAATTTGGCATATGTGTTAAATTCAAGGAGAGAAGTTTTTTCCCTTTTTTTCTTGTGTGTTGTGTAAAAGCACTTGTAGTTCTGATGAATTTATCATTCTGTCTGCATGAGGCACTATATCTAATTGTTCTGAGGCAATGCATGGTGGTTGTTGATTCCTGTTTTTTAATGCCTTCGTTAAAAGTCTGCTCATAATATACCGAGAAGCTAGCGCTATTTAAGCAAATGAGTTTGTCAGTTCAGCTTCCTCGGTACTGGATGTTTTCACTGGTAACAAAACTCAACAAATGAGTTTCTCCTTCCCCCCTCTGCCCTCGCTCCCCCAGTTTCCTCGCTGTTAACCAATAGATCTTTATTAAACAAAGGAATATTTTAGCATTCCAAACCTGGTTCCTGCTTATGCAAAACATTACTCACATAGGCTTCAACTGGACTGCCTGTGAGAGTGAGGACTACTCGTCGGAGCAGTGGTGTGCAAACTTTGGAGGGTTGATACTGAAATAAAAGCATTTCCATGTAGAGTTTGATTTGTAATCGCGAAGCTGTGACCAGAACAAGTTGGAGTTTTTTTAAATCATATTTTATGGTGTTTCTTTAATGTAGAATAGAAGCCATAAATGCATTAATGTTGTTTTTCTACTTCAACATAATTTTTCGTTACAATTTTCAGTGTTTGATATGTATGAACCGCTGCAGAAAGCGGTCAGTCTGAAACAGCAGAACTTGCATTCAAGGTGAAGTGAGGTTTTACAGCTCCACTAAGCCATTACTGCTGAAACTGTTGTGGAAATTATGAAGCTGCATGAGTGAAGATCTTTTGACTCAGTGTTTATGGTAGTTTCTCAGGTTTAGTTTTAACTGGATGTTAAATGCACTGTGTTTTTTAAATAGTTCTTTTAGTAACACATTCAGTTCTATGCAGTGTTAAATGTCATTTGGCATTTGGTGAATGTGCATGTTTTGAACTGCAAATTTTAAATGTTTTGTCTTTTAATTGTTAAAAAATGAATAAACTTTGCCATTAAATTAAGAAGCTTTGCTGACTTGATTGATTGGAAATGCTAGCAATTACTTTCACAAGAAAACGTATCTTGTCACTCTTGGGTTTGAATGCTATAAAATGGGACATACCAGAAATAGTATTTCACAAATACCAAAGAGTTCCTGTGTTTCTTAATGTAAAGTGAAAAAGTAGAATTTTGTTTTAAGGTTTTTTATTGGGGGGGGGGGGGGAGGGGTTAAACATCTGAGATGTCTTTTTTAGTTTTCATGTGAAGTCCAGAAAAGGTTTAAGAAAAAACAAACAGGCAGCACTGGAGTCTGCAATTTACTGACTTCCAGCTGAGCCCTGACATACTGCAGTGGTGATGCCATATTTTGAAAAAGAAGTATACAGTACAAAAAAGGTAACAGGGAATAAGGAGACATCACCTCCCTTTTCAGACAATGGTGATAAATATTGTCTCCCTTGGCTGTGATAATAGTGCGTATTTCTTTCCTGTAACAGTGCCCACCATTGAATAAAAATCAGTATATCCGAACTTAAACTGAGTTTTGGTTGTAGATATGTGACTGATTCTTTATATATGCACTAGAAAATGAATTTACTTTGTATTCTGTCCAAGCAGGTTTGATAATAGATGCATCTTAGATGCTTGCTATTTCATGAGACCCAATCTCTAGTGGCACAGCTGTTATAAGCATATTCTACCTCATGGTATGTCACTGCCTCTATTACACTGACAGTCATGAGGCCATTGAAATTACTCAGGTTATAATCCAGTTTATAATGATCCAGACTCCCTTTCAAATCCTTTCCCTCTTATGGCAAACATTAAGCAAAAATCATTTCACTAACCTGATTTATACGACAGCCCCCTGAATTTGCACAAGTTATAGATGGAAAGAAAAAGAACAGAAAGGCATTTCTTCTGCCTTCGTAATGAAAATAGGATAGCATGGAATTATAACCTCAGTGTGAGTCAAAAACTGTTTACACGAGTATTGTGGAGCAGTAGTCACCTCAAAAGCAGACACACCGTTCAGTGTAGTTCAAGTCCACACAGCACATCACAGCAGGCAGCAAAACAGCACTGAAAACAGATTTCATCTTCTTAGTGTTGCTGTCAAGCTGTAACTGAACAGTAATGGCAAAATACTTTTGAAATTGTCACTTTTTTTTTTTTAATTCCAGTGGGATTAGTATTACAAATAAACCATAAGTTTACATAGCCATATACTGTACTGCTTACCTAGTTTCAAAAATCCTTCAGGCATTCTTGCAAGTAGTTTCAATGTTTTTCCTATCACTGAAGAGTCTTGACGCATTTTTAGATACACACTTAGGAATCCCAAATTGTAGGAACACAAAACAAATGGCATGTCACTATTATTCATTATCCACAGAAGACCCGCATTTCATCCAAGTCATTACCAGTTAATGACAAGCAAAGCATTTATTGCATTGTGCGTGAATGACTAATTTATTGTGAATATTTTTTCATTTTGATTTTAGAGTGGTGCCGCTAGTAAAAGGAGTGTGAACTAACTGCGGAATTACAAAAGAAATAGTTAAATCTACTTTATTAACATGGCAGTAAAGCAAGTACTGCCTGTAAATGTTACTTCTGATAGCAAACAATTGCTTTTGGTTCAAGCATAGATCCAGTCCTTCAAACTGTTTCATTAAATCTCGTATCAGAATGTAATTTTTGTTCTGTCTGCAAGTTTGAGAAAAACTTCCTATTTCCTATAAATCATAGGAGTATCTAGTGCCAATAGGTCATTTTCATTGGAAGGCAATTCAGCATTCTCACCTGCACACCCAATCCATCTGGGCTGGAAACCAGTGGCACAAGCAGTAAGCGTTTCCATCCTTGGGCTTGTATTCCTGCTTTCCTCTCCCTTTAGCTATATAGGTCACTGCAACGGTAGCTACATGAACAATGAGAGATGCTTTTTAATTTACAGATATGTTTTTTGTCTATCTATTTGGAGATGGTGCATAATCCCCACCTCACCTGCATCACAGCTATTTTAACTACACTTGATCTTTCCCACCCTTAGAACACTGTCTGTGGGACTTGTTGCATTCTGGCTACTGATCTGTGAAGTACTCAGCACTCTATAAACTTACCGACTTAGATAAGTCTGATTCAATGAAATATTCCTGTGTGTCAAGTTCTTCAAGCGTTTTATGAGGACAAGCCCTTTATGCAGCATCAGTGGAAGAACAGAAGTGGTTCAGAGGTGTCTTTCCTTGTAGGCTGAATTTCATGCTTAATGGCAGACTTCACAGCCTCTTCTTAGGCTGAATGATTATTAAAATCTATAGCTGTATGCAAGTGTAGTGAAAACTATCCCTAAGTTAAAACCCTGGTTGCAGAGCCCACTGAGACAGACACAGTGAAGCAGCCTGGCCTGCTTGGTGTCCAGCACCAAATGGTAATGGGCAGTGATGAGCCTAACTCACGCCTGACTTTGCTGTGTACAGCCTATCTTTGAGGAAAACACTGAATTTCAGCCACTCACTGTGCCAGTGTATCTGATGATGACCCAATTACTCTTTAAAGGTATATAAATTGCACCTTCTTAGTTAAAACTGATGAAGTTTCTGCTTCCAGAAGGGGCCTGTGTTGGGTTGGTTTAGTAGATAAAGATTTCTACTAATTGGAGACTTACTATAATGTGTAAAAAATTCCCGTTTGATTGGCTTACTGTTTCTGCTGTGTACAGGAATGGTCAGCAGATCTCACAGTATGCTTCTAAACAACAGAGCTATACCTATTGTGATATTCAATGATTTTTCCAAAAAGTTACTTGATGAACAGTCCCGTATTTAGTAGCTATTCAAAATATACAGTGAATAGTCCTATGAAACATCATCAAAAGTGAGCAAAAAATTACCTGCCCCCTTTTCTGGAGATTGTTTCTAAAACAAAATTGCAGGCCAGAACATTTACCCTTCAATTAATTTCCCAAGTACTCAAAATCTAATTTTTAGTATTTTGTAAAACGTATACAAGACTGTGTATCATGATTTAGGTTGTGATTAACAAATACAGCATTCAAGCTAAAGCCTATTTCTTAAAACATTGTATACAACTTATCTTTCTACTTAGAAATTGCATTTCCAGCAGTACTGTCTGTTGGATTGTAATGCCAATTGTGCAATAAAAAAACAAAAGGATTATTTCAAAATATTTTCATCATCACTACTCATTGCTAGATATTTGCTAAGAATGAAAAATTTCTAAACCCTTGAGGAAAAACCAATGAAGCTTTTCCAAAACACTTGTAAGACAGGTCAGCTATAATGCACTTCAACAGATCCTATACGCAGGGAGCTTGATAAAATAGGAAAGTTCAGCCTCTGATACTGTAAATTCTGACCCACACAATGACTTTGTTTGTTCACAAAAATAAGTATAGTGAGAAGCCCTTTAATGACTGTGGTTTTTTCTTGTGTGTTTTCCGTTTGCTCTACTGCATGTGTTTGGTTTACATGTTTTTGGGTTTTTCTTCTTCCATTTCATTTGTTGGTTTACTTGGGTGAAGGAATGTAGAAGGGCAAACAAGATTTATTCCAAGCCCGGGATGTTTAACATAAAATGCCCAACTAATCAGTGTCATTTTCACCACTTTTTCAGCACAGCTGCATGTAAAAGACATTAATTCATCTATCAGTTTGCTATATAGTCAGAATTTTATATTGTATTAAATCTGCAAAATAGGTGCAGTTAAAGATGTAAATAATTTTTTTAAAAGGCAAAATAAACTATTTTAGCAGGAAAAAATACAGAATAGTGACACCAAGTAAATTCATCAAACACTACCTGTACGGAGTCATACAGATGACACAATGTTTCAACCACACAGTTTATTGGTAATTTGTGTGTGTGACTACTAAATAATTAGTGTTGTCAATGCTGTAAATACATTTTAAATTACAAGCTTGTCTTTACATTTTATACACAGCTAATTTTACAAATAGACCATCATGATCAGTTTATCCAACTTACATGTTGCTGAGCAAAAAGCTGACAATAAATACTTCCTTCTGAAAAAAGTCTTAGGTAGAATACCATTCTTAGAATTTTATGTGGAGAAGATATTGGTGATATTGCTGAATACATTGTTTTCCTCACAGATAATTTAGCTACTTGGGACTGGCTGATTTTCAACTAGCCGAGTTAATACTAGTTTTATCTATCATAGTTAAAGTTCATTAATAAAAATATGCAGTGTCAGGTCAGGTATGTGTATTGTTAAAAAATCTGTGCGTTTTGATATCTAATAAAATTCTTCCTCTTCATTGCTCACTGAAGTGGTAAACAGTTAGCTGTTTCAAGGATGCTCTTTAGTAAGTATTTACTCCTTACTTCTCAAGCTTATTGCCACTTTATAAAATTAGTCTGATTATTATCAGCAGAACACAGTCACTGTTTGTTAACTAAGTTAACTGTATTAGGGTAAAATATCATTTGTAACACTGTGAAATGAGTACCTGTATCCCAAAATGGTTCTTTTACTTGTCTCTGAACACATTCTGCACAAATTGGGCTGAACGATCAGAGCAGTCCGCTTTTAGAGCAACTGTTGGGAATGTGTTACAATTCATTTCTAAGCGTGATCCAAATTTGGGAAATGCAATCCCAAGCGAGACCCTGCACTTTTCAAGGGCAACTCACCCACGGGAACAGTTCTGACTTCTGCAGCCACAGAGCACATCAGTGTGACACCCACCGGCAGCAGTCCCTTGTGCTTCCGAAGGCTGCGTTACTTCTTAACAATTCTTTTCAGCTCTGAGCAAAATCAGAGCAGCTCTTCCCAGCCAGGGCAGGCTCTGGCTGGAGAGGATACCCAAAGTACGGCGGCGACACCAGAAATCCGGTTGGCTGGGTCAGGTGGACTGTATGGGCTGTCTGGAAGCAGCCAGATGTGTATGGCGGAGGTGGTGACGCCACAAGGCACCCTGGCTCTGCCCGGGGGAAGGAGAACCTGCGGACCGAGCCACCGGTGGAACTGGAACTTGTCGCAGTACTGGACTGCCTGGATGGCGTCCTGAAGCTCGTGGAGGCCAGGATCATGGGAAGAGTCTCGGTCTGATAGCTCCGCAGGGAAAATCGTATTGGCTGCGACGGTTGTTTAGGTCTTAAACATGTGCAACAATAAACAGCTACCAGCGAGCCCACGATAATGAAGGCAATAAATATTGATCCAACAATGAGGAATGGAACATAGATTGGTTCTGGGAGAAGAAAGAAGAAGAAAAGCCGTGCCAATTAGCCTACTGAAATTATAAGTCTGTTGCATAGAAATAAACTCCACAGCCTTTACAAAGCCCCACATCACTTCAGTCCCACTAACACACCGAGCTGCTCAGAAGACAGAACTTTGAACCTTTATCACTGAAACAAAATTGAAGCTTAAGCCATGTAGGTTTAAATCAAAATTTCTTTCTTTTCACAGTTTTATTAGTTACCAAACGTAAAAGCTGTTTATGCCGTGTCCGTTCGCTGGTTCTTGAGCATCGCTCAGAATAACACTCTCCTCCTCCCTCATTCCCCAAACTGTCGAGGCTGTCCAATGCAACAGCTTGAATCTGCAGGCGAGCCTCAAATGCTGCAGATTCTGTCAAATCGCTCCCATTCGTAAGGTGGAAGATAAGCGCAGAACGTTTGACTTGGGAAACCAGTCTCCGTGTGCGCTGCCGGGTTTCTTTTGTTTGGGAAACCGACGGCCACTCGCACGGTGGGGCTGTGCCCGCAGTGCATGCAGAGCACCCCTCTCACCTCCCGGAGCAACACAGTGAAACACACGCAGCAAAGTCTGCCGATGCGAACTTAAAATACAAGTGTGCCTTCCAGTCGGGAGGGATGCAGCAGCCGGTGCCCTCGGGCCGCGGAGCTGCAGCCCCGGGCCCCCGCTGTGGCTCCGCAGCCGCTCTCCCGCCGCCGCCCCGGCGCACCTGGAGCCGCGCCCGCCCCCTGCCCACCCTCCGGGACGGGGCAGGGAGCGGGGGATGCTCCGTGGGGACCGGTCCCGCCCGCCTGGGGCCCCGCGGCCGGGCACTCACGGGCGGTGACTCCCGGCTCCGGGGGCTCCCTGTGGTTGGTGCAGCCGCCCTGCTCCAGCCGGGCCTCGGCGGCGGCGCAGCAGTACCGCAGCGCGCAGGACCCGCAGCAGATGGTGGCGGCCGCCGTGTCGAAGCCCTCGGGGCACTGGAAGCCCTCGTGGTAGCCGCCCTGCCCGTCCACCCAGCCGTGGCAGTACTCTCCGCCGCCGGGCTGCCCGCCGCCGCCGCCGCCCAGCAGCCCCAGCAGGAGGCAGCGCAGCAGCCCCGGCAGCAGCGCCCGCCGCCCCGCCATCGTCCCGCTGCTGCCCGCCCCGACGGGGCGAGCAGGGGGCGGCCCCGGTGCCGAGCGGGGCCTCCTGCGCCGCGTCCGGGGGCTGGGGGCAGCTCCCCGCACACACACACATATACACACACCACACACGGCCCCGCAGCCGCGCCCCCCGGGGCCGCCCCGCGCTCACCTGCGCCCTCCGCCCCCGCGGCACCGCCCGCACCCACCGCGCTGCCCCCGCCGCGCCGCCCGCACCGCTCCGCACCTGCCGGGCCCGGGCCAGGAGGGAGCGGGGCTGGGGCCGGGTCAGCGTTTGCGTCCCGGGGCTGCTCCCTCTGGGCAGGCTCCGTGCGCGGCCTCTGCGCGATACCGGCTGAGCCGGAGTGCGGGAAGCCCCGTCCCGCACAGCCGAAGGCGCCCCTGCCTCCCCGCCAGCCGCACGCCGCCGAGCAGAAGGGTCTCTCGCACCGGCAGTTTATTAGAGCAGCCCAGCGCCTCCAAGGGTTAAAAAACCAAGCACAGCGTAGGATTTATTGCAAGGACTCTGCTTTTTAACCTGCTTCCCTTCCTCGATACTTTTTATGTGCAAAGACAAAGTAGCATATCCCCAGAAGATTTATAGCCCCTTTTAGTCAAACACCAGGCCTGTCACCTCTGTTTTCCAAAGGGAGAGAGTGTGTGGGGCTGGGGAGGAGGGACACATCTGTTCATAGGGCCTTCTGATCCTTCTTCTGCTGGAAGAATAATAGCAAGTCACCAAGCAAAACCACAAAAGGAACTGCTTATTCATTTATCCTGGAGGAAAAAATATTTTAAATGAACTGAACAGATTTGGACTTCTGGTTGAAGCAAAGAAATATTTCTTTAAATGATGTCTCCCCCGTGTGCTAAGAGGCACCCCTGCCCCTAACGGTGAAAGTGCTTAGGAAACGAGCCTTATTCTAAAGCTGTGCTGAACAAAAGAATTCATTTTTCCTGTATCTGAAGCTTCCTGCCATCACATTTGCCGCTGGGGTATGAATATGTATATCAGAGTTTGACCACTTGTCCAACATTTTGAATGCCCGTGTCACTAATTTCCAAAGTTGGCAAGTTTAGTGAAACAAAAGGAACAAAGTGTGCTGTGTACCAGCAATAAAACTGTGCACTCAGAACCATCTATCAAGACATTAGACTTCTGGCCAACCCCTAAATACAGTCCACAAGCACAATATTAGTGTTTGTTTTTCTTTTAACTAATCTATTCTCTTACCTTTTTTTTTCCCTTCTGACCCTTTTTTCCCCTATTCTGATTTCTTTAAATATAACCAATACCACCAGATCCAAAAAGTAAACAAAAAATTTCTAGAAATAAAAAATATTTTTCATGGCTATTTAACAGATATAGCTTTAGAAATAACAAAACTTGATATTAAAGAAAAAAAGTATATATTTGGAACATGAAAATGTAATACTCTCTTCTCTTCTGCATTTTCATTTTGAAATGGTGATGTGAATTAAACTTTTACCAGCTGTCCTGACTACAAGTTCCTAGCTTTTATAAGCCAATGTTAAATATTAATATAGTTTTGCGTTTACTTCACTGTGGTTTTAAAGCAAACATAACCTTCATGGAATGTTTTAAAATGTATGGCTTTTAAGGCCCTAATCCAATTTCCAGGAAGGTCAAAAGGAATCTCTGTGTTGACCAGGATGAGGCTTGGAACAAGAGCTCAGTAAGGTCTTCATGGTGCGTTTGGCTGTCTCAGGTGCAGAGAACAGAGAGACAACAGAGCCGTCCTCTTAAATCTGCCACATTTGGTAGGAATAGCTGAGTAAATATGTCCCAACTCATATGTTGATTTTGTTAATTAATTCATCATCTTAAAAAAAAAAAAAGTGGTCTGAAAAACATCCTCTGAAATAGATAGATACATATATATGTGTATATATATACATACTTCAGATCTTAAGCTACTATAGGAACTACAAAGATATTGTTCTGGGGCAGGGGACAGAGGGAACTAAGGGGGCTCCTAGCCCACAGACATCAGGAAGATTTTGACCTGGTTTTATTTTTCATTTGTTCCATCTCTAGTCCTTGGATCACTTGGCAGAAGCTACTCTCTGCTCCCCTTTGGGTAAGCTGATGGCAGCTGTACCGCATCTCCTGCAAAAAGGTACAATTAACATCCTCTTTATTTGAATCCCAAATTGCCCCATCCTGCAAGAAAAGTCCTCTAAGAGTTTCTTAAGTATAGGCGTGTGTGTGTGTGTGTGTGTTTGGTATATTTTTGTGTGGATAAATGGCATTTCAGTCACTCAAGTTGATCTATCTCACTTGTGCCAACTAAAAGTCAGAGGCACATTTCAGTACTGCTCCTGAAAATACTGCCAACCTGGAAAGCTTGAAGATACATTAGGAGTTTTCCCATGAACTCCTGAGATCTTAAGTGACTTCTTTGATCTTACTTTTTGCTTTCTTTGAAATACTGACAAAGTTTACAGAACGTGATGTGATTCTGGTGGAGATGAACTGGATTGTTCTGACCTAGACAGACAAAAACCTTTGCTCTGCTCCCCTTTTGTAAAGGTTGCATCTGGGCAAACACATCCTTAAGCAGTTTGACATGCTAGCAGATTCATTTGCATTGATTTATGTCATTTGCTTTAAACTAAACCCGCATGTAACTAAGAATAAAGAAGAAAAACATCATGCAGACTGTTGGTGAGCATCCTTCATCTGCAGTTGGAGGACATGGGATGGCTCAAAATAGCTGACTATTGGACTGGTTAATGTTCCTGCAAAGTACCAGTGCTGACTTTGAGTATTCTTAGCAGAAGCCTTCCAGCTTCTAGGTGGTATGTCATCAACTAAATTACATCACATTAATTTTGAATGAGAAACACTGTTTTTAAAAGCTCATCTAGATATTTTTTCTGTTGCTGTTTACAAAGCTTAGTATTAGAACTAATGAAGTTTATATCAGTCATATAACAGGCAGAGAAGATAACTTCATTGTAGTTTAAGGTTTTATTTTTTACCAGTCTTTTGCTGTCTCAACAGCAAATCTATGGGGAGATCACATTATAGTACTTCTCATCTGTCTCTGTGTAAGATCAAACAATTTTTCTTAAATGACTTCTGAAATCATTGCATCCCTGCACAGGGTAATTACCTCACTACTGCCAAACAGATCAATTGCAAAAACAGATATTAAAATCTCCTTAAACAGATTCATAGTTCTTAATAACTTGGCTACATTCAGTTCTCTGGGTTTGGTCTGGGTTTTTTTTGTTTTTTTTTTTTTTCCTGTTTTCACTATTATACTTTAGGGGTTCTTTTAGAGTATAAAGCAAGCCAAAACTCTAGCACAAAAGTAAATCATAGTATCATTTCAGGCAGACATTACTGATGTTAGTAAAGCCCTGAAATTTTGGCTTGGCTACTGGAGTCTGAGTAGAGAGACCTGGTCTCTAACATCCCTAAACAATGTCACACTTCTGTCTTTACTAGGGCAATGATAGCCTCAGCTCATATTTACCTTGTTGGCCATGTCTTGCAGGATTTGTCATTTCACCCTGCCTCTTCATTAAATTTTGCTTTGAATTTCAAAGAACAGAAAGGCCAAATTGAGTTACCAGCTTCTTAAAACAGCCTGGTGCAAGCAGATTTCCCTTTCAAATAAAACCAAAATAATTTGCCATCTAAACTGCCAACCCTTTAGCTACAAGAGTTGCTTCATTAAGTGCACAAGGCCTGTGTTGAATAAAATTCTATATGCTGCTCTCTAAAATGATACTCTTATTCTTGGCTGGTTGTGAAAACACCCTTCTTGCAGTTGCCTTGCTGAGAGAGTCACCTGCCAGGCCACAGGCATCCATGTCACCTGCCAGGCCACACACATCTCCCAGACTGAAAGGGCTGGCAGGAGTGCTGGGATGTGCCCCAGACTCAGCCCCACATCCCAAGAAGGAGACGCCAGCTGCATCTCTGTTCCTCCTCTGACTGCAGAGCCTCATCCCATTGCCTACATCAGCAAATTAATTCAGGCTCATGAAGCCTATAAAGTGTGTTTTGTTTAACTAAATCAAGGGCAAATGTGATGCTTTTCTTCTTTCTTTTGCCTTGCTTCTGTTTCAATATTCTTTCATACTTGTGAGGCAGAGATCATTTTAGTCTGTTTTGGGGTGGGAGGCTGCATCTCTGACAGTCAACTTTTTATGATTTTTTTTCTGTGATTTGAGCAGCACTACATGGTTTTCTACAACAGCCGGGAATATCACCATGTTTTCTGAAGTCTCTCAAGGAATACTTGAGTGCTAAGGTTATGTGGGCCATCTGTTAAAGGCAGCACCACTTATGCTTGCCCACATTGAGAAAGCTGGTTACACCTTTTTGGAGAAAAACATAGAGGTCAGGGTATCTCAGCCTAATTACTGTCAAAGTGAGATTAATCATACTTTAATTGCCTTAGGGCTCACTCAAGAAGCAGAATATTTGATTACTGGTATCTTAATCCATGTATACACATATCGTAGTAATGGTTCCTTATCTGAAATCTGTAGCAGTACTAGGTGGAGGAGTTAGGCTCAGACTTCAGAAATCCTCATTCTCCTACTAAAACATAAAGAGCAGATGATATTTTCAAGCCAGAAATGCAGCCATCTCTATTCAAGGAACATATTATCCCAGCCTACTCCATCTATCCTTTAGACGATCACTCTTGCCTTAATCATGAGTTCTATAGAGACCATGCCATGAAAGATGAGGAGATTTGCTTACATACAGTAACTTACGTGCACTGAATGTATCTCTTTCTATACAACCACAGCTCCACACTGAGCCACGCACAATGCTGTTAGGAGTAGAAGAGCAAGGACAGATGTCTAGAAGAGATAGGAATTGGTGATCTGACAGGATGTGCAATCCCCTTGCTTCACTCCAGCTGTGCCTAAAATTAGACTGTCTTATGGTTACCAAACAAGGTTTTCTGAAGAGGTATTTAGTTTGCTTTTAAACCAGTAATTCTTGTGCTTTTGAATTCAGAAACAAATTGTCCGGGCAACAATCCTTGATTCTAAAATCAAGTACAGTATGTAATTACACCAAACACAAATAGAGAAAGAGCCAATGCAAACCCTAAAGAAAAAGTAAACAATAAAATGTAAGAGTGACCATTCTGTTGCATTTCTAACATCTGTTTTCAAAATATTGAACATGGGGAAATGTTTTGACAGCCAAAAAAAATTGAAAAATGGCCACATTTTGATGACTCTTTCACCTGAAAACTGTTAATCAGTTGTAATTTGGCACATAGCTCCTTCTCTGTAACTTGGAGAGAAAAAAAATGAGCTATTGCTATTAAATAACTACCTTTTCTAATAATCTTTACTGCTTAACAGTTTTTAAACAGTGCCAAGCTTACCAGCTAGAGCTGGGAAGCTCAATATGCTATTGCCAGGCAATATGCTATTGCCAGGCAATTCCCTAATCCCCCAAACAGTCATATTAATGAATAGTGCAACAGAAAGGTCAGAGGAGAGAGATAGCATCAGTCAGACCTGCTTTGCTCTGCAGCAGAGTATGCATTTCTTTTTCCTTGCAACAGAATTAATGTCCAAAAAAAAAGTGAAAGTATGTGAGAGAACATGACATCTGAGTGTAGAAAAGTGTAGAAATAAAACATGCTTACCAGGGAATGAAGACACCTCATTTTTTTCACTCACACTGAGAAAATATAGAATGCAAACAGTCAAAAAGAAAAAGTAAATATGTAGCAGTGTTTTTATTTCTTTTTCTCTGAAATAAACAGTGCTGAATATGAGGGCACTGTTTCAATCCTTAATTAACAGAGTGCCTAATAAACATATGTAAATTTAAAAGTACACAGTTTCCTTTTTTTTGTTATTATGAAATAAAAGGATAAGAATAACTGAAAATTAATACACAAAGAAATTTCCAGATGGAGTGGTTATAGAGTGCCTTTAGCCATAAGATGCATCCTTTACAGAACTAAAGAAGAGCTAGTTCTGTAGGCTGTATTAATATCTACCACTAGTAGATTGATTACACATGAAAGTTGTACACAAATAACTCTTCTGCAATGGAGCCTCTGGATCTAAAAGAATAATTCCTTTGTAGCACTAAACCTGGTAAACTAAACTGGTCCCTTACACTTTAGTCATCAACAAATTATATAATTCTAATAGTGCAAACAGGAATTCTTTAAAAATGCTTACATTACTGCTGTCATGTATTTATTTTGGGCATTAAATAGCAGCTCCCCAATGCTGAAAACAGGGCCAAATTCTTCATTTTTGAACATGGGACCATTTCTTCAGTTCCTCTGGGTCAGGTCCTCTAAACCTGCTTCCTTAGGCTACAGTTATATCAGTGTATCAATTTATATCATTGCAAGTTCATAAAAGATAGCTGTGTTTTGTTCTTTCATTGTATTTGTCCTCTCTTTGGTATGGCCTCTTAACACTTCCTATAGACAGCAGATTTCCCAAAGTACTCAAGACATTTCAGGTCTGAAGAAATTAGTATTTGGTGCCATAATTAGTTGTACATTTATGATAATCTAATTTGTGAATGAAAGATTCGGTGAGATTAAAGACTGAGACCCATATTCTTTGTTCTGGCTACAAGTAGGTAGGATTTAGGGAAGAACTCTACCTCAGCTTCTGCAGTCGAGAGCAAGTCAGGGCTTGGAAAACCTTGGCACCATTTTGAGTAGCTGCAGAGTTGCTGTGCTTGTTGCTTCTGACATGCTGCACTTCCAGATCTCAAGCAAGATGGGCCTGCCATTCACCTAATTCCGTCTCATCTCTATGGCCATCAATAATTGCTTCAAGAGAGGCAAGAAGCCAGCAGCAATGCCACCTCCCCCTCCTTGTGCAGTGAGCAGGCTGTGAGGCACAGGCTGTCTGGCTGGTCAGGGTGCACGCAGAGGAAATATTTGGGGATTCTGTTCTGAAGTGCACATTCCTAAAGTTAACCCAAACAAGATTTATGTGCAAGAAAGAGGTCTTATCTAGTGAGCCAAATATATACTAGTTTTAAAACTTGGATTAGTAATAACTGGGGACTGGCTTTAACTCAAGCCCTAGAGCAGGCACACTAATACTCTTTTTCAAAATATTTTGCTGGTAATTTTTTTGATGCCAGCTGAACATTGAGCAGCTGTCTTCATTAGGCTGTCCTTTTTTTCTGAATTAGTAAAGTGAACTGACTAAATAGAAGTCAGATTGTGTTCTCTAAATGGTATTACTCTGTATTTGCAGGCACTGCATTTCATTTACTGTTGTGTTGCTGTCACAGTTTAACTCCAGTGGTAGTTCAGCCCTTGCAGCCACTTGCTCACTCCTCACCAGTGAGACAGGGAAGGGAATCAGAAGATTAAAAGTGAGAAAACTTGTGGGTTGAGATAAAGACAGTTTAACAGGTAAAGCAAAGCCACACACACAAGTAAAGCAAAACAAGGAATTCATTCACCGCTTGCCATCCATGTAGCAACCTCTTTATCTCCCTTGCTTAGTTGGACAGATGTCATGACAGACTCCTGTGTTTGCTTCCTATGGCACCTTCCTTCATGAGAACAGCTGCCAGGAGTGAGCCTTTCTTCAGCCGAAGGTGGCTGCAAGGTGGGCTGTGTCCCCTGGCACAGTCTGTGAGCAATTCTTCTGTCAGTATTGTTCAGCAAGTAGTGTCTGCTCCCTCTTGCACCTCCATCTTTGTAAGCAAGTGCAATAGGTGTGAGTTCAGTGGTAACTGGGGTCACTAACACACACTTGGTATTGCTCAAGCCTCAGCTCGAGAAGGATTGGGTTGGTTTACAGTGGTTAACCATCCAGAGTAGATTTTCACTGGAGAACTTATAGCAGGCAGCCACTAGTGTGATGTATAGCCATCTCACCTAATATCCCCTCTGCCTATGTCTCTGCTGGAATGGAGAGCAAAAGGCTTGCACAGCAGCACTGGACCTACTGGCTTGTTGGGGGCTCCCGGGTCAGCCTGGGAGTGACTTCAGCTCAAGCCAGATAGTTCCATGAACACTCTGTCCTTTCTGATCTTGGTCTCCATGCCTATTTTCCTTCTTGGGAGATAGAACCTTAGGGAGAAGGAACAATGCTGTATCTCATGCTCACCTGCATGGTTAGTTGTAGTCATCAGATGCCAGTCCTGAAGCCCAGCTCCCAAACCCTCCTGGCTGGCATCATCTGTACTTCAGTGACACTGAGAAAAAGGTGGATGTGAGATGGCAATGTGTGCTTGCAGCCCAGAAAGCCAACAACATCCTGGGTTGCATCAAAAGCAGCAAGGCCAGCAGGTCAAGGGAGGTGATTCTGCCCATCTACTCTGCTCTCACGAGTCCCCACCTGGAGTACCTGGAGCACTGTGTCCAGCTCTGGAGCCCCCAGCACAAGAAAGATGTGGACTTACTGGAGCAAGTTCAGAGGCAGGCCACAAAGATTGCCAGAGCAGTGAAGCACCTAGGACAGGCTGAGAGAATTGGGGTTGTTCAGCCTGTAGAAGAGAAGGCTCCGGGAAGGCCTTATAGAAGCCTTCCAGTACCAAAAGGGGGCATACGAGAAGGCTAGAGAGGGATGTTTTACACAAGCACATAGTGATAGGACAAGGGGGAACAGTTTTAAACTAAAGGAGGAGAGATTTAGATATTTGAAAGAAACTCTTTACCATGAGAGTGATGAGACACTGGAACAGATCACCCAGAGAAGTTGTGGATGCCCCATCTCTGAAGGTGTTCAAGGCCAGGTTGGATGGGGCTTTGGGAAACCTGGTCTAGTGAAAGATGTCCCTGCACGTGGCACGGGGTTTGGAACTAGATGATCTTTAAGGTCCCTTCCAGCCCAAGGTATTCTACAATTCTATGATTCTCTGATACAAACTGCCGTGTCTGCACAAACCCATTTCACACTTTTCAATTCAGAGCATTTACCACCACGTACGAATCAATGCAGTTGTGAAGCCTGATTGTTACTCAAAGGAAAATTGTGTAGGAAGACATTTTTGAATGCAGAACCAGCACAGGAAACCTTAAAAGGACTCAGTCTTTAAAAAACTATGAGTAGATTCATAAAATGTTTTGGTGAACACATTAGTTATTTTGGAGAGCAGTAATGTTGACTTAAAATATTTAGCTTTTGAATTTGACTTAAAATATTCACATAGACTGAATGTAGTTTTGTGTTTGGGGAATTAATAACTTTACTTGTAAGTATTACATATTATTCTTATATACAACAGCCTGAGGAAATTTTCATTTGCTTATCTACATTTCAGTCTCTTTGCTTAAATTTCTTCTGGGATCTGACCTATAAAAACAACTGGATTTTTGATACTCTAAAGTTTACTGCAAACACTTAACAAATACTCCTATTTCAGATATGAAATTTATAGTGTTTAAATATAGTCTGCGATGTTATCATTTTTTGCTGTTTACTGAGCGAAGTAGTTTTCAAGCAAATGTCAAGGAAGCAGCTAATGGGTAAACATGCCACGGAAAGTAATTGCACACCGCCATCTACAGAGTAGGCTGGGGATACAGCAAGAGCGGATTATCTCCTGGAGAAAAGAGAGGGAATACTCATAACCAAAAAAATGTCACGGATTTTCCTCTTCTGGCAGCAGCCCTTATTGGTGCAGAGCATGTGTTGCAAAAGGGCCATTGTGGTAGAGACTGTGCATGACTGTTGTGCGAGGAATGAGAATTCACACAGAGTGTGGAGAGTAATTATTTCTCAAATGATGTTTATATTATCAAGGACATGCTCAGAATGGCCAGGTGAAACCACGCAGGAGAGCGGGAGGAGCACACATCCTGTGGAGGAGCTCCTGTGGGAATGCCAGGTTGCAGACATCAAAGCAGCCCAGTTTGTGCACCGTGTTGTGAGAGCACCACGTCAGATCCTGGCTGCTGGAGGAAGATGATCGTTCATCCACCAGCAGTCTCTCCCTCCCCACTCCTGACCTGTATCTGTCTCTTTCCAGTTGCCTCTCACCTTGCCCCCCTGCCAGGTGCTGCTCCTGCCCAGTGCTTGCATTTTCCAAGAGCTGGAATGATGGTTACTGATTGCAGGACAGTCTTGAGCTGCCCGCCTGCCCTCCCTAATTCAAATCATCCCTACAGCAAAGCTGCAAGCATCTGCTTAGGCACAGCCAGCAGCTTCATAGGGATGTGTCACACAGTCCCTGGAAAGAGAATCAGGAGCGTGTCCAGTATACCACACACATCTCTTATATTAGTAACACAAGGGCACCATTTTACTCTCTGTCTCCCAGGCTACTTCTTGCAAGTGAAAAAAATCAAGAGAAAATACATCACAGTAGAGTCCTCCTTCAGCTGCCCTCCTTTATTTTCTATGCTATGCACAACTGTCCTTTTCAAGAAGCTTTTGAAGGACACTAGGTGGCTAAAAGAATCTGGGAACCATTCTGCAGGGCAAAAGTAGACATAGAGGAAGAACCTGAATACGTGCAGTTTCTGCTTTTACTAACAACTTCTGTGGCCTTGCAGACCACCAGCAGCCCAAGTATTGTCCTTTGAAAATCCTCAGTGCTCAGCAGAGCATACTCTGCCCATAACCTGGTTGCTGAGACCTTTGCTACTGGATGGCTCTGAACTGAAAGCATCCCACTTGTGTTTATTGCTTTATTACTGAGGCTGTTTGAACATCTCCTGCAGTAATAAACCACAGGGTTTTAGACTTAGAGGTAAGTGGAGCAAGTGTTGGCACTAATATGTGCAAGTACACTGTTTAGCACAACTGGGTTCAACAGCTGGGTTTGGTGGTTTGGTGTTTCAACATAAATCTTTGACAACATCAATAAAAGTCAATAGCTTCAGCCCTAAATTACTATTTATCCAATTATAAAAACCGGTCCTAAATTAGCTGAATCATGAGTCCCCATTAGCCTTTCTCTCAGAAGAGAAGTTAATATTTATCATACAGACTGCCTGTAGTTCCCTATATTACTCACATTTGGCTTCCTTCAATGAGCTTATCTCATCTTGAATTGATGATGAATTATTATGAACTTGCTTTGGACGTCTTACTTCAGACTTTTGGCTCGGCAGCCTAGAAATCTCTTCGGTGCCAGATTGTTGACTTCACTCTCAATTAATGATCACTTGTTATCAGCTTAGTTCAAATGTTTGGTTTCTAACTTTTGATTGCACAGTCTAAACACTTCCAAAGTCCAGATAGACAGCTTTAGCTTAAAATGTTATGATTTTGATATTGACTTGATGCCTTCCTGGCTGAGTGTGAAGATTTTATTCTTCTGTCACTTTGATTAAGAGACCTATTACAAATCATATGCTTTAGAGTACCAATGAGTGAAACAGACAAGCACCATGTAGATTATGAATTATTATCCTTCTCTGCAGTCAGCTATTTGTCTTTTTCTGTGCCTAAACTTTTGTTCTGCAACTCGCATTCTGTATGGTGAAACATTATAACACAAGCCCTTAAGAGCTCAATTTAAGTATTCTGCAAAACTCTCTGCTAGCAAATTGCAGGCCTTTACCCCTAAGAGTTCAGACAGGATAAAAACTCATATCTTTACATTAAACACTAGTAGTTCTCCCATCAGTACCCAGTCATCAGGCATTCCCAGCATGAATGCTAGACCATTCACAGATTTCATAACATCTTTTTCCCTCACCCTCCATTAAATATCCCTTAGGTATTAAAAACATGCATTGGGAAATCACAGTCTCTAGAAAAGTAAGAATAGAAATGCTCAGGTTCACTTTTACTAACACAGCTCATTTTATTGTATTGGTTTGTAATCGAAGATGCATCTGTGTTTTGTAGACTCACTTTAGTACACTCTTGCTAACTAACCAAGAGGATTTTATCCATTTTTTCCTAAAAGGGAATTTGGTTAACTTCTGGTAAACATGAGATATATTTGAAATTGAAGACACTTCATATTGTCAAGTTCATTGCACCAGGCAGGGCTTTTTATTTAGTCAAAGAAGTTGAATTGAGATTGAGACACTAAAACAATTATCAGTCTTGAAAGTCATGTGAAGTACTTCATTTTTTTGTTTTGTTTTGGTCATTTGAGATTCTTAAGACACTCATTAAGTTTATTAATATATATTCCTGTACAAATATATGTGTATTCTCTGTCTTGCCTTTGCCAGTAATCATAAAATGGAATTAACATCTTGTCTTAGTGCATATTTCAGGTTTATAAACCTGAAGTTTATAAATCCAAAGAATGCTGCGGAGTATTCCCATTGCTTCAGGATGAAAGATTAAATATGTTCAGTTTTTTATGGTGAAGATTGCTTCATATCTGTCTCTAAAGAAATAGTATAACAGGTAGTCTAGTTATCAGCTGACCCAAAAAAACATGGCACTTGTAACTGTTGAAAGCACGAGAAGTGAACACGTCTGCTCAGTTCCTTGCACAGCATTGTGGAGACTCAGCACAGATGCAAAAAGGATTTGTAAATATCCTGAGACCTGTTTGAACCCTTAAGCTGAAAAAAACAGAAGCATTCATGTGATTGAAATTGTACATCCCACTGGTGAGTTAACAGCACATCAGGAGCAGGGAACTGGTGACAAAAATCTCTGTGGAAAATGTGAAGATGCCCAGAGCAGCAGCTTCCTTGCCATGCTAGAGACAGGACTTCTTTAAACCAATGGCCTCTTGTGACCACTCGCATTCACAAGCCAGCTTAATCATACAGATAATTTATTTGTTTTTTTCTACTCTCATTTCTAATAAGTTTATACAAACCTTTGACTTGTCCCACTGTACAGGTCAAGGACATCAGATGCCATCTCTTTATGTGTGCAAAATTCATGACTGTTGTCTGCTTATTAAATGGGAAGCCTGCCTTACTATCAGTTGTCCTGATTAATTCCATGGTAAGAAGTGGGATAACTGTTAAATCCTGCCTTTACTGGAGTGCTTAGACCTCTTACATAAACCTTGCATTGGCAAGTCATAAATGGAGGATTATTTGTACTCTGGCTGTAAGCGTGATTCCTCTGGCAATCACAGTTGTTGTATGAGAGAATGTGCTCAAAAGCAGACGTGTAAATGAAGCTCTGGGCAAGAAGTTAAAAATTCTGTCACTCAGCAAAAAGTGCAAAGGTACACCAAGGGAAATTTAGAGGTCATTTTCTTTCTGTATTTATGTATTTGTTTACTGGTTAGTTGAAGAGGTAAGAGTTATAGGTGATAGACTTATAACGAAATATCTCATAAGTTATGGTCCTTACCTGTGTTCCTTTTTATTCATTCATATGTCAGTTTGAATATCATAGAGCTCTGGAGGTCTCCTCAGAGATAACTTCAGAGTCATACTGCTCTTGGTCAGATAATCTGTCCTGAAACAGCAGATAAATTTTAATGGGTATCAGATTATTTTTCTCCCAGCTAGCTGCACCCGATACAATAATAATACCACTGGGGGTAGTTAGCAAATAGGCTTTGGTATTGATGTCTGAATATTTTCTAAGTCTCATTGACTAGCTCAGCAGTATAATGAAATATCTGATGCCTGTGCAGTTTTTCCTACAAAGAGCTTTCTTCTGTCCTACAGGGATGTCTTTAGAATAGAACAAGCTCTCTAAAATCCAAGTGATTTACAAACTTTCCCTTCTTTTGCTGCAGTTCTTCCTGAGGATTCAATGTCCATTTTTTAAATTACATCATTCTCTGTCTAATAAAATCTGATATTTACTACTGTGAATTCAGTTAAACACCAGTAACATAATGAAAATAATCATCATTTGCAAAAGATGGGTACCTCTGACCCCACGTGCACCTCCAGCCTTGCTCTGCTGACAATCCTTCCTCTCCCTCTGTGTCCTGGGGAGCCTGGCCAAGTGTCTGCAGTGTGTTTAGGATATTGTTACCAGTCAACTGATGTTTGCTAATTTGCAACCAAACCATAACTGGTCCCAGTGGATGTGAGTCTCCTTTCCCTGGTCATACACGTTAAGTAAAGTTCATTCATGCTGTAGGAATGACAAAGTTAGCCTGTCACCCCATGTCTCCCTTGCTCCAACAATACAGCTTCCTTAGAACAGACCTTTCCTTTGCAAAGCAGCCAGAGTCCTTCTCATGTGGAAGACCACAGAGGCACTTCAGGGGAGATAGGCTGGTTGGTCAAGCTTAACTGCTTTCAGGTTGAACTTCTTGATGCAGTGTGTTCTTCTAAGGTGATTCTGATTTTTGGGGAAAAATCATACTCTACAAAGTCCATCATTAACAACATTCTTTGGACCAACTATGTCATATCTATCTGGAAATCTCAGAGAAACTGAGGGAGACTTCTGAGTAATTTGCTCAGTTTCAGTGCAGACAGAACCAATGTGATTACAGGGAAGTATCCTGCCACCCTCAAGTGCTCCCTGTGAACTTCAGTTAAATTTATAGCTTCTCTTAGACAAATAGCTGTGAACAAGATAGCTGCATTCTGGCTAGATACAGACAGAAAAAAATATTTGTGCTCAAAAAAAATAATTGCTGCAATCCATCATCTGTTTCTTGTCTCAAGAGTGGTCTGCTGCAACTGTTCTCATTGGGGTAGCCATGGGAATTCTACTGTAATCTTCCAGGACCTGATAACACAAAAAAGTATCATGACACAACTTGGTGCTGGATACCAACATTTTCAGCCAAGGGGTCTACTTGATTAGTTTTGGGGGTTTTTTTTACTTACTTGCATCTGTCTCTTCTCATTCAGCTCCAGCTCCTGAGACACTCTCATCCCACTCAGGCTGGAGCCCTGCCAGAGGCACTGAGTGAAGTCTCCCTGACTTTCCCTATCCCTTGCCCTCAACAAGGCCTTGACGACCTACAGACCCTCTCTTTCTGAGGGGGAAGAAGACAGATCCTATCTAGGGCTAGGGGAAGCAGGGAGCTCTAGGCATCATCCCTGCACTGCTGGAGCATCATCCCTGCATGAGCAGGGCAGAAATACAGCTGGGCAAAGTGGTGCAAGGCAAGCTACTAGCCTAGGACAGAGAGTATTGCCACCTCATGGGACTTTGTCATATTTTGTACAATGTACACTTGAAATCACTGTGCTCCCAGAATATCTTTGCCCTCATCATCATTAACTGCATTGTGAGGGTGCTCAGAGCTTCGATTGGAGATGGCACAAGGTTTGCCAGGGTTGTGACTGCACCACAGCTGTGGTACGGCCTGGCTGCCGCCTCTCCCCAGCCCTTCTCCAAAGGTGCCCAGCAGCACCATGGCTCGGTGAAGTCAACGGGGAGCTCCCCACAGGCTTGAGTAGGCTTCTTATCAAGCATCCTGAGTAGGTGTGACTTGGGAAGATGCTGTCCCCTGACTGACCATACAGTGCCTGTTCTCTGGGGACAGTCAGAAAGATGTGAGGAGTGGGAAAGAATAACTTATTTTTCTTTATGTTACTGTGGGCACTGTAATAACTGACATCTTTTGCCATTCTCTTGCCTGCTTTTACTAATTTGGATTTTTTTTAGATTTTTTTATGCAATGGTAAGTATGTTAACTTTTAGTTTAAAATCTTCCTTCGTTTTGAAATTAAAATCTTATATAAATTACCAAATTAAATCCAAATTATTCTTCAGGCTGTTCAGTATTTACTTATTTTATTTTTTAATTACTTTAGCTAGAGGCATACTTTTGAATTTGTAGGTGTTTGGTTAACTTAATTTAAGAGAGAAAACAGACTAGTCTAGATAAGAGAAACAGGTCAAATTATTCTGGTTGTGACATATGTGATACATAATGCTGTGTAATTAGATATTAAAGTGGTTGCTGTGCAGCAGGATGTTTTATGAAAATGGGACAAATGTTTTTTAAATGTACCACTGGAAACCAGACAGATGGTAACCTATATCCCCAAGGAGGATAGCTGCATTCCACCAAGTTTTTTATATGAATTTGAACTGTGGTGAACAGGAAAGGAGGGAATTTGTGATTATAGCTTAGCTCGCCATTAGTCAATGTTTGGCTGAATGTGCAAAGGATGCTTATGTGGTGCTTAGTCTGGACAGTAATATTTTCTGGGGATTTATTCTTTCTTGAGCAACAGCAGAGCAGATGGTGACAAAGCAGATCTAACAATAAATCATGGAGACAGGATACTTGAAGAAAGGAAGATGATCTAGAGGAACAAAATAGAAACTGGGGGATAATTGTTACACATATGCAGAGTGTATTCCCACTAATTAAATTCATGGTCAGGACAGTACTTAAAGGCTGATCATTTTCATGTAGCTTGGCTACATCTATTAAAATTTTTCATCAACATCCTTTGGGAGCAAAACTTTTCAGGGCAAATAAAAAAAAACAAACAAACAAAAAAAAATTCTCAGCAAGGTACTGAAGCTTCTGATGACTGCACGATTTAAAAATGCCTGACAATCTCAAACAGCAACAAGCCTTTTCAGACTCACTGGTTTTGTAGTTCCATAGGATTCAGCTCTGAAACCATGACAGGCTTCAGCTTTATCAAATGCACATAACAGTAATGGGAAAGGCACCTACAAATATTCTGTGAAGAATAAAGGAAGAAACAGCAATCCCAGGAAGCAACATCTCAATGGACCAATTTTAGCCTGCTAGCAGCTGGATGGTAATGTTATCTCTGCTCCCTACATGGGAGGCAGACCAAAGCCCTATCCTGGCCAAAAGCTGATACTTCTTTGTCAGCCAGTCTGCAGCCTGACCCTGGGAATGGTGCTTCCTCACAGTTCCCTGCTGCTTGCTCTCTTGCTATCACACCTGTATCAGTGTCACAGTCCCTGTTTCTGTCAGATCTGTAGTCATGCATAATATTTCACCTGGAGTGTTTATAGTTACATTCCCCAGGTTGGAGCCTGCTCATACTGAAGAAGGCAATGGTGAGTGGTTCAAGGCCCTGGGTGGCAAAGGGCCCTTTAGCCCTCCTATCTTGTACTAAAGCTAAGCAGAACCTGGCTTCCAAGAAACACAGTATGATGAGAAGATGTCAATTCCCAGCTTGCCAGGCTCAAGCGAAGGATTACTGTTGCATTTTGTGCAATACACTACAGCTCAGATAATCCAAAAGATAGAAACTATCCATCGATTCAGCAAATATTTTTCCCACAGATCTCCATATAAGATCATTCCTGGTTCCTTTCAGGATGCGCCAGGGCACAAGCCTTGACATGAAGTCAAGCCCAACAATCCTATCATTCAGCAAATATCAAGTGGTTGGTACTTGTGCGTCCCCTTGGATCATCTGTTGTTCACTTAAAGCTAGCATTTCCTCTAATCTGCCTCATCTCTGTCACACTGTGAGACAGCCTTACTACAAAGGATTGCTGCAATGAGGTGTATTTGTGTGCTGCACAAAGGAGTGTCACACAAAGGAGCCTCTTTTTAGCAGATGAAGGACTAGGCAACTAAAGGCAGGACTATCGAGCAGGAAGATTGGCATTTTTGATGCAAAATGTATTATGAAAACAAATTTCAACAGCTCTCAGAGAGAGCAATTTTAAATCAATAATTATAAAAATAGAGCTATTAAAC
Source organism: Anabacerthia variegaticeps (assembly GCA_035583185.1). Classification (NCBI taxonomy): domain Eukaryota; kingdom Metazoa; phylum Chordata; class Aves; order Passeriformes; family Furnariidae; genus Anabacerthia; species Anabacerthia variegaticeps. The sequence continues at coordinate 49,052,355 of JAWWEW010000131.1, forward strand.
TCAGATGAGCAGTTTTACAATATCGTAATGCCTCCATTTTCTTTTTCTGATCATGTATTGTAATGACTTGTTGTAATGTGGAAAAAGGTAGAAAAGTGAAATAAGCCACTAATGGGAAGGGCTAAAAGCATACTAATTGTTTGCTTTTTCAGTAGCTTGCATCCAAGTTTGAATGAAGACAGCAATAAAGCTTATGTCTCCTGTCCGAACATATTCTTGTGTAGTGGCTGAAATTCAACTTTACATTGTAGACTTTCAAGAAGAAACAGCCTGATTTCCCATGTAGCCACATGCATTAAGCTCTATATAATCAAGGCCTGAATGCTGAGATCCGTTTGGGATTGCTGATTTGTCCTCTCCTCACCTCGCCTCGTCGCCCCTCCCCGCTCCCCTCCTCTCCCCTCCCCTTTTTCCTATCAAGGAAGGAATGACAAGATAATGAGAAACAGAATTTACTTATTTCTTTTCAACTGTAAAACATTTATAAGAAATGGTGTTGGAACAAAAAGTTTAAGGAGTCACATCTCAAATGCTTTGCATAATATTTCCTGCATGATAACATTAAAAGATCATCAAAGTAAAGAGGCTGAAGTTCCTATGTCTGAAATCTCGTACATTGGTTTACCATTTAATGCTGTACAAAGCCAGGGTCACATTAACACCTTTGATCCTCTGGAGTCATTAATACCATCAAGGCCAGAGCTATTAAAGCAAAAATTGCCACATCAGGAGGTAAATGCATTGTAACATGGTGGTACAACCTTTTCCTCTGAGAAGAAAACTAAAGTTTGATGGCAGAGATGTCTTTACACTTTCTAAACTTTAGTTCTTCAGCAAAGTCAATATAAAGAGAAGAGCACAATATCTGAATCCACATACAGTTTTGTCTCTTAGAGATAGCCTTTTGTCACAGGGCTACTTATATCTTAAAAAAAAGGAGGAAAGTTTTGCGACTCCAGACCTGGGAGCCACCAGCACTGTTTGCCAGAGAGGCTTTGGTAATACCTGCTGTAGGAACAGAGGGAACATCCTCATGGCATTCATGAATGAGACCACTGTCTTGCTCCTTATAATACTTTTACATTGCTGTGAAGTGCAGCATTAAAATTTTAAAAAGAGGCCATATAATTAAGAAATTAAAAAATACTCTTTTAGTTTAAGAAAATTATTCTGTTAGTCTGAGACATAATGATGACAGGGGCTATGAAGAATCCACTTGTCCATAAACAATTTTACTGAATAGTTAAACTTGTTTCATTTTACTGTTAGCAACTGGAAGCACGATTGCTTCTTATCCTTAAGGTTTGATTTGAAAGGTGCTGCTTCAGTGAATGAGTAGTACAATTACAAAACACACTAAAATATCTGAGGAGCACTATTTTTAAGTTATGATTCAGTAAGATACTAGTTGCTCGTATAAAATTTTCAATGCTATCTTGTGCACAGATGTTATTTTTAAGCATAATAAACCCTTCTGGTGCTAAAGCTGTGGGAATGAGGCCCTTTTCATGTCAAGAGTGATGTATGAACTGATAGCTCATGAAAGGTGAAGACTTGACTAACTTATCAGACGTCTACCTTTAGAGTTATGGCTGGATGAAGTAATTTGACCAATTACCTTTACTGATGTCCTGAGCAGTCTATGAGCTTGTTTTTGTTACCAGTGTCAGTAGGGTCCAGTTTGATGCCCTCAGACCAATGTAACTAAACAAATTAGCTTTCCATTCCAAAGAAAATGTAACCTAAAGCAAGCTATGATTTATGTGAAACAAATGCTGGCTAGAGCCCATGGGGTGTGCAGTGCATAGCCCTGGCCAAATTACTTTTAAAACCACACAGGAAAACTCTGAAGTTCAATGAATGAGCAGGATTTACTACCAAAAAATAAATTGCTAGGGCCTATGTGGATACTGGCAAACATATCAAACCTTCCAGAAGTGCAGCTTTCTGTGAAATATTCAAACACCCCAAGAGTTGGGGCGCCGGGCAAGCAGCTCTACACAGTAAGAGCAGCTGAGGGAGCTGCAGTGCAGAACCTCCTGCTCCAGGCTGACCTTTCTGTGAAACCATATATCATGCAATTCAAAACTCAAAACAGAGGTACCTAGGTGAAAATGTGCCTGCTTTGTTGGTGTCTGATACTGAAGCAGAAATCACTTTGCATAGTCCAAATCTCTTTCCTTTGTCTGTTTTGCCATTTCAGGGAGCCAGTGTTCTACTGTTCTTCAAAAAGTCAAAGACTGGAGGGTGCTGTAGGATAAAGATTTTAAAAGAATAAACCGTTCCAGTTTCAATCAAGTTTCTTACCTTCATTCCACTTTGTCAACTCTCTGTGGCGCTGAGATCTGGCCTGAGTAACAACACAAACCAGAAAAAACAAGGACTTCAATCCCTATTGTCTTTTTTTTGCATTTGATATAAACTGAAGTAAAATAAAATTAAAAAAAAAATTAAAAATGTTTGGTATATCTTTATAACATGGGAAATGTTTAGGCAATGTGAGAATACAGTGTATTCCCTGAGAATATGAAACATTGGAGTGGGTTTTTTCCCACCTATCAGGAGAGAGAAGAGGAGGAAGAGTATAGACAGTGATTTTTTTACAATTCCAGCCGCTGGAATGCATGCATTTTGAAAATAGTGTTTTTTAGTTTTATTTTCAAGATAGATGTCCAACCTTCTGGAACTAGGGAACCCTCACAATAGCTTAGGAGGGTTAACAAGAGTCTGACTAATTATTTTAGAGGAGGGGAGACAGGTAAGATACTCCAGTGCCTATTCTCCCCACTTTTCTTTGACTCCTGAGCACCTCCCTGAGAATTAATACATTTCTTCGCTAGTAGCAACAGGAACTTTTCCAAGCTACATGTCCAAGATCAGAGGGATACACATGCATCTCTCTTTAGCTTGTTTAGCCTTACAAATATGTCAAAAATACTTACTTTTGTTAAGTATCACTATAGTCACTCGTTGTTCTTAGAAAGAAATTCAATGCTAGTTAATTATCTTGTTTGTTCTCATTGTCCTGGGCTTTAGAGCATGACATCAAAATTATCTGGGTATGTTTGAGGATCATAAAACTCTTAACAACACCTGTGTAGTATGTCAGGTTGGACTTCCTTGTAATGAAAATATCCAGTTGTGTAATCTGCATGTCTTGTTGCTGTCATCCTCACTTTGGGCCAACTATTCAGGAGCTGCAGTCACATGGATTTGCTCAAACATGGAATACAGACTGTGTAGCAGCAGCAATACAAAAACTACTATGATGAAAAGCATTTCAACTGAGACTTCAAATGTCCTTCCAAAATTTTGCCTTTACAATGATACTGTGAAATTCAGTTCCAGCAATCATACAGAATAAAAACAGATTTCTGTGTTCTACAGAAGTATGGTGTGGCATTTACCAAACATACATTCCTATGCACAAATTGTAAGTTTGTAGTTCCCATTTCTAAATGTAAATATGCTTGGGATTCTGCTTTTGACAAGCACCATTGATGGATTTACACTTGTGGTAATTGGAACTGGATTCCTGCAGGATGCAAGTCTGCCTTTATTGCATATAGGAATACAAATGTATTTCCAAAAATTATGTAGGAAAAGCTCTAACTCTGAAAAAATTGCAGACTATGTTTCCACCCTTTAAGCTGAAATTATACTTTTGAAAAATCCCTTGTTTTCTTTCATCACAAATAACTCTTCTAAATATGGAGACCTGGTTCAAACTCAAAACGGGATCCAAGATCCCAGCTGATTTCTTTCTATTCACATATTCATCCCAGCTGCACAGGTCAGTTGGTTAAATCAGGCCTTTAAAATGACTCCTCTGTAATTCTGTGTCTTACAATTCGGCCTTTCCCAATCATCTTTGTAACTCAACTGCCCTCCAAGGATTCACAGAGGAGTGACTGACTGGCATTGAGACTAGATAAATTATTCTGTTGATGGTGCCTAGGAGGTAATAAAATCCACTTTAGTCCCTCAGATCTGGAAAGCCAATGAAGTCAGAAGAAGGAAATAGCAGTAAAAGCTGTGTTTTGACAAAAAGTCAGTAGGTGTGTGACTGTGAATACCTGCAAGGGGTAGTCTCTAGAAGAAATACCATTTCTGCAGCCACCTTTAGACACAGACAAAAACTAGAAATAATGGATGATATCTCTATTACATAGGACTATACCTCACTCATTTTCTTTGTGACCAGAAGAATATTTATATAACAGTTTCCAGCCAGGAAGCTCAAGAAGCTTTAAAAACTCCAATTAGTCGCACCTCTGAGTTCAGGCAGTGCTATCTCTATTGCACAGATGGAACAACAGTGACACAGGGAAGCTGTTTATCAAATGTGCAAAACCAGCCTGAAGAGAAGGTAGAGCATAAGCCCCCAAATGCCTTCCCCCTGTTCCTGCACTTTGACCATTCTTCTGTCAAAGAGTCTTAATGAGCTTTATATATGTATAGAAATATCAATGCATAATAATCTGCCTTAGCATTCCGAGGGAGGGCTAATAAATGTAAGAATAAGACATAAATCATTGATTAAAATGTCAGAAGTGATGAGAATAAAAGATTGCTCCTGCCTTTGCTGAATTACATACGCAAATTTGCATACACTACAAAATGAACATCTCTAAATGAATGAATTAGAATCTCATGTAGAAATGACTGAGCCACATTTGCATACAACATTTATTAGGAGGAGATGTGCTTATTTTTGGAATAAACAGTGAGAACAAATCCCCAGAATCTGCTGAAGCAGCCTATGCCAGAAGCTTGTCAGAGAGCACTGCCTGCCCTGCCAGTGTCTGCAAACAAATATGGGTTGTGCCCTGAAAAACCATAACTGGCAGATTCGGGAAAGCATTGACCCATTCCAAACATTTACAGGAGTTTACCACATTGTTTATAGTCGAAAAAAATTAAAGCCACCGAGTTTTTCTTGATATTATTTTCCTTTCAGAAAAACAGATTAGTACTTTGGCAGATTTGAATTCACCATTAGGACAAGAGTATCCATATTTATTTGAAGCAAATTCTATATTAGCTGAAAGTCATGCAGCTTTTCAGTGACAACCATCCCAATAGTATTGATGCAATTAAAAAGTATTGGAATTGGAAAGTACAGCATACCCTACCTATATATCTATCATCCAAAATTTTCTGGCATAGAGAATCATGAAAAAAGAAATCCTATTTGAAATCTGAGTTATCTCATTTGATGTATTAATTAAAAAAATTGTACTTTTCAGAAGATTTCACAAGTTACTGAATCTTCTTTGAGACTTTATTTCACCGACAGCTCCTTTTATTTGAAATCAAGCTGACCACACTCAGCATCTGCATTTTCAGCCACCATCAAAACTATTCCAAGCATAGGAAAGTCGTTTTAACTCGTTACAGTTAAAGCACCAGGGGGAGAGAGGAGACCAGGAGGCAGCATGTCAAATCCACCCCGAGTCCCACCCACGGGCATCCCACAGGAGCTCTGAACACTTTTTCTTCTTCCTTTGTCGCTGATTACTTCTTGAAATGAAGAACTTATGGAAATACATGAAACCCATTTTTTCCCATGTGTGCAATGTTTGCAGTAGTGACCCTACGACTATTCCAAAAGCGTTGTGTATCAATGCCGTGGTTTAAGCCCAGCCGGCAGCTCAGCCCAACGCAGCCTCTCACTCACTCCCCTCGAGGGAGAGGATCGGAAGGGTAAATCCCCACACTAACCGCTATGAAGAAAATTAACCCTACCCGAGACAAAACCAGCGCAATTTATCAAAACAATAGTCCGTAATGAAGAAGAAACCCCACTTTTTCTCTACATCTTACTGCTGTGTTTCCGGAAAGTCTGTTGCCTGTGTTTCATTAGCAACCGCTCTGTGAGTCCCGATGCCCAAACCCACTCCCGGGCCGCCTCAATCGGGGGCTGGGAGCGCCCTCTGGGGGCGCTGCCGGGGCGTGCGGGCACCGCGGAACTCCCGTGTCCCGCACCGAGCCCTGCTCGGCACCACACCTTGGTCCGTCCCACCGCATCCCCCGGCTGAGCATCCCCCGGCAGGTGCCATCTGCTCACCCACGAGGAGCCCGAGCAGTCGGGTGCGCTGGCTGAGGGCGCTCTCGGCAGGTTCACAGGTGACACCGAGCTGAGCGGTGCTGTTGACACACCCGAAAGATGAGGCCATCCGAACAGATCAGAACAAGTTCAAGAAGGCCCATCTGAACCTCAGAATGTTCGACAAAGCCAAGCGCAAGGTCCTGCACTTGCATCAGGGCAAACCCCGGTATAAACACAGGTTGGGGGCTGAAGAGAACGAGAGCAGCCCTACCAAGAAGGACTTGGGGGTGCCGGTGGATGAGGGGCTGGACATGACCCAGCAATGCACACTTGCAGCCCGGAAAGCCAGTTGTGTCTTGAGCTGCACCAAAAGCAGTGTAGCCAGCAGGGCGAGGGAGGCAGTTCTGTCCCTCTGCTCTGCTCTCCCCTCACACATCTTAGCAATTCTATTGTACAGCAATTCTATTGTACAGCAATTCCATTGTAGCATTTGGCAGTTTGTCAGTCCCTCCAAGCCCATAGCTGTTATTTGGAGGGACTAATTTTTAAACAATAAGAGCAAAGCAAGAGCAAGGAACAGGGCATTGCTTTTCACAGTTGTAGCACTTCAGTGGATTGGTCATGATGTGGATCCCCCTAAACAAGTCACAGCACAAGCACAGAGCAACAGGGTGGCTCTTGCTCTGGCTCATTGGCCTTCCAGGGAGGCAATTTTAAAAGAATTGAAGTTTAGAAACCTTAGGAAGTTCACTTATCAATAAGCATATTTGATTCCAAGCAAGAGGATTTCTTCTACGTTTGATCTTAAGTGTCACCAACAGATCTACTGACATTTCTAAATTGTTTCTCAAGGCAAGGTGAAGCCTCAAGAGATTGTCCTGACCTTTGAATGGCACCAGATTTCTTATTTTATTTTAGGTTAATTGAGCACATGCAGACTGTTCTTCTTACTATAAACAAGAAAGGCTGCTTCCTAGAACAGATTAAAAATAAAAAAAAAAAAAATCCCAAACTAAGAGGAAGCTCCCTCGACTTACAAATCCATCAACAAACAAGAAGAATAAAAAACATAACCAAACAGCTTATCCTTTAAAGATAATCATATTCTTGAAAACACAATATGCACTGCTGCAATTACATGTGTGTGGAGGGGAATAGAGTATGTGCTAAATGTATTTCCTCCATCTTTAGATACAATCCTGTAATGTTGGAGAGATGCCAATCAGCTCACATGCCCTGTTCACCATAATGGACTGAGCATGCCCCCAGAGTCATTTCTCTGAAGTTATACCCTGGATGGATTTATTCCTTTCTGTCCACTCATCAGGTTTCACCAGACAGCTGCTAACACGAGGGCAGAAGCAAATATTGGCAAATGTGTCAAAAACTGGTCATAGCTATCTGACCATTCTGAGTCTGAATACAGTGAGTATTGACTTTTTTTTTTTCTCTTTCTCTTTTATTTGGTACTATTAGTTCAGCATTTTTTTACCATCTAATTATTAGCAAAAAACCAGAATCAATATAAATACAGCCCTTCAGTTCTTAATTTTCTGTGTTATTTACACTCATTGTGCATTGACTTTGTAGGCATTTTTGTTAAAAATTCTGTTATTATTAAAGAAGAAAAAAAAAAAAGAAAAAATGAAAAGGAGAAAAGGAAAAAAAAAAGAAAGAAAGGGCAAAAAAAAGAGAAAGTCCAATCCCACTATTCCAGAAATTTCTGGTAAGTTCAGTAGTGGGGGTACTAGGCATTTACAGAAGAAAAACAGACTTTTGTTTCAGGAGCTTCATTCCCAGTCACAAAACTGTGAAAATCACAAACTGCTGTTTATTCTGTGGACTTGTACAAGATCCAAATTTGTACAAGATCCAAACTTGAACAAGTTTGGATGAGATTCTCACCCAGCAGTCATCCAGGAAGTACTTGAAAAATTCATATTTCATAGCAGAAGGAAGTTTCTTTAAAGACATGTAGAAAGAAGGGAAAAGTCACAAACTCTTCACATTACTTCATTCAACTTTGCACTTGCCTTGATGATCAAAGAGCCTTTGAGGTCTTGGTTTTTCCAAGTCACTCCAAATTTGTCATTATGACAAAATATGTTCTTAAACACCACAAGTCTGCTAAAATCCATGGACACCCACAGGGTCACAAGTCCTGCCAAGAAACCTGCTTCAGCCTGGGCTCCTCTCTCCGTGGGTCCACAGGTTCCTGCCAGAAGCCTGCTCCAGCACGGTTTTCCCATGGGTTCACAGCCCTCTTTCAGGCATCCACCAGCTCAGGCATGGGTCTCCTCAATGGGCTGCAGGTGGATCTCTGCACCTCTGTGGTCCATCATGGGCTGCAGGGGGGCAGCTGCTTCACCGTGGTCTGCACCACAGCTCCAGTGACTGGAGCACCTCCTCCCCTCCTTCTGAACTGACCTTAGCATCTGCAGAGTTGTTCCCCTCACATATTCTTACTCAACTCTTCTCTGGCTACAGTTACATCTGCACAATAACTTTTCTTTTTACCTTCTTAAGTATGTTATCTCAGAGGCTTTACTTAATTGCTAGTGGGCTAAGCCTTGGCCAGCAGTGTGTCCGTCTTGGAGCTGGCTGGCATTGGCCCTGCTGAACATGGAGGAAGCTTCTAGCAGCTTCTCATAGAAGGCACCCCTATAGCTGCCCTGTTAACAAAACCTGGCCACACAAACCCAACACAAATATTCACTATATTTAGTTGCTGAACAGTTATTGTCTGAATTTCCAACATCTGCAGCAAGACTACCAAGCCTAAAAGTAATTACATGAGTTTCCCAAATCCCTGAAAACCTTGCTCCTCTGTCAGCAACAGCTGTTCCATCCGTTTAATAGTCTGCACAGTGCCCTCAAGATCCTCAAATTACTGCTTTTTATTTCTGCCTTGGCAATGCTGATGTACTTTGAGTGCTTCTTTGCCACAAAACCACTCTACTTCCAAAGAGAAATATATGAAAACAGAAAACTCAAGCAAATGGTACAAATGGTCCATGAGATGTGAAACTTTCCTGTGAAGTTTCCCCCTCCCGTGTACTTCTGGAGGGTTAATTTGACAATATTGTCAGCATAAATTAATGGAAGCACTGTAGCATCTAAGCATTGTATAAATAAGGCTGGTAGCTTACAAGAGCAATTACTTTTCAGTGTGAAACATTAGGAGCATATAGGCCATTTTAAAAATACTTTCTGAATTTGTACTGTCCATTATTGCTAAATGTTTTCAACTCCAGAAAGAGTTTATTTTGCCTTTATTATTCTTTTTTTATTTGATTTGAAATTACAAATATTAACTAAAACCACTTTAAAAGTACAATCAAAACAAATATAGAATGTACTTAAAAAATCCTGTCAATGTTTTGTTTAGAAAAATTGCACAACTCGATATTAAAATATATTGCAGGAAGATATTCAATAACATTTTGATTCAGTTAATAAAACATTTTCAAAAAGTTATAGCATCTGTTGTAACATATTTGGTTTAATTTGATTTTATCCTCCAGTTAGTTAGTTCAGAAATTTTAAGTTAAATATAAGATTGTAAGTGTAATTCATGCCAAACAGAACATTCAGCTATCTTGCCCCACAGGAATTTTTTTCCTATGTCTTCCATAGAATGGGAATTCCACTAGAATTTCCCACAGAAACAGGAGTCTGTGCACAGGTCTCACTAAAGGCAGCAGCCCTACTGTCAGTTCTACAGGAACTTGTCCCCAGCTCCTTTGCATCACCTCTCTGCTCCCTTCAGTAGTGGTATTAATGACGTGGTGTCTTGAAGGTTGATAGATTTGAACTTAGGGCAGCAGTTCATCAAAAGGTTACTGGATTTCAGAGCTTCAGGGCAGGGTTAGCTCCAAGGTAGGTTGGCTCCTGCCCTCCACAGAGAGCAACCTGAAGGAAGATGTCTTTGGATGCCAGCTCAGCTGGCAATCGGCCCATCCTGTGAGCAAATGCAGGCGGACTCCACAGATTCTGCTTCACCTGAGTCTGCATCAATGGAGATGAGGAAGCATTTAGACCAGTCCTCAGGAAGCCTGTCAAGACGGTGGCCTCCTCTCCTTTGGATCGAGATCCACAACCTCTTTACCAAAACAGAATACTGAAAATAAGGCTCTTGCATTAAATCAAATGAGCAGAGGGTCCCTTCGCCTCTTTCCAGTTTGTCTCCACAGGAGCGCTGTGAAGGAAAATCTACCTTTCTAAAGTGCTCAAAGCACAGAGGTGGGATCCACAGCATGGCCATAGGCACAGTCAGGGTAACCAGCCCCTGGGTCCTTCCCAGCCCCTGTCACCAAGTGGAAACAATTTACTCTGCAAGATTGATGTCACCCTGTGAGACACTAGATTATTATATTAATTATTGTGTTGGACCAATTCAAATGCGTGTGGGGAGGAGGGGACAGGTTGAATTTCACGAAGGTGGAGTGGTATCCTGGTGCATAACCCAGCCCCTTAGAACCATCTTGGTCAGCCCTGGAGCAGGTGGCAGTCACTGGACACCTGGAGCGCTGCCCCACACCACACCCTCTGGAGCCCCTGACCCAGCCCCAGAATGGCTGGCACACCAGGAGTCCCACTTGGGTGGGGTGGCCACAGGAGGCCAGAGCAGATAAAACCAGCACCATGTGGCTATCGTGTGGTTGTGGCCCTGCCATTTCCTGGACTCCTAGTAGCTAGATCTATGCTGGATCTGGGGTGGTAGCTATAAATCTCTCTTTTTCTCTCTCTTTACTTCTTTTCCTAATCTTCTTTCTTGATATTTGAGTAACTTAAAGCTGTGTGGGTTGGATTTTGTGAAGTTATATGGGTTAGCATGTGTCAAGTCATTGCTTTGTGAAATGCTTGATTTTGGCTGAATGTTGCCCTTTAAACTTTTGCCAAATTCCCTTATTTTCTAAAATTTGCCAGTAAAAGTGTGTTATTTGACCTCCTAAGAAACGTGTGCAGTGTCCTCTCCTTTGCACTCTCTCTAGGTACTAAAAGAACTGAAGGCCCCTTTAATAGGTTCGGTGAGGATTTTGGGAGCCTTGTATATTTTTGAAGTAAAACACTTTCAGTGGGCTCACAGCTTTAACCTGATGTCTTCTACACCCCTGAAAGCCAAAATGAACAGTATTTGGACACCAGCAGACTTCTTAACCAACAAAAACAATGTTAAAGATTAAGCTGAGAAGTGCCAGGTCTAAGCAGAAGTCCCCCTGGAACTTGCTCAGGGAACATGAGCAGCATTGCTGCCCTCCTGCAAGTCTGTGCCAACATGTTTTGCTCACTAGGTTGCAATAAGGATCACCAGGTTTGTCCACAGCCTTCAGAGATGAGCTGCCTTGACATACCTGCAGCTCACCTATACAGAAAAACTGCACAGTTTTCAGCCATTGTTGTTAAGTCTGCATATTTTGGTATTAATCCATTAAGCTGGCCTAGGTTTAGACTGTCACTGTTCAAAAATAAGGCTCTATATTTCTCTTGAGAATGTAGTATATCAAAAGGAAAGGGCTGAGAACAAAGAAGAACATGTTCTAGCACAGTACAATGGCACAAATCCATAGTATACACAAACTTTGAAGACTGTTCAATTTAAGTTTTAGTAAGGAGATGAATGGAAAGGAAATATGCTAAAATAATCTTCATTTATAGGCATTCATCATGCACAGTCACCTGCATGATGACCCACAACTTCATTGATAATGTACACCACAAAATTAATCAGTTCTCGCATTCTCATGTTGTGACATAATTATCTCTATTTATTGGAAGCCTGCAAATCTTGCAGGGTCTGGGAAAGTACTGCTATTTAATTTTGTCAGTCCCAACCTTTAGTTGCTCAGGCCTTTGGCTTTGCCCATTCCCCCATTTCAGTGTTGACCTTCACACATCTGATCTGTCTAAGCAGCTCCATTTTAAAAGCCTTATTAATTGCCATGTATGCTCATTTACAATTAAGAGGTTCAGATCTACACAAGAAATCAAAGTAAATACTTTTTCTCACAAATTCTAATCAAACAATGGTGTTTAATACCAGAGGTTGTTACAAAGGCCAAGCATAAATGAGCTCAGAAGATATTAGACACATTCATGGACACTGGTGCTATTGCCACCTATTAAACTCGGGTTCAGAGGCAGCCTCTAGCTTAGAATTTCCTTCAGTATCTGATGAGAAGGCTCATGGTAGATATGCACTGTTATTTATGTGCTCTCTTAGACATCTACTTCTGGCACTTTCAGAGGGCAAATACTGGGCCAAACACAGGTGCCTTCTTCCCAGCCTGATGTCTCTGATGTCAATAATTTTCAAACATCAGGACAGACACCCTTGTTCATGAGCAACCAGACAAAAAAAGGCAGCTCCTACTCCCTAAGCGGAAGGGAGACTTGGTTCAAATTTTTCATTTATCTGCCTTGGAGGGTCTGAAGTGCCTCCTCTCAGAGCCCACAAGGCTGCACAGAGCTACTACTCAACACGTTTCTTTGCCTTATTTCTCTTCTCAGAGCAGGTGGAGTGTTTGACAGAAAGAAGAATTGCAAAACACAGATCAATGGAAGAAAACGAAACCAAGCTACACATACAGAAATCCAGTCCTCATTTTAATGCTACTAATCACTGTATGACCAATTCAGACTAGACGCCTAATTTATAGGCCCTTGTGTGCATGAATAAGATAGCTGCTTTCAAGAAACTGAAGGATTACAGGTCCAAAAACATGTGCAGGATCAGTGCCTAGGGTGGTACCTGCTCCTGGACAGGCTGACATCCTCATCTCAGTGACACCTCGCTCCATTTCACCTGCTTGGAAAAAAACCTACAGCACAAGCCAGTTCCCCGGCACAGAAGAAACCCAGAACAGCCGTGCCTTTTTTTTTTTTTTCCTAGCCACTTATTTGCATTTTGACAGCATTAATCATTGCTCTACAACAATATCCTTTATTTTCAGGAGCACAGTCCTCTGTGACCCTTTCACCTTCAACTTTCTCCACATTGGCAAAAGCTACATATTTTAGGCTTAAAATCTTGGTATTTCATCTTGGCACCTCAACCTTCCTATTAAGAAAGTATGCCACCCTTTTTTGATTTCACGAAACTCTAGCTGGAGCCCTAAATCCTACTTATAGCAATGAATAATAATAATCAATATATACGTATGTTTTCTTTCATAATTTCATGTGTAAATGGCCCATATCCCTTAAGAATTGGTGTGGGAAAATACATTCTGTAGCATTCTTTGTAACAAAATAGTTACAGCCTATGCTACATACTAGAAATTCAGCGAGACACAGCAAGAAATCAATAAAAACACAAATTGCTCCATCAATACGTACATTCATTTATACTCTTCAAGGTTATCTTTGCTATGCCAGCACAGAGACACATTTTCTCCATATATAGTCTTGCATATTAAACTAGGCAAGAGAGAAGGGAACGGAAACAAAAGCTATCAGTACAAATCTAATCTAGCTAGCATTTACATTCAAAGACTTTAGGGTTGTTTTTCCCCTCTGCTCAGGAAGCAGCCTGAAATCCGGGCACACCAGCTGACACTAACTCTACATTCTCTGTAAAATCATCTTTTCTCAAGGCAGGTATGTATAATCATATAAAAGATCTCCAAATACACCTTATGCACATATCACTCTACCCATCGGTGTAATATCTCTGAACAGGACTTCTTTTGCATCAGTGAGAGATGAATGTGTGATGACCAATGAATTGATGTGTTACATTCTGTTTGGTGGTCATCCATATCAAAGGAGAACAAAGAGAACCTATCTAAGTGTCTTTTGGGCACTTCATGTACAAGGACTTTTCCTGAAGCCAATCACTCCAGGAAGACTCCACAAAGTTTACATCTTTATTCATTTTTTCGGTTCATAGATTACGAAGGTGGTATTTTCAAAGAACTAGGCCTGTTATGCACAAAAGCAGATTCTGCAAACCTTGAGGTTTGGAGCCAGAAGAGTTCATGTTCCTAGGAAAGACATGAGGTAGGAACTGTCAGAGGTCTTAGTCTAAATGACAATGGCAGTGGCAAGACAAGGTTTCTTTGCATGAGGCCTCTGACACAGGATAGCTGCAATAGGAGATGCCTTTCTTTCTGTAGTGGTCAGTCATTGCAGAGAACAACATTTCAAGAGATCACACTGCTGAATACATGCACTGCTGGTTTGGCGTGTTATTAATATTGAACGCAACAATACTTTGCCTAGTTGCAGAATTCTAATTGCACCATTTATTATTTGTACAAATCAATCAAAGTCTAACTTGCCATGCCAGTATCATTGGTATTTTCCCATTGTGTCTGGTCCTGATGCAATCTCTTGTCTTTTATTTCTATTTCTACGTTACTATTATACCAAAATTTCTGCAAGGTCAAGCTGAAGAATGCACTTTTCAGTAGGAACTGATCATTACATGGTTTATGTTGGATATCCATTATTTTTGTAGGTAGATCTTCATAGTGTTCCCAAGAAGAGAAAGTGAGCCTTTCCTGTGAAACCTCAGTGAATCATACAGGCATTACCAGAAGTCAGTACCAAAGAACCCAAACAATCATATACCATAGGAACTGCATAGTGCCACAGTCTTAAATCTATAGAAACATTGTGTACTGAAAAAGTTAAATAGAACATTGAGGATACTTGTTTGTTTCCCTCTCTGGAGGCTGAAAGCAAACTTCATAAATGTTTTCCCCATATGAGGTGTCTCAGCAATACACGTGTTGTTATGATTTTTGCCCAGTCCATGTTCAATATGGAAATGACAGTCTTGCAATTTTTGTAATCATCTCACAGTCTATCTCTGGATTTCAGCATTTAAGCAGACAGGGGCACTGTGATGCCCCATGATTAGCTCTGATTGTGAAACTCCTTCCATAACCAAAATGATAAAAGTGATCAATCACCTTAACAATAGTTAATAGCTCTTATCCACAGCCATAATAATCCCACTCTGCAGTTTGACTATAGCAAGCTATTACCCTATCAGCCCAGCCTTGTGTCTGAAACAGCACTGTTCTCTCTCATCTAAAAGCCTGAAAGGACACCATATATCATGGTCCAACAGCCTTCTTTCCGCCTTCCTCCACTCCTGAGCAGTAATTCTTGCTCCTCTCTGACTCTCATTTGCCATCCTAAAATCTCATTTTGCTCCCTGGGAGGCTTTCATAGGAAGTCTCCAGTTTTTGATACCACCTCTTGCTCTCTGTCTGTCTTTTACCTCAACATATGTCACATCAGTACCAGACAATTCTTTTTCACACCTATCCTTTTTCCTAGCAAAATGGAAAAAAAATATGATTTTTTTAAACACTTTTTTTCTCTTAACATTTGCATGCTAACAAAGACCAGGAAAAGGAGTTTGCTTCATAATAAGTGTGATCCCACTGGCCTTCATGCCAGACCTGAAGGCCTGCAGTCAGGCTTACCACAACCTATAGCGTCTCTCTGAGAGGACGAGGGATGCAGTGACTCTGCCTGTTCCAGTTCAGCTACTGCCTCTCTCAAGGAACAAGCAATTATTGATAATGCAACAACTTTAGGGTCATTCCCCCCAGCCTCTCTGGTTTGCCTCAAACATATTTTTGTTCATTTCCAATTAAACTAAGCTAAGTATATTGAATGATAAAGAACTTTTGATTTTTATAGGTTATGAGATAAAGCCTTCTGAGAAGGTGGAGACAAAGTTTGTAAGAATGGTGGAGTATGAACACATGATGTTTTCACACAGAAGCAAATTTAACTGGGCAGCACACAGGTGAGATCATAGAATCAGAATAGTTTGGATTGGAGGGACCTTTAAAGGTTATCTACTCAAATGCCCTCTGCAATGAATGGTCATCATCATTTGTGTACTAGAAAAAAGTCATCTTCCTTATGCTGGGCTCAGAGAGCAGCAGGATCCTCAGCATCCTGTAACTGGGTCTTCATTATTGCCATCTGCATCTGTGCTGCCTGAGACTTGCTGCTACTTTTCACACAGGTCATAAAGCCAGTCAGGGCACTTCTAACACTGATTTAGGGACAGAGTGAGTTTTCAGTTAATATTCCTCAATCACTCTTCTGCAGATTTAACATTGAGAGCTAGTGCAGCCCATAAGCAATCCTGCAGGGGTGAACTCATGAATGAAAAAAGGAATTCCTGCTGAGGTAAAACTTCTCTATAACCATTGGAGAGCCACACAGACCTCTGTCCTGAGACAAGCAAAGGGCACCATGGAGCTGGGAGAGGTCTGTAACCCAGATTGCAGGATGAACCAGGAGTACTTACACTCTCCCAAGGCTTGAAGAGTATCAGAGCTTCAAAGTATGCCCTAATTAATTATCTTTTTGTTAGGTACTTCATTAAATAGTGGACATAAAGAGAAAAAAAATCAACTCACTGGTATTGTAACATAGGTAGGATCATAAACAAGGTAGAGAAGAACAAAATGACTGTGAAAGCGGAGACAAATTTCTCAACCAAGACAAGGGAAAATCTGGGTACAGGATGATGAGGGTGTTGCTGAACTCTCCCCAGGAACATAACTTGGTCATGTGTGCACATGTAATGATCTAGCAGAGCAGATCCTCAGCTCTTCCCTAGGGAGACACAATGTCAGGTGAGGAAACACTTTTTCACTAAGGCTGGCCAGTAGGGGCACAACACACACAGAGTGTCTTTGGCAAGGTCCATGTATCCAGAGATGTTCCTCCCTGAGAAGCCGACGTCAGCTTCCCATATCCTTATTTCATATATCAATAAATAGCCACAGGTTCTCTTTTCCCCTGCAATACCCAGAAATTGCATCCGCTCTAGAGGAATGCTTCTCTTACTCCGTGATTCAATAGAAATAACTGCACTAGCTGAGCTTTTGCCTTCTGGCTTAGGATGAGAGAAAACTCTGATTTGGAAACATTAGATGGAGGATAAATAGGTTTACCCAGATTCAGTCTGAGGGTTTTTGCCTCCTTGCCTACCCTCTGGAAAATCCCTCAAATTCTTATCAAATAGATTTGGCATTTTTTTCACTGGAATAACTGCATATTTTTTATTACATGAGTTTTTTAGGTCAAAAGTAGATCCTCTCACCTTTGGCACATCTGCAAGTGCTTTTTTCTTAATTTATTATTTGCTTATACATTTAGTTCACACAGTCTCTGAGATAAGTTTCCCACTGTAAGTCCCAATGTTTCCAACTCACTTCCCACTGCCTGTGGCTGTTATGTCCTTTAGAATGTCTGTGTTTCTGGCTTTGCATCAGCTTGTCTACCTGTAAGCTAGAAAAATCAGAAGCTTGTAGCTATAATCCATCCTGATCAGACCCAGTCCAAACCCCAGAGACTGTCTGGGGAACACGGCCATGTTAAACTGCTGATTGACGAAGACATTTGCACAAGGTTTCAGGCTGCCCCAGTGGAAGATCCAGGTGGCAGGGTGCTGTCAAGCCCCAGACCCTTATTGAGGGCTCTGTGATTGCTGACAGCAAGTCATAGAGCAGCAAAACCAAGCACTGGTTTTGGTTCATAACATCTCCCTTCTTTGCTTCAATGTCACCTTGTTTTTCTGTGGGCTAACTTTATCTCTTGGCTGACTGGCAAGACTGAAAGATTGTGAAGGGCAGTGAAGCCCTGATTATGTTTGTCCTGATTTTGTTGCAAATGCTAATCTAATGAATACATCATAAAAGAGATTGCTCAGGCTTAGTCAGATGTTTTCAGAATCGAGTAATTCAGAGAAATGCTAGTTATTCAGTTAGATCATAGACACAGCCAAGAACATTGAAGAAGTCAAGAGCTTATTGTTTACAAGCTGATACAAAGAAGATCATGGAAACATCTGGCCCCTGCGAGAAAATTGCAGCCAAAAAAATTCCTCCAGGGAAGGTTTGAGAGATGGAACAACACTGGAGGCATAAAGATAGTGGTTGTGACAGTGCTAGTGCAGGGAGTCATATGTGTTCCCGAAACTGAGTGGTTTGTAAAAGACTCAGATATATTTGAATACCAGTCCTCAGACTACAAAATCACAGAGATCTCATCTTGAACAACCCTGCCTATAAACCCACTTTGGGAAAGGGCTGCTCTGATATGTGAAGTCTCTCCAGAACTTCCTAAAAGATATATCACAAGAACAACTATAAGAATTCACTGTCTCCAGAGTACTTACTCTTATTGCAGTGATCCTCCCACTTTTCTTTAAAACCACCGTTTTATCCCTCAATATGAAAGGTCACATGAGACAATGGGCCTTGAATAATTGTGCTGGGACTAATTGTTTTTTTTTCATTACTATTTTAAAATTATCTGAGGCAATATGGTTTTTAGTCTGAGCAGATCTTATTTAATCAAACTTTTCAACAATGTCATTCATAATAATGACAATCCAGTGGGAACTTGCAGCATCCTGAATTAAATCAAGTAGTATGTAAATATAACCAAGGTATTCTCAAAGTAAATACAACTAACCAGTTTAAAAATGGGAACTGGCTTTCTCTTTCTGATTGGGGTGACGTTTTGCAAGGCCATTTCTGGGTGAGTTTCATGTTTCTTCTTTCTTTTCTGCTTTTCTTATTTGTATAGTGTTACCAAGGCATATATGAAATACATTTCAAAGTACAGATATCAGCTCATTTACAGCTAATTATAATAGGCAAGTGGTGCAGTAAAATGGAACACCCGATTTTCTCCCCTCTTTTTTTCCTTTTGGTTGAAGCTTTTGTGATGTTCTCCAGGTGACTCCCATGCATAATGTAACACTAGCAATGCTGTTTGCATAATAAGCTATTTTCTACCACAGAAGCAGAAACATTTTATCACTACAGAGAAGGCTCGGATTATGAATACATTTTCATATAAGTTGATTTATGTGAAAATTACCAATAAATGCATTCTAGCCATAAGTAAAATGTTTGTTCTTACTTTAAGAAGTAGTATTATTTGAAACTTAGGGGGAGGGGAAATGCACATCCCGTCAAGGAAAACTATTTTATTAGTATGAGTCAAATGTCAGAACTTGCAGTCACCTTTTAAGGTATGGAGCCCCCTGAGTTTACTCCAGTGAAGTCAATAAGAGTGGAAAATACTCAGCACCAGACAGAAGTACTCTGCACCTCACCACATTGAACCTCCAGCTCTATGGCATTTACTGCAGTATAAACACTAAACCAATCTTGGCTCTAACCCAATGGCACCTTCTGCAGTCTTCACAACAGTTGTTTGTTGCTCTCTTTCTTAAAAACTGGCTACATTTTAATATGATGAGGGTTCCTTATTAGTCTTTTTTAATATGTACATTTGAATTAGAGCCACACTGTCAGTAAAACCAGTTCTGAAGTCTCACCTCCCTGCCAGTGCCATGGACACGGGACTGTGAGGCCTCGGTCCAGTCCAGCAAATTCAGGCAGGCACCAGCACCTCCGTGTTCCAGTAGCCCCACACCACTCTCGTATGCCTATGCTGCAGCAAGTGGAGCAGTGGGGTTAAAAAAGCCTCCACGTGGCCCTGCACCCTTTTTGAGATCAGCTCACGTGTTTGGTCACAGATGAAATGCGACCTAGATCCATATAAAGCACCAGCACCAGTCTCAAAACTGACACCCTTGAGACTGAGCTGGTGCCCTTTGAAGCCAGCAAAATAGAGGGCTTTGGATCTGACCATTTGCATTGGAGGGTATCCCAGAATCAATTAATTGCCATTACAAGTGCACTTTTGATGGACTAGGGTAAAGAGGCATTCCTTGGGAAGTGCTAGACTTGTTCCTATTCAGTGAGGAGCTGTTCCTGCAAGCTACAGTCTGTAAGCAAAACCCTGGTCCTCCTGAACCTGTGGGGTCCTTGGCAGAGCTGCCTGGTACAGCAAGGCTGCATCCCAGTGTAGCAGATCAAGCTTCTACCTTTGAAACAATGAATAAATGTACACCTCAATTTTCCAAAGCAATACACTGCTCAGATCTCCTGCTACTGTAAATCAAGGTGGTTTTATTGACACCAGAGGAGTTCTGCTGAGTTACATGAGCTGAATGTCTGATCCAATGCTGGTGATCAAGATTATTTCTGCTTAATACATAACTCACAGAAGAAAACTTTTCATTCAATATGTCAATGGCTTTAAACTCTACAAAATTAAAAGGCTAACACTCCAGTTGGAAGAGGATTGACTACTGCAAATGAAAAACACATAACATTTTTTTGCCGGGAACAGCACTCTGTAGTTGTAAACACTGCTTAATGTCATAATTTCCCTGTAGATTTTATAAACTTCTGCAAAACCACTCTCAGTAGAAATCTCTTGATTTCACCTGCACTATACCAAATAGGTTGGTGTGAATTTTCTTCCAAATACATACTTATTTTTCTAAATGCCTTCCAGTTTTACTAATTAACTTCTCTCCCTTTTGCCTGCAGACCTGTGAAGAAGAGCAGTGTTCAGCAAACAGCCTTGAGCACTACATGCTGTTCTTCAGTTCAGCAGCTGAGAAAACACCGTGGCTCTTTGGCAGGTGTCACTGAACCTCAGTGGGAAACTGAGCCCTCCGCAGAGGGCTCTGCAATGCTCAGGCCCGCGCTGCTTGTGGTCCAGCCCTTGCTGATGGCAGGATACACAGTGCACTGTCTTTGAGTGAGATCTGACAATGCTTCTGCCCTGGGTTGCCTCCAGGCAAAATCCTGCATCATTCATCTCCATGCTCTGCTGCCGAGAAGTGTCTGTACCTACCTCTGCTTCTCATTTACATTTGCTATTACAGTCACCTTATAGAGCCCAGCTCACTGTATTTATCACTGGAGTAAAGTATGTTTTGTATATCCTAAGGGGGATATTCCCTGGACACACCTGAGTCTCAGCTTTCCTGCATGACCCAACAGAACTCCTGTGCCCTGAAGTCTGCTGCTTAGGTGTCCTGCTCCACACCATCAGCCAAGAGGCACAAGTCAGCCAGTCCTTGCAACTTGTGACCCATGTTATATTTTCCTCTCAGATGAGCATATTCCCCTCTCAGATGAGCATTGCAAGCCACACATTTTGGCTCAGGATTGCTTTTTATAGGTACCACAAATCCTTGCAAGCTTCTCCATGAGTTCCTGCTGTGCACTCGCCACCAAAGATGGTTCCTGCCCTCTAGCCTGCTTGGTAGCTCTCCTTGCATGCCCAGGAGACTGGCTAGTACCTCTAAAGATGCCCTAGCAAAGTTTCTTCCACTTTGAGATTTCTGTCTGTTCTCTGTGCCCTGACACTCGTACTGCTGGCACAGATGCTGTGGCAGTTCCACTGGCTTCAGTTGAGAGTTACTGAGCCAAAATCTCTGACACAAAAAAGGAGAAGCCCAGGTTACCCAAGTGCAAGCATGCCAGGCTCTCCTAGCAGCAGGTATCAAGAAAAAAGTCCTGGATAAGTTCCCTCACTTATCACTGAGTCAGGGACTCCCAACATGAGGAGCCTGGTTCAACTTCCCTTGTCCTTCTGTGCATAACAAAACTGATGCTAATTCACAAAGTAACACTTTCCATTCAAAAACATTTAAAACTATTTTCTTACCATTAAATACATCTGTGTCTCTAAGATAGTAACTAGTCTAGGTGATGAAGTGTGGATTCAAGAAATTAAACTACCTCATACTCAGATGAGATAGTGTGAAAACTGAAGGTGGGAAGCAAGCTACAGAATAGGGGTGCTAGATCCTGCATTCTTAGTTACACATTTACTATGCCTAGAACAGTGCACTTTTCTATTTTAAACCCTACTAAGTGGAGACTATTTAAATGTACTGCTGTAGTAATAAAGAAAAGGTCAACTCAATGTCTGTCTTGGCCATTAATCAATCTTTCCCATACTTTCTAATTATCTTGATTGCCTGATTGAGTGAAGCATGGGACACTGATCATCTATATGTTCCTTGGTTATATCTGCTCTTGGAACCTGTTTTTGTTTTTTTTTTTGAGACAAGAGAGGATATTTTCATGTAGTGAGTATTTTTCAAAAAATGTCCCAAACTTCTTCCTCTGATAACCATCTCCTTTTCTGTCTTATCTTCCACCATTTTCTGTAGCAATTTTGCAGGCTGTTCCCTATAAAATGTTGAAGTGTCTTTAATCATCTCAGGCAGCAATTTTGTGCTGTTTTTTTTCCTCTCCTTTTCAGTAATCTGGGATTCCCAGCATTATTGTCTCTCTCCCTCTGATTATGAATTGTAGCTTTTTGTTTTTAGAGGCAGCTTAATGCAATGCAATAACACACAAACACAGAAACAAATTATAGACATGAAAAGATCAGATTTTATTTTTTTATAGTGATAATTTCCTTTTACTCCTGGGTGTCACATACCCATGAGGGACCCCAGAACTTCACCATGTAGCTTTTTACCAAGACATCCAGGACTGCACAGCACATCTCCAACCCTAGGTGACAGGATAGACCCTGTGGAAAGATGTGGCAGGGGAGAGGCAGCAGGTCACATTCAGACTGCATGGATCCATCCCAGGGATTGGAAATGCATGTGACAAATGGCATACAGAAAGGGACAATTGTGCAACTCCCATATGAGCTCTGGGAAATGGTTTAGTCTCAGTTCAGCTGTACAGAAAATACCAGGGAGACAGGAGACCTGCAAGGATGGAAACCTCATCTTAATTCTTCTCTACTGAATTCATTGGGAGTTTGAGATGTTTGAAGAATGCAGACTAGGATCCTTTGGAAACATTTTTCTCCCCCTTTGATTATCTCTACAGCTTGATTGAATGAGTCATGCAACCCAGCTCCTTCAGATATCCATTAATGCCCGGCAAACAAAGCGTATTCAACACATCACTTTTTTCTTAGATTTGTTTTTTTCCTGTTCATAAACAGCTTGAGAACAAATGTATTCACTGGCCAGTAATTTTTGCAGCTTACACAGAGCCTACGATTTTCTCAAGTAGCTAATGGTCTGAGTACTGTATCCCTCCAAAGCTACATCAGTGGGCAGGCAGCCTCCACAGCCTTTCAGTAACAGGCACCAGCAACCTCTCCAAACCACTGCAAACCTTCGTCCTTGCTAGAACTAGTGTGCAATGGTGGTGCAAGGCTCAGGTGCCCCAGCCACATCCCAAAAACCTGGATCAGACTGGGTTTCTGCAGTATGGTATAAAATGGAACTGGAATATGGCTGGGCAAGGGTTCTCCTGTTTTTCCTGGTGTGAATGCTGTTGCCAGAGAGACAAGTCCAACTGTTAACATCCCCATTCTTTACACAATGACATCCTCAAAACCAGGGTCATTTCCCCAGCAACTCTGGGGCAGGGGGCTAAACCTGGGGAAAGCCACTGCGCTCCCCAGCACTGCACCAGGATCCATTACATTAACCACCCACCAGATACATGTATCTCTCCACACTGAAGATCTAGAGAGTCTGGAAATTTAATCTTTTTGTTGTGATTGTTGTTGGTTTTTTGTTTGTTTTTTATTTTGTTTTTTGAGCACTTAGTTGGAGCCAGCTACTGACTTTCTACATTTAGAGCCATGCTGGCAGGACTTGTGGTACATTTCTAGATCCCATCCCTGGCAAATAGTGCACTCTGCTAGAAATAAACAGTACAGCCAGGTTAGAATGGGTTAAGGAAGATTACTGTTATATGACTCTGTCTTGTTTCCTAGTCTTCCAAAGACAACCCCACAGTGATAAATGAAACAGTACCCTTAATGGAGAATTACTAGCTGCAAAATTATAAACTTTAGATTCAGTAATAGCACATTCAGGCAATATTTACATGAAAAATAAGAAAAACCTCTGACAGAAGAATCTTTCATGTACTTGTCTGGTTTTATCACTCAGCTCACAGTTTTATCTTGCATTTAATCATATTGCCCTTCATCTGCCATCCAGTAGCCAAAGTACTAAAATACCCTTAATCTCTCTGTGTCTCATTACAATGTGAGACTATGGTTTTGCAAAACTTTCTGTTAAGTATGATGTATCTCAGCTGCATAAAGTATATGCTCAAAATTCATACAGTACATGGAATAGCACTAAAAATTCTAGGACCATCTTTAAGCAAGAAGAACTGGATAAAATGATGCAGAAAATACAGACTGATGGGTAGGTAAAGTGTTATTAACAGATCACAAAGGAAAATGAAAAATATCAAATGCAATTTCATTTAATAAAAAACAGAGAGAAATACTTATCAGTGGGTCTGATAGCATAAGACTTACTTTGAAGATTGTATTTTTCCTTCCTCAGAAGAGGGTTCCATGGTGTCTGTTTAGGGCAAATACAATTGAAATCACTTTGTTTTGTTTTTAATCTCTAAATCTATAGTCAGTATGACATAATATATTTTCAGGCCAGAAGAACATGATACTATAAGTCAACAATATTTTTAAAGATCACAATTTACCTGATTAAATTCTCATCACTTTTAGACCATACTCAGTACCACATAGCACTAGGTCCTTAATTGAATGTGATTGTTGTTACACCTTGGTGTTAAAACTAATTGTCACTTGCCTGCATTTAGAAGTGGAAATCCCTTTAAGGAAACGTATGTGTGAATAAATTATTATTACTATTACCGTTGTTGTTGTTGCTATTATTGCTATTATTTTATCCTCATCTCGATGGAGTTCTACATTCTGAAGAATACCAAGTGGCACTGTGGAAGTCTGTGAAATGACCGGGTTTGGGCTGTAGTATTATCCTGCAAATAGCTGGCAATTTATTTGATACCCATTCCATTTGACTACACCAGTTTCTGTGTATTTTAAGATCTCTCCTTTTAAGTATCTCTAAGACCCCTGTTGTTTCAATTACTTATCACTGTGGCCTGAGGTATCATCACTATGCTGAGGATAATAAACAACTCCTCCTATTTCTGCTGCTAGAGCTGTGACTAACTTAGCATGATCAAGAAGCAGCACAGGATGGAGAAGTAAGTGCCATATGTTAGGTGGTTGATCCTAAATCATATTCTCCTCTGCCAGCTTTATTATGTGGTCCGAGGCAAATCTCTAAACCTCACTTTTTGGAAGAGCTGAGCCCACAACTTACACTGACTAGACAAGATCACATAATAGTTTTGAAATTATAGATCCTCTGCTGTTTCTTTGCTGTAATAAGGTTGAGGTCTAATGCTAGGGACAGCAGAAGTCTATTTAATACAGCAAATCTAGAAATGCAGCATTGAAGGACTAAGCATCAGAGCCATTTCATTTGCATCACAGCATGTAGCTGGATGTCAGTGCATATCCTGATGAGGATAGCTTGAACACTTAGGGTCTGAGGTGCCTGTCTTCTCAGGTGAAGTAAAAACTCTTTACTGATATCAGTTTTGACAACTACTCCACAGCCCTACTGCTCCCTTCAAAGTTTTGATACAGTTTCACCTGTTTTTTCCAGTGAATGTCTTATTAACACTCTCTCTGTAGCTTAATTTTATTTTCTCACACCCGGTACCAATATTTGACCCATTTAACACAGAATCTGGGTCACGTAACATCTGCTAACTTGTTATAACAAGGTCCATCCTGTTGACCAAAGAAGTCCTAGTTTACAAGAACTTCGCCAGCCCTGAAGAATGTTGTAGTTCAGTTATGTGTGTCTGTACATCATCTAACTTGATTCAATTTAAAGGGCAAAGAATTTTGTCATCTTTTATTTGCTCACAATGCCATAGAAGTTATACATTACAAGCTTTTTCCTTTATGGAGGAGCAGAAAAAACACACTCTGACCTTGAAACTCATATAGAATCCTGCTGTTACCATTCTTGCAATCTTGTCTTTCAGTTAATTTATTCCCATTAAGTCTAATGTTATGAAGAAAAAACACTTTGCAAACACTTAATGTCTGTGAGTCTGAACAAATGAATCCATAAGTTCTTGCCTCTTTAAATACCTTGTTTTGCCCCCAGTATTCAAAATAAGCGGTCTATGGTTGCCTTCTCCTATAGGTGCAAGACTCTGAGGTCTCAGGTATTTGAACATGGCTTCTTTTTCTGGGGCTTACGGACAGACCAACTTGCAGACTTGCGGGCCCAGCTGTATCATGGGACTGTGTTCTCTCCTTATTCTGACTGTAGCAGGCTACAAGCACAAAAACCCTGGGGATGGGACCTGGCAGAGAGCTGGGATCAATCTTAAAATGGTTGGTGTGATTTACTAAAGGATGATAGAATCCAAAATCTTTGATGCAGCCTTCTCCTACTAATTTTGCTACCTCAGACTGTGTGTTTGGAGGCATTAACCATTAAATCAAGTATCACAAAACAAAAGGAAAACAAAAGGAGAGTAAATGTGAGAAGAAAAGGAAAATATGGCAGAAACTTTCCATTCTGGCATGATGATTCATTTGGCCTAAGTAGGGAATTTAACTAGTACCAAGACTGAGTTTATAGCACAGAAACTAACAGTGCATAAACTGTGCAGACACTGCTCATGCATGGCCAGTGCAAAGTGCCATTCCACCTGCAAAGAGCACCAGCTGCCTTGAACATGGAGAGCCACATGTTAAACCTTTCCATGCCAGACATGAGATTAAGTCCAAACTTTGACCTAATACCACCCACGCCCATTAAACCATATCACTTCATACTTGGGTATTATCCCTTTGTCTCAGTACTATGTATTACCAGAGCATGTTTTATTTATATTTTGTATTTGTCTTAATTAATCTTGTCATCTGCAAGGCAGGTGCCAAATCTCACATGTCAAGGCACAAGAGTAATGGAACAGAGTAGGGGAGAGGGACTGCAGACACATCTTGGGAGACAGAGCTGCTTCCAACTATGTCAGCCCTCCAGGACAGCTGTCCTCCACAGATCTGGCCCTGGAGGGAATATCAGCAAGCAGAGCTGAGTGTTGAATAACTCCAGGGTCTTATTTTGAAAGGAAATTCTTTGTACAAGAAGAGAAGAGTCCACAGAGAACTCATACACGTCCCCATACACAGACTGTGAGCAGAACAAGGCTGCCAAGCTCTCCAGAGGCACTAGCTGCTGGTAGCTGGGTCTCTCACAGAGATAAAAAGATCAGCAGCATCTTGTCTATCTATTATTGGAATGGTTAGTCTCCAAATTGTGAAAGAAAATTATTGTTGAAATATTAAACAGAAAGACAAAAGGGTTGTTTACAATCTCTGCATTAAAGATGTGCGATAGGATGCAGAGTTACATTCCCCAGTGCTGGGGTTGTTGTGCAGTTATTTGTTTCAGTGCAAAGTGTTTCTACAATGATGGCATTTTACACCCCACAAAAACAGCAAAGCAACCCCCGCCAAGTTACTAATGACCTCTTTTTTTTTTTTTAGCATATTGGTAAGTAATGGGACAGCTGCATACACTCAGTACTTGAAGTTTGTGTCCTTAAAATGAGACTGTGATTTCTCTCACATTTACTTTTCCTCTCTCTGCTTGAAAATCCTATTGTATGAATCACTATAGAACAACAGATGTAAACATCAAGCAAGTTTTGCACACAGGCAGAAAACTAGATCTTCCCTCAATAAAGACAGAACAGTTTTTTTATTTGGTACCTCACCCACATGTAATCTTCAGATGTTACAGATCTGCATTAAAGATAGTTACAGACATTTTACAGAATGCAAAATTAAGAATTCAGGTCTTCTAAAGTGAAAACTGACACTGTTTTTATATTGCTTTATCTGTGAAAGCATGAAGAACCTCAGACTTCAGAGGGAGTAAAAATCATCACTCGTATATTTTCCAAAGTATCATTCATTTCCCAAAATAACCTTTGTACTTGCATAATCTTCTAATTGTAGATTATTTAGTGTTAATTATACATAATACCTTGCTATCTGTCAAGACTTCCTCAAAATCTAATTCCCAGAACTAATATTTCTTGATCTTTA
>JAWWEW010000131.1:49080337-49091425 GCA_035583185.1 Anabacerthia variegaticeps
TAAACTGTAATTCTGACTTACAATATCTCTCGTGGTAGGTCCATTCCTCCTGCCAGTTTGCTTTTAAACCAGCACAATTATACATAATACCTTGCTATCTGTCAAGACTTCCTCAAAATCTAATTCCCAGAACTAATATTTCTTGATCTTTAACTATGTGAAATACTGACTCCTAGACCCAACAAAGAGTGAAATAACAGACCTTAAACCTCCAGTGGAACAACACTGTCATTTCAGGCCTGTCAGGGAGTACAGGAAGGACTGTTCTGCATTTTGGGAAAAGAAAGGCTCATTTCTCTAGCAACTCAGTGAGTTTTTAACAACAGTTGTCTAAAGAAGCTCATTAGCGTAAGAAAAAGGCTCTTGGTAGAAATGAATTAGCAGTCACAGTGCAGGTGAGGCAGGCAGATAATATATGCAAGATAAATGGAATTTATTGTGAAAATGCTCTATCACATGGCTGTCATCTCCACCTTCTTTTTGTCTGACATAACTCTCCCACGTCATAGGAAACCAGCCCCACTTAAGTTTCCCACTCCATGTGGGAACACAGCCTGCACCTGAAGAGTGTGTCAACATCTATGCCCCTTTGGGTGTCTCTGGTCCAGAGCCCCTAGAACTGCTTACCACCACCGGCTGGCCCACCAAGGGTACCCTCTCCCAGCCAGCAGTGTATTACAACAATCTCACAACCAGCACCTTCAGCGCTCCAGTCAACAAGAGAAGCCACTGAGGTACAGATATATGTGCCCCAAACTGCAGAGAAATGTCAAGAGGGAATCAGTTGTCCTCCTCACAGTGCTTTAAACACCCAGTTCTACAGATCTAAAGTAAGATCCTGTTTGAGTGTGGAGCAGCAAACAGGAATGAAGTCTTACAGAGTCAGCCCTGCAAAGTTTTTAGACTGGTGTCACTGGGTTATTGATGTGTATAGAAACATCTCCAGAAAGGAGCAGTTCTGAGGATGGAGTTCTCAGAGGGTAACAGTTAAACCAAGGGGTCATACTCATCTCTCCTTTCCTTGTGGCAGGGATCCCAAATATAGGTTCTTGCTGTCATCATCATCATTACTTTGTATGGAAATACTTGTAACTTCAGTGATTTGAAAGCATGGTTAGCAGTGGTTGTTTAGAGAAAGAACAGAAAAAAAAAATTAAATGAGCCCTTCACACGTGATCCAGCTCATGGTCACCAATAATTTAGTGACTTCTTGGCATGGGCATTGTATCTCTAACTCCCATGTAATAGTCAGCAGTAGCTCTATGCTCTATGCATTTCTCTGATATCTTTTGGATGCATTATACTTTGGATCTTCTTCACAGTCTGTGGTGGTGAGTTCATGCATGTGGCATGTAAAATAAACTTGTTTTAAACTTGCTAGTTGAATGAATGTCCTCCAGTTTTTACAATTGAATTATCATTCTTCATTCACCTTTCCTACACCATTTATCCTTCTATAACCCCTTGTTACAACCCTTTTAAAAACCTTTTTCAGTTATCCCTTCTCCAAACTGACAAGTCCATGTTTATTTGCAGCCTTTTATATGGAGGTTTATAGAAATCTAGCTGGATTCTGCCTAATTCATCTCACACTCTGCAAGACGAAAAAACTGTGGATATTATACTGTATAATCTGAGAAATAATATTTGATCATGTAATTAGACTGTATCATAGGCAAATGCACTAGGGAACAGAGTTAATGTTGCATATACAACCTTAATTTTATTTCCTGACTTTTAAATGCCGAACTAGGCAACTTTAACATTTTCTTAATGCAATTTTTGTATGGAATATTATATAGCCTATTACATATGCATGCATATTGAAATATGGAATACATTAGGCTGTAGCACACAGGCTGTGGCACATAGACACATCTGAGTACTAGATGTCAGCATGAGTCTTGACTGGCACTGGCTCAAAGTTACACAGGTCATTTCAGAATGGTGGTCTCAAAGTTTTGGAGTGTCACTGCCCTATTGTTTATTCGGTATTTACTTTAAGTCTTATACAGGAGTGTTATAGATTATTAGCTTGAGAAGTTGGGCTTGGG
Source organism: Anabacerthia variegaticeps (assembly GCA_035583185.1). Taxonomy (NCBI): domain Eukaryota; kingdom Metazoa; phylum Chordata; class Aves; order Passeriformes; family Furnariidae; genus Anabacerthia; species Anabacerthia variegaticeps. The sequence continues at coordinate 49,082,392 of JAWWEW010000131.1, forward strand.
TTTTTTTAAACTGAATTGAAATTATTTTTTTGCAGCTTCATTTTTTACAAAGCTAGCCTTATTCAAATATTTAGGCTTCAGCAAAGGGAAAGGGAAAGAGTATGTCCTCAGAAGATTTAAAAATTATGAAAATGTGAACGAATACTATAAAAACATAAAACAGTTTTCCAAACATAATGACACCATGGCTTTACTTCCTGATCTCTGCAGACCTCTGTGGGTATTAAGACAGTATAATCGAAAGCTAAGCATCTCCCCTTTCAAGTGATAAGTGTAAGAAGACCTTTATAGCCCCTAAAGGGCTATAAGATGATTGACTTAAAGGCAGGCTTGTAAACGATTAGACACTGTCCTTTCTCCATCTTGTTCCACACTGTAATGTCAGGGTACCTCTGAAGCTACATGGCAGTTTTAGAGGTTAGAAGAAATCCTTTGCAGAGACATATTACTGAACAAACTGCAGGGAAGACACTTGGATGAACCAGAATATAGGACTGATTGATGTAGCTAATCTAAATAATTCAATACTCAGTCATCAAATGAAAAATCAAACATACCATACATGTATTGTCATGAATTTGTAACACAAAAGGGTGCTGTTGGACATCAGGTTTTATTTCCCTGGCCAAAGACATCTTGTACGTGTCAGGATTACAAGAGGTTAATATCATATGGCAGGAGCAAGAATTCTACTGTCTTTGGAGGTTACTCTTGAAGAATGTCACCATGGACTGGATGGAATATACCGCTAATAAATCACAGCAATGTTCTTCCAATAGACTAAGTGATTTTTGAAAAGGGCAAAAAAAAATCAAATAACATATTCAGCTAACAGGATTTGATCAGCCGATCATCTAGTGAATATTAAAAAAGCTGATCTGATGAATAAATTATTCAGTAGAAGCAGGCAAAATTAACAAATTATGTATTTGCTGAACAACAGTTAAACCATTCAGCACATATATAATTAAATATTTATTCATACATATTTATAAATAGTTCTTACACATTTTTTTTGTTTCAACCAGGTGAATAAAAACTCTCAACTCTTTTTTTCTTTCTTCAGAGGAAAGTGGAAACAGCCTGTCTTCAGAAAGCTTGATCTCAGGTCAGCATCTCATTGAAGCCAGATTCATTTGCATTTTTAATCAGATGCCTGTGTAAGTGAATATGTAAAATGTTAACTGCATAAGTGTCAGGTTTTAAGGTTTAGTTTTCCAGTTTTCTGGATGTGTATGTGCCTATCTGCAAGACAGTGTAAAGAAAGAAAGACTATATTTGTGCTCATGTTTTGGCCAGATATACTGGGGCAATGTATTTTCTTTCAGACCTGGGCAGCTGTCTTTCTTGGTACTTGCATCTTCCAGGAGCCACAGTATTTTGCTTTCATACATATACAAGGTTAGAAAACAAAAATTTCCTTGGAAATCACGGTCTCATCCATCGTTAATAGAGATGATCAGAAAGGATTTTTATCCCAGCAAAAGAAAATTACAATAATCAGAGTATGAAAAAATAAAAGGGGCTGGAAAAGCAGAGATAAAAAAAAAAAAATCCCAGAAGCCTTTTTCTTAACAAAGTAAGTCCTATATAAGTGCAATACTTGTTTGTGGAGGGACAGCAACAAATTATGTCTTCCTTGCTTCCTTGAAGACCCACTTTACTACCAGCTGGGAAGATTTTAATATATTTTTAAATGTTAGCTCAGATTCAAATAATGTAAATTATCTAAATTTTCCTTTATCCTATCTAAGGGTGACAGAACCAGCATCAAACCCAGCAGATATTTCCGGGGATGGTAGAGGATACAAGATTTCCTGAATTATATATTAAAATTCAGAGACAGAGCATTATCTTAACTCTCACCTCTGTGTTGATATCAATGGGCAAGTCTCTCTACTGTTGGAAGTCACAAACTATTGTCACATAGCAAAGAAACAAGAATATAATAATGAGGATGATGAAAAATTGTCAGAATATAGAGATTGTCATGATAATCACAAAAGTAAAGCTGATAGATGCTTGGGGTATTATCATAATATTACCTGAGACAACAATGCACATATCATTTTTTTTTCCCCAGATCCTTTGCATTTAAACAAGTAAAAGCATACATTTTTATAGAATGTTATTAATTTGAAGGGCTGTTCTGAGGTCACCTCTGGATGTCTTTTGGGTGCAACTCATCTGTGTGTGGAGAGACAGAGGTGGGTGGTACATCAGGTGAATACCAGCCTCTGCCAACACAGCATCTGTACATTTAGCACCGTGCAAGCAAGGTTTCACCTTTTTCTTTTTTGCTAAGCAAATGCAGTTTGTGGTAGACATACTCCCAGGCATAAAGACTTGTAGGATGATGGAATTTCTTCTCATTTGAAACTGCAGCAGCGTCCTGGCCCTGCTCCCACACAATTTTGCCTTTACATGTTCTTGCCTTATTTTTTTTTCCCATTTCTATTTATGTGGAATTCAATTGAGTTTGTGTTTCAAAGATTTTAGCACCTCTTACAAGTGAGCAATTCTGTGCTGTGTCAGTCAGAGTGCAACTGAGGTCTCAGGAGACTCTGGGTTTTGCCCATCACTTTCATCTTTTATGGACTGCAAGTAAGATTTTGCCCCCAAAGGACTGCTCTTTGGGATTTTGCAGAGGATTAATGGTGGTACTTCTATGGAATTACTAATGTAGAGAAAGTCCTTCATTTCAGCTCCATGAAGTGGTTGAAATCTGCATTTAAGAATGAGCTGCTGTCATGATTTCATGTAAGCATTAGGGGTTGCCTGAGAGTGGGATAGTGATGAACGGAAAAATAGGGAAGGGTATATACCCTTCAGCTCCTAATAGGCCCTCTTTAAAGCTGGGAAAGGCATCTAATCTGGGCTGAAGCCTTTCTTCAGCAAAGAATAGAGTGTCATTCCCATACTTCCATCACTGCTGGAATCTCCAGGTATCTGTCAGACCTGTGTTTTTCATCAGATTAAGCATAGTTGGCCCTCTGCTTGGCAGGCATGACAAGGCTGATCATATATATCCTGCTGTGCTTGAACCGCAGTCAGGTTCCCCATCTAGATGAGTTTAAGGTAGATTCCAGTTTCAGCTGTTTTCTTCTGTCCATCCCATCTGTGTTTTAATTGCAATTGATGTGCACAGTTTGCTTGACAAAATCTGACAGTATTTTTGAACAGCCGCCAAACTGTGTGGTTACTGGGCCCGAACGTAACGCTTCAATACAAAATATCAGTAACATCTCTACTTGGGGAAATTCATGATTTCTACTCTAATTGAGTTCTAGCTCAGTGTGACTTCTGACCTGCAAGGACTACCTTTTTATAAGCCTGGACAACAGAGATTGGAAAGTATATAAAGGGCAAGAATTAGCGGGACCAATGAGAGTCACAGAGGCTTGGCCAAGAATCACAGAATAATGGAATCACTGAATATGAGAGTTGGAAGGGACCCACAAGGATCACTGAGTCCAACTCCTGACCCTGCACAGGACCATCCCCAAGAGTCACACCATGTAACCGAGGGTATCTTCCAAATGCTTCTTAAACTCTGTTATCCTTGGTGCTGTGAACACTTCCATGGGGAGCCTCTTCCAGTGCCCAACCATTCCCTGGGTGAAGAACTTCTTTCTAATACCCAACCTAAGCCTCCCCTGACACAACTTCAGGCCATTCCCTCGAATCCTGCCATTGGTCACCACAAAGAAGAGATCAGTGCCTGCCCCTCCTCTTCCCCTCACAACAAAGTTGTAACTGCAATGAGGTGTCCCCTCAGTCTCCTCTCCTCCAGGATGAACACACCAAGTGCCCTCAGCCGCTCCTCATACGGCTTCCCCTCAAGGCCCTTCACCATCTTCCTTGCCCTCCTTTGGATACTCTCTAAGGGTTTGGTATCTTTCTTATATTGTGGTGACCAAAACCTTACACAATAAAGGAGCTGGGTCCCAACCTGTGGAGCACCAGCTCTCCCTATCAGCACACAACCACCAGACCTTTCAAGGCGCTGGTCTCAAAATGCCAAGCACTGGAAGATGAGAACTAAACATTGCAAAGAGCAACTGTGCATTATAGAGCAACTTCACATTACGTGGTGATGGCCAAGATGAGAGCACTAAGCTTGGGCAAGGGCAAGAGCCAATGTTCCAGAGAGGTGAGGCTGTTCCAAAACAGTCCAGCATAAACAGTGAAGCTTTTTTAGGGCAGATGGAGGCTCAGACTATGTTACATCATCTGTTTTATCCATGATATATTTCTAAAAAATTCTCAGCAACAAGTACCCTATACTGTTTCTTCCTTCTTGAAACTGCTTTATGTAAGCTATCTTTAATTAAAATGAGCTTTTCCATGTGTCCACAATTGATTCCTTAAAATATTAATAATTTTCCCTACATTGAATATCAAAGCCATTACTTTTTCCTGTGTATCCTTTAACTATACTTAAATAATTCATTTATCCATTTTCCAGCCCTCAGGGAGACACTTTTTTTTTCTGAATACAATGTGATCCCATTCAAAACAGAGGATATTTCCTTCACCTAAAGTTATAGGATATTTTCTTTCTTTCCAGTGTTTACTCAGCATAAGAATCCAGTTAGCAACCATTTTATTAAGACGCAAATGTAGCATGGAAATATGTGTCTGCCTGTGTATAAATGCCCTTTCCAGTGCTCATCAATCTTGCACTAATTAGAAAGACAAAAATATTTTAAAACCAATTAATGTCACTGAGAAACATTCCAGTAATTCTCAAAATACAGTGTAACCATGATAGATACATTTCAATTATTTCAAAGCATTTTCGCAGAGCACTGAGTAAGCATAAGGGAAAAGAAGGGGCTAAAAGCTGCATCACTTGGCTGCTGAATCTGACAGAGGATGTGGATTAAGGTTTAAGTGAGACCAGCAGTTCATGTTCTCCCTCAAAAAGCTCCTGAGTCACCTGATTAAAGTGCAACCTTGACAAATATGCACAGCGTTGTCTCTCACAGTTGGAATCACCAAAGAGGCTAAAAACAGCACCATGAGCTGCATAATCTCTAACCTCAGGGGACAACAAAAACAGAGAATTGCTGTGTCAATCTCATTTCCTTGTTAGGCTCAGTATCATAAATGCAGGCCTTTGGTTTTGAATGCCACACTTCAATAACATTTACCTATCAACAGCTGCTGAAATATTGAATTCCACAGTCATCTTTTCCTTTTGATGCTTTCCCTTTTGTTTCTTTATCCATAAACATGAGCAACTGAGCTAAGCTTAAATTAACTAGCCGGGGTTAAATGTTTAGGGCAGCAAATTATGGCTAGCCTGCTTGCAGAGTGGTTTAGATTACAGAGGAGAGTTGCCAATCTTAGCTCTCATCATGCACTCCAAATGTGCAGAGCAGTATTGGCAGTTCATGGCCAAATCCTGCATGCTTTAGTTATCACAGGAGCACTGCTCCCATGAATAAGTGGAGCAAGATTTAGCCCCTGCTCGGAAGATAGAGATGAATCACACTTTTATTCTTTGAGTACCTCACGGTGCCTTCAACACAGGCATGTTCAGTGATTGATAGTCTGTGTCTAGATTGGGTATTTTTCTATATACTGACAAATATTCTCTTCACGGTGGTTTCTAGGAGCAGAGGAGTATAAATTGCAGCAATGTTGGGTTTCTTATTTTTCGTTGTGCCCTTTGTCTTTGTTTTGATTAGGGTTTTTTCCGAAGGTCAGTTACTTCCTATCATTGTTCCACTCTGAGTGCTCCGCAATAATCCTGTTACAGATCTCCAGCCCTTAGCCTCAGTAAAACAGTGAAAACTTGCATCAGTAAACAGGTAGGGAAAGACACAACCTTCACTTCAGGGTCACATCCCAAGTGGTGGCACAGTCTAAGGGAAATGAAGGTGTTTGGCTTTCTGAAAATGAGCTGCAGCTATCAGCTAAGGCTTTTTTTATTTTTCTAGTTTATCAAGACAAGGGCTATGTATTAACTGTTTTCATCCAGTGTAGTTCAGAGATAAATGTTTAGTTAATAATAATTTTGTGACTACATGCTGTTACTCCCAAGAACACTGGGGAGCTGTAGGCTGTGCTGCAGGGAGCAGCCATGGAAAGGGGCAGCCCACGACTACTTGCAGCAGATACAGCAGCATCTCCTCATACTTCGAGACCATCGCTTCACCCAGCCTGCCTCTTTGCCAGTCTAGGGCCACGCTCCTCAGCTGCGAAGGCACATAATCCTCCTCCAAGAGTGACTCCATACCTATATAGAGCTTAAGAGCAAAATGGTGTTTCCCTAAAAAAGGGGATCCCTCAATGGAAGAGATGGAACCACCGGGATTAATCACTTTATTTCCACAGGACTGAGCTGCAGAAGCCCCTCAGGTTAGGCATGACACACAGTTTTTCAGCCACAGCACCACAGTACCTTGTATGAAACTCAGGGGGAGACATAGAAAGAAAGGGAGAGACATCAACACATTCTTTAAGTCAATACACCCAAAAGAATCACTGAGAGCAAAGCAGAGGAAAAGGCAAGCCTTCATAAAAACAATCAAAGGGGTATTTTGGTGGTGATGGGCACTGTCAAAAACCTCAGCAGAAAGAAATCCAGTGCATATTCCATCTTCCTAACAGATGAGGTTCCTGCCTCATTTCAGTGGTTCTGGGCTCCATTAACTCTAAACCTGTGTCTCTCTTCATGTCCATAGAGACCCAGCATGTCTCATGAGCTGCAGAGACCCCAGTAAAAAACACAGCTTGGAGGACATGACGTGCCACCCTTGCTTTTCTCTGTTCGTACAAGACTCATGTTATGCAAGGGTTGTTTCCTCCCACCGGGACCTGAGGGGTAGGCATCAACACCACAGAGTAGTGAGCTTCTAGGAACCTAGTGGCACCTGAGCAGGTAATTTTTGTCTATTTGAATCTAACTATAAAGAGTCTAATATTAACTCTATACAACTTTAGTACTGACCTCTGAGAGCTGCTGGCCACAGCTGTGACAGAGGCCAGTTAGAGGAGAAAAAAAAAGGTGGAGGACATTTTTCATTTTTGAGTGGAAGCAGAGTTTATCTCACACATATTTCTAGTCTCTCTTTTGCATCACAGCACAATTTTTTCTTTAAAGAACAAGTGATCAGAGTCAGAAAACAAAAAGACTTATGATTGATTTTGCTTAGGTAAAATAGCAATTTCTATTACACTAGCCTTTACTTAGATGCTTTTGGCTGCTACAAGGAATCGATTTATTCTACTTGTCAAAAAAATCAAAATCAGAAACAGCCCAGCTCCTGATATGCGCCTGGCTTGTAGAACTTAGCTCCACTTTTCTGCAGTAGATGGGCTGAAGACCGCAGGATTTAATTATATCAGTAAAGAAGGGTTGCTTTTCATTTCCAGTGAGCCCAACTCTGACTAAATAAATAAAGCCGAAATGGGAGAGCGATGACCACAATAAATGGCCGAAACTCCATGTGATGACAGAGGAATGATTTTCCAGTGCCACCACTTAAATACAACTAAGGTGTTCTGTAATTTTACTTCCACAAGCCAGAGGGTTTATTGTAATCCTGATAAATTATAGCAACAGAAGCAGGCGAGAAGTGGGACAGAAGAAGGGAAATGTTAATGCAAAATATAAAATTGCCTCGCAGAAAAGAATGGGGAGAGGAAGCGAGCGGTTTGTTATCGTTTATTTTTCTTCAACATATCATTCGGTTTCAGCTGTCTCCCATCTCACCCAGATCTCCACCATTTCTCAGAAACGTCTCTCGATGGCATCTCATTCTCCTCCTGTCTTTCACCAGCGGTTCATTATTTCTTAACTGTCCCTGAAAGGGCCCGGGCAGGCGGCGGGGACAGCGGGCGGGGGGGAGCGGGACCGGCCTGCGCCCCACGCGTCCGCCCCCTGTAAGCAGTTTCCAAAAAGCGGGCCGGGAGGAGGCGGAGGGGAGCGGTGTGGAATGAGGGGGAGGGCGTTGCAAATAATGTTAAATGTGATTAATCTCCCGGATTCCTGGAAATCTGACATGCATGAGTTACAGCGAAACCTCTTTTATTTCGCCATGAAATGCTTTTGCATAATGAGAAAGAAAATGTCCTCTGTGCCCTAATCAACTATGACAGGTCCTGGACTCCCAAACACTTTTATTTATGGCATTATTTATTTCATCCCTAATAACGGGGGAGGCGGGCCCGCTGCTCGCTCCGTGCGGGGAGCGGGATGGAGGGACGGAGGGATGGAGGGACGGACGGAGGGCTGTCCGGGCGGGCGGCGGAGCCCCCCGTCTGGCCGAGGGCACACAAAGTTTTCGCGGCGGCCGGCGCTCCGCGGGGCGGTGCCGTATCCCACCCCACCGCTGCCCCACCCCAGCCCAGCCCTGCCCAGCGCTCGGTCCGACCGTGCCGTGCCGGGAGGAGCCGTGCACAGCCGTGCTGGCCCCGGGGCCGCTCGGCCCCCACCCGGCAGCTCACCTGCCCCGCGGAGGGGGCCGGGGGCGGCGGCAGCCCCGGCAGCGCCCGCCTCCCGCCCCGCTGCCATTAGCAGAGATTACCCTAAACACTCGCCGGTCGCCGCCCGTCTCCCTCCAGGCATTGGCGCGGCCGGCTGTCAATCAGGCCGGCGCCCCGCCGCGCCGGGGCTCCGCCGTGCCACAGAGAGGAGCCGCGGCGGCGGCAGACACAGCCCCGGAGCGGGGCCGCGCCGGGGGCGGCGGCGGAGCATGGAGGAGGAGATGCAGCCGGCGGAGGAGGGGCCCAGCACCCCCAAAATCTACAAGCAGCGGGGCCCCTACAGCGTCCTGAAGACCTTCCCGGGGAAGCGGGCGGCGCTGGCCAAGCGCTACGAGAGACCCACGATGGTGGAGGTGCCCCGCGGGCGCGGAGCGGGGCAGCCCTTCCCGCACGCCGCCGAGCCGCTGCCCTTCGCGCCCCACGCCGCCTTCCCCGCCGCGCCCGCCCGCCCCGGCCCCGGCCCCGGCCCGGGCCCCGGCCCCGGCGCTGCCCAGGGCCACCCCCGCCCGCCCCCGAGCGCCTCGGGCCGCTACGG
>JAWWEW010000131.1:49091571-49127354 GCA_035583185.1 Anabacerthia variegaticeps
CCCCGGCGCCGGCGCGCACACCCCGCTCCCGGGCGGCTGGAGGCGGGCGCGACCCCCGGCGGCTGCCCCGCCGCGGCGCCGGGCGCCCCGGGGCTGGGAGCGGGGCTGGACGGGGCGGGCGGGTCCGCCCGTCGGGCGGGAGCGGCCGAAGTTCCCGGGGCGGGCGGGGTCGCCGGCGGGGAAGGCGGCGGGGGCCGTGGCACAGCCGCGCAGCACTTGTCGGGGCGGGTGCCCGGCGGCCGGAGCGCACCTGCGGCAGCGAGCGCCAGTGCCGCTGTCACCGCCGCTGTCACTGTCACCGCCGCTGTCTCCGCCACTGCCGGCGGGGCGGGGGGCGGACGGACGGACGGGCGGACAGAGCCCTGTGCCAGCCGCTCCGCTCCGCTCAGCCCCGCTCCGCTCCCCCGGGGAGGGCGGCAGGCTGGGGCCGGCAGCCGGAGGAGCCTGCTGGTGATGGAGAGGCTGCTGATGGAGAGGTGGTGATTTTAACAGAAAGAAAATAGATCGGCTGCTTGCCTGCACCGTTTTCGTAAGATGAAGCGAGGAACAGGAGATCAAATTATTTTATTTTTTTTTCTTCAAAGGTGTAAGATACCGAGATGCTGAACGCGTATCTTTCTTCTAGTGATGGCTTGGAGTTAAAAACCACGTAGATCTTGATATGCAACCTAAATTTGGCATCAGGAAATGGGAAATTGCATCTTTAAGCAGAGTACAATCAAAAATGAATTACAATAAATCCTATATAATTGCATAGGTCATTCTCTTTAATGAGATTTTATTAACCTGACTGTCAAGCTTTTGAGTCAGGCAGATATTTTATCTTCTTCAACTGATAAAAGTGTCAGCTATAAACCACCATATAAATATTCATAAATCTACACATCTGTGGCAGCCTATCAGCATCATTCTTTTGGACATTAAAAGCATTCTAATTACTTTCTGTCTAGCAGAGCTGAAATGCTGCCTGTTATAGTATGTGCTTGGCAGGCATGATTGCTTTTGTTTGCCATCACAAATAGCAGCATCCTATTTTATATACTGATGGTCCAGAATATATTCAGGGTTTGACTGAACAGGATGAATATTATGAAGCACCATCTGGTTTTGATAACATTGGGTATATTAACTCATCTGTTAATTTTTGACACATCATTGATTTATTTATTTAGAAAAATTGGATCCTGTTTTGGTATGTTGCTGTTTGCCTTTGTAACAAATGTGATGACATTTCCTTACTAAACAGGGAGATACACTAGTTAATAGGATATATGGCTATGTTTTAATGCCTGTTTTCACTTAGAAGCAGCCGTGTGCTGGATGAATTTATCATGTCTTGTTACAAATAACTCCAGTAATTTACCAAAAAAGTTTAATACTTGAATAGATTAGCCTGAAAATTCACATTCCTGATGCATGGTTCTGTGATCTGTGGCAGAAGGTCATCTTTTTTCATGAAACTACTTCTTATTTGAAATGCCCAAATGGTGGTAGTTAAGTATTCTTTGTGGCTCACAATCAAAACGCTGATGATAAATGTGACACCTACATTTCTTTACAGAAGCAGATTACGCCATGGAAAACATTCAGCTGTCTGGTAGATGATATACGAGGCCATATTCACAGCAAAGCCCTTTGGGCTTTGATGGGCAGAAGTTTGGACTCTTCTGCCTGGGTAGGTTACACTAACCAGGTGCTAGGGCAGGCTTCAGAGTTTGTCATTGATTCAGTCCTGTCCTAAAGAAAGAGATAGTTAAGGAACTGCCATTCATGCACTGAAGTTCTTTGAAGTCCCTGCCCCTTCATCTGCACATTCAGGCTTTCCTTTTACTTTAGGTTCCTGTACGGGTTCCAACATACCCTTTGCTCAGACTTAAGTACCAAGAGAGACAAAACAGGAGAAAACAAACCAAAAACTTGTTAGTGTGCAGAAGTGGGATTTTGTACAAGTTATTATTAGAGGGTGATAGTTGTTACCAGAGGTGGCCCGTGAAGCTGGTAAGATAACTAGAGCACCTGCCCTATGAAGACAGGCTGAGAAAGCTGGGGCTGTTCAGCCTGGAGAAGAGAAGCCTGTGTGGAGACCTCATAGCAGCCTTCTGCTGTTTGAGGAGGACCCACAAGGAAGACAGAGGGGGACTCTTCAAGAGGAACTGTAGTGATAGGACAAGGAGTAATGGGCTCAAAAGGGAAGTTTAGGTTAGATATGTGGGAAAAAAATTCTTTACTGTGATGGTGGTGAGGCACTGCAACAGGTTGCCCAGAGCTGTGGATGCCCCATCCCTGGCAGTATTCAAGGCCAGGTTGGATAGGGCTCTGAGTAACCTGGTCTAGTGTGAGGTGTGCCTGCTGCTATGGCAGCGTGTTTGGGAGTAGAGGAACTTTAAGGTCCCTTCCAATCCCAAACATTCTATGATTCTATAAAGCAAGATGCAAGGTTTAGACCTCCTGGGTGTTGTAATCCTGGAGGGAAGTGTGCTTTGCTAAGCTCTGCACCCATCCTTCCTGCTTGGTGATGGAGTAATACCATGCACCTTGTGTTGGAGGAGCCGTAGCACTGGTAAGCTCAGCAGGGAGCTAGTTGGGAGCCCAGAGCTTTATGTATCTGAAGTACTCGCATTGACCAGAGCCTTGAAATCCTCTTAATAAATGCGTGAGCCAATTTAACATCTCAAGCTGCCTCTGGTGAGGCAGAGCTGGGGTTTTTCCCCTGGAGAGTGGGAGCATTTGTGTGTGTTACATGCATGGTCACTCTGCAGTTTGCCAAGCATCTCTGCATTCCCCACAGCAGCAAGGGGCACAGGCCCAGAACACCTCTTAGCCAGAGGTTCATCTCAAGTGGTGGGTGTTGTAGGGAGGGACAGGTCCTTTACTTAGCAGGTGTCCAGCTGCATGTCTGTTCTCCACAAGGCAGTTGCCATCTGTGGCTTGTAGTTTTCCCACTTAGCATATCCCTAGCACTTGGCAGGTAAATACGTGAATTAAAGGATAGAGTGCTGTAGGTCAAGGTTTTGTAGGAACCACCATTTCACTTGAAAGATTCCTCTCTTTTTGTTGATACTCTTCACCTGAGCAAGCAACAGTAGCAATATGGGTAGCAAAACACCATTCCTGGCATGCCTAACTCTATGCTAGCAACTCAAAGACTTAATGCGGTTGATCTTCAGCCATGGTATTTCTGGCCCTGTGAGGTTCAGAGTTCCACATTTGCTTTCAGGAGCAGGCACTTCAAACACAGCCATGAGTAAGGATGCTTCCATATTTTTTTCAGCTTTTCCTAATGGTTACAGCTGTTGCCAGGAGTGGCTATTTTCTTCCTCTGTCCCTCTCTAAGAAACCACCCTCACTTCCAGACTCCATTGGAATTGCAGGAAGAGGGGTTAGGGAAAGGAGGAAAAGAAAAGCAAGTGTTCTGCACCCAGTGCAATGGTAAAGAAAAATCTAGTTCAAGATCCCATCATGTAGGGAAAAATCATGCATGAGAAATGTCATCTTGCAATGAGAAATGTGGAGCTGCACTGCAACACAACCCTTCTCTAGTGAATAGTGGTTACTCTGACTGCTGCTGCTGTGAGCAACGCAGATGGATGTATTCATAGCACTATTTTCTTGTGTGAAACATTAATTCTTTCTTAGTCTATTCAGATTATTTTCCTGCTATGAAGACAATGTGTATCTTTGATAGCACATACATTAAACAATATCATAATCCACCAAAGAAACTTCTCTTCCTTAGGAAAGCATTATGTAGACCTTACAGTGCAGCTTAAAATTTAAGGTGGGCTTTCATGGAAAGCAGAGAAGGAAGAGCAGAGCTATCTTAGAGGTGTTACCAGTGCCTACAACCTGGCATATTTAACATGATCAGTTAATAAAGCTCTGTCATGCTGAGACAAAGGGTTTGTTAAGTGAACAGTGAAAGTGAAGATTCTTGTTTTGGCCTTAACTGAGAAGTTGGGAGCCCTCATCTGGAAGTAGATCTGTCAGATCAGTACTGAAATGGCCAGACTCTTGTAGCCTTCATCCACTGGACTGTCTCAGTGATCTTCATGCAAAATGCCCAAGAAAGCATCACTTAGTCATGGGGAGTATCAAATGGTCTCAATTTTGTGAGCCAAGCCTAGGTATTTACAGCAGTACATAGTGATAAAGTCTCTATGCTTTGATAAAGCCTGCTTTAGGGGATACAGGGCTGCTGCCTCAGGACCTCAATTAATGAAAATACTATAATAAATCAGGAAATACAAATAATCAGGTGAGAGGGCTGAATCACTGCAAGGTGAAGAGGGAGATGATTCAAACTGCTAAGGAACCTGGACCTAATAATCTTGCTGAAAATTAAATACCAGTGAATACATTCCCCGCAGGGGAGAATGTATGGTATTCAGACCCACTCAATAGTTACAAAGATGACTTTTTAAACCAGCTGCCCAAGGATACAAAGGAAACTATGGAAAAGTCACAACCTGAATCCAGAGCCATTGAGGCCCAACACAATGCCTTATTAATAAAGCTGTCTGGTCTAAGTATTGAAAAGATACTTAGGTGTAGAAAAAGCTGAAGTTATACCTGCCAATTTTTCCAGACATCTTTTCTGATGCATTAGTGTAAGTCATCAGGTTGAGTTTCAGACATTTGCTCTTACTAAACCCTGTTTTCAGTCTGGCAGTTGAATAGCTGAGAAACTCCCGTAGTTCAGCATCAATGAGAAAGAGATGTAAAGATGAGTGCTGTATCTTGGAGTTGGTACCTTCTTTGCCGTATGATAGTATATTCTGGTTTCTTGCAGTCTCAAATAATCCAATTATGAATACTTATGCTTTTAGCAATTTAATCCTGCTCTCTTAGTGCTTTATGGGCCTTATCCAGCAAGTCCACCTTCAGGCAAATGTCTGGTTAAAGTCGATAGAAGTTGTATAAGACTAAAGACTGTGGGATCTCAGACATTAGAATTACATGGTTGGTGAGCTTAGTAATAAGGAAAAGGAATATCACAATAAGACTTTAATAAACTGTTTACACTGTTTTAGTCCAGTGCAGTGGTTTCAATTGAATCCTACTTTCATAGAAAATACATATGTTACATTAAATCAAGTAAGAATTATATATTGGTGTTTATTCAGTAGTAATCACATAAAAACAACTTTTTGTCATTTCTTAAGTGATTAGATGTTGCACAGTGCTTGCATTTCTAATTACAGTCATTCTGTAAAAGCTGAAATCCCAATTTCTACAATATATGCTAAATGGGCAGCATTTGTTTTTATTTTTTCTCCATCACAAGAAATAACTGTAGTTATCATTCTCATTTAGTGTTGTTCACGCTGTGGGTGCATTACGGGTGTAGAAGTCACTTCAAAGTGGTACCTGCTTCAGCACAGAGCGAGATGTTTCTAGAATGTCTGCTGAGAGCATCCCTCACTATTGCTGCCCGGCGGTACCCACAAAAAAAGCATTTATGACTTAGCCCTGCTTTATCATGACTCTCATTTTTATGTCTTTGAGTATGCGTTGCAGTTAAGAAAAAAAACCCCAGTAATTGCTGTTATTGTGTCTTTGTAGTAGATCTGATACTGAACTGAAGACTAAATCAATACTGTCATTTCAGTATAAAATTTCAGTTACATTTTAAGCCATTATCACAGTGAATGTGCCTAATGCATTGCATTTTACAACAAAACTAATAATTAATTTCATCTTTACTGATGTCAGTGTGTATTATAGCATTCTTCAAAACTAGTATTTTGAATGTCAGGTTACTTTTTGCTGGTTTTTAGGCGAAACCATAATATTAAAATAACATCTCTTTTAATAATCTAATCCCTTTTCAATTGTTTCATTCGTATTTTGTCCCCTTGTAACAAAGATATGCAAAGAATGAGTAACTATTTTGTCAACAGGGACAATAATGATTAAAATACAAACAGGAAATATGACTTCAGGTCTGGAATCAGATTATAGGATTAAAAGGAATGACAAAACTGCTCTGTAGTAGGATTGCAACGTTCCAATCAATATTGTCCTGTAATAATTTTAAAGGGAAATATGGGAAGAAATAAGGCAAAGAAAGAACAACTTGATGTTGTTAGTGATGCTTGAGTTTCTTGATTTTCCTTTGGTTTAGCAGGTCTGAGCTAGAAAGCTGTGGTGTCACTGGGGTTCCATTCTTTTAATTTTTATTACATCTGTTGTGCTGTGTTATTTTGCATTTGCATTGTAAGAGTTAAAGACAGCTGGCCTTAGATCAGAGCAGAAATAGGGAAGGAGAAACAGCAGGTACAGAGGCTACAGAGCACCTGGCACCTCACTGGGACCCACATGCAAAGGGGTCAGCAGTGCCTGTGCATTTCTGCCCCTTGGAGTTTGTGGTGTGTACAGAGGGTGTTACATGATGTTTTGCATCAAAGGTGTGTTGGAGAAATCTGCCCTGGTTCATCTGAGCCCATCTACAGAGGTGTGTTATGGCACTTTTGCACAGGAGGCTGATTGCGAGATGATTTAAGTGGCCACTCCAGTCCTTCACACGCCACTGGGCAATCCCTGCTTGGCCCTGGGCAGCCTCATGGCCCAGCACTGGGCTTGGGCTTGCTCTGTCCACCTCATGTCCTTGTTCTTAGACTTAGTCCTCAGGAGCTCACATCCTTGGGTTTTGTGCAAGGGAGGGCTCCTCTGACTGCGTCTGAGACTGAAAGTATTTGTATGCCTCTTCAGCCCTGCCATCTTTGCAGAGATCTGGAAGATGGTACAAATGCAAATTAGTGTTGTTTCAAATGTTCTTCAGGCCAGCTGTACTAACCTCAGTAGTGAAGTAGATTTTCCACCTGACAGTGTATCTTCTGGATTGTGAAGAAATACTGTGAGAAGTGCCACCTCTTAAAGGCCTGAATTCTGAATGTTTCTTTTCTTTATGTATTATCAGTGTGATGAGGCTATGTTTTCATCTCTTCTGATGAAGTTAAGATAAATGAAGGTCTGGGATACTCAGTCTCATGCATCTGTAGCAGGTTGCTGTTTCAAAAGTAAATGTGTTTGTCACTTTCTAAAAGTCAAGCCTGCCTGAGAAGTGCTCTCCAAAATTGGCAGCACTTTAACCCACCAGTCTTTTTTTTCGTATGCAAAATCTTAGTTGCATCTGTTTAGACACCTAGAGGAGTTCAGCTATGAATAAGCTAAAAAAATTTAGAAGACATTATTTTTATTGGGGAACCTAACAGGTCATATCATAAATGTCTTGGTCATTTTCTATCTGAGTCCAAGAAGTGTTCAGGGGCTTGAGTTATATACATAGACATTGCAGAAATGGACCCTCCTAATATCTAGGTTTAGCTAATGTCTAGATTTAGCTAGACATTAAACCTAATGTCTAGGTTTAGCTTGTAGCTGCTATTACTCCCTGAGAAGTGACACCTCCTGTCATTAGAGGTAAGACTGACTAGGTAAAGCATGGTATCCTTATCTTACTTCCAGAGCTGAGCTGCTGTCTCCAAAAACTGATGCACATCCCCATGTAGAGTTTCCTGATTGTATCCAGAGCATCTTGAAGAACTCTGCACTGCTCTCCACTGTGTGATACTGGCCTGCCCACAAACTTGTAGGAGGTCAGCAGGACAGAAAAAACTCCTCTGACCACAAGAGCTTCATGTTGTACATTTGATGCCTTCGCTCTATTTGAGAAGAGGGTTTTGTGCTTATAATTCGAGTTGTTCTTGGATATTTCTGGAACCTAAAGCAAAAGGAACAGAAGCAGAGTCCATAGAATTAGGTGTGGGTTGCATGAAGTGTCCCATGCCTAATGTCAAAAAAGTGCAGGAAAACCAGAAAGTAATAAAAACAAAGCTTGGAAGCCTTGTTGAAGAGGAACAGGGCATAGGATGAAGGTGTGGTGCAAGGTCCTGCAAATATGTTCAGAAAATGCCCTCCAGCAGTTTGAAATAGGTTTTCAGAGACGTACTTACTTGAACTCTTACTCGTAGCAAATTGGATGGAATTTGTATTTTCTTTCCCATTTTCCTGACTTAATCCCTCTGAAAGAAGACGGCGGTAAGCAGTGTCTATCATCACAATGCATTTCTGATTAACAGCAAGGGCACGAGGGCACTCTCAAAATAGAAACAAAGTCAGGATTGTTTTAAATCACAGTGTTGCAGAAGTATTAAAGCAGAAGCCATAATTCTAATGTGTTCAGAAATAAAATGCATGCTACTGTAAACAGTTGTATACATTCATCTAGCTGCTACTGCCTGGCATAACCTTTTCCATTAGGTTTCTGTGATTCATATTTTCTTCTGTTGCAGAGAGTCGAATGATTCTGGATGCCTTTGCCCAACAATGCAGCCGCGTTCTAAGTCTGTTAAATTGTGGCGGAAAACTACTGGACAACAATCACTCTCAGTCCATGATTTCTTGTATAAAGCAGGAAAACCCAAATTATAGTGAAAGACAAGAGCAATGTCAGCTTGGGAAAATGGTCCATAGTCAGACGTCAGACATTTTAGACATAGAGATGCAGTACATGCAAAAGAAACAACAAACCTCAGCCTTTCTGAGAGTTTTTACCGATTCCCTTCAGAACTATTTGCTTTCTGGGAGCTTCCCTTCTCAGAACACCTCATCAATAAATGATTTTAGCCATTTGGCAGATGTGGATCCACTTTCAACCTCTCCAGTACACACTTTAGGTGGATGGACATCTCCAGCAACATCAGAATCTCATGGTCATCCATCATCTTCTACACTTCCAGAGGAGGAAGAGGAGGAAGAGGAAGAAGGTTACTGCCCTCGGTGTCAAGAGCTAGAGCAGGAGGTAATTTCATTGCAACAAGAAAATGAGGAACTTCGTAGAAAGTTGGAGAGTATTCCAGGTAAATAATCCCTTGCCATATAATATTGTCAGACAGTGATAAAAATTGTTTGGGTAATAGTTTGTTTCGAGTTCTGGTAATTTTTTAACATTGCAGTCATAGTAACCAAACACTAGAATTTGTCTCCACCCAAAATTGCTCTATCTGTGCCCAGTGGAAAATTGTCTGCTGCGTATGAATCTTGAGTCCTAGACTTAGTGAGCTGTGTTCAGGTAGGGATGTACTTGTAATCCCAAATTCCACATACTGGGTGGTTTGTCACAGTTATTTCAAACATATGCTTTTATAACTCATTATCTGTCTTGTTCTTTAAATAACATTACAGCTTATAAGACTAATTCCCTTTTGGATCTCCTTTTTTTGGTTACTTAAGGAAGCTATTCCAAGTTACATCCATATTTTTATGGGAAGTAAATTTTGATTTTATCTTGAACAGTATCTCTTAAACTGTGGTTAGCTTAATAACAACTTTTCCAGTTCAACCATACCTAGAAGCCACTGGGAGAGAGAAAGAAGACAGAAACACCCAATCTAATATAAACCCCTTATGCAAAAAGGTTCTCTTGTCCTTTAAACCTAGGACTTCTCACTGTAAAGGTGCATCAAGATACTTGAAGAGTGGTATTGGATAAGAGCGAAGTATCTTGAGCATATGTCTTCTAAACTTTCAGCACAGGCAAAAATACACCTCAAATTGTAATACTAAAAGCAAATTGGAGTTTGCAAAGTAAAGAAGCATACAACATGCTTCTGACATTTAAACGGTAGGCAACTGCATCTTTGCTACCTGAGTTTGAGGTGCTTGGGGTAGATCCATGCAACATTAATTGAACTAATCTCTAAATGGCATAGAAGCATGTATAATATAGCATGGGCTACAAGACAGAAAATACTTCAAAACTGCTAACTGCAGAAAGGAAGAAGGCAATAACCAACTACTACCCCAATATGTAAGGGCAGTTGAAAAATCTGAGCAAAAAGCAAGTGGCAGTCTTCATAATTCTTCTCCCCAGCTATCAGTGATGTATTATGCATTAGTTATATTGCATTGTCCTTTTCTTTTGTGCATTGGTCCATAGGGATACCAGCAAATCCCATAAGAAGCATTGTTCAGTGCAAAGAAAACTTAAAATTTAGAGTAATTCCCTCACCCCTCCCAAAATCTGGAGTTACCATAACTCATGCACTCTCACTGGTTTCAGTAGTGATCTGAAAACACTGCCTGACAAAAAGGGAATTGTGTGCACTTCGAGTCCTATTGTGTCCTGGTTTCAGGTGTATAAGACCAAAAATGATCATTTAAGGTCTGTAATCTGAGCTAGAGCTTTCATTCAGCCACCTGTACTGAAGGCAGTAATGGTTTTGATTTTGGCTGAAGCATAGATTACATTTGGCTCAAGTAGTATCTCAGGCAGCCTCCAGTCCTGAGTTGAAGACTCTGGTGAGCAGCAGTTCTACCTCGTACCCTGACACTTGGTTCCAGTGCTTAATTACACTGGTGAAAAAATGTTTCTTATTCCCTGTCTGACTAACTGAAATCAGCTTCTAACCATTGACTTTTATACTTTGCTTCACTAAATGAAGTGCTCTGTAAGTCTTGGTACTTCTTCTGATTGAAGGTACTTACAGACTGAAAGCTGACTTAATTTCCATTTTAAATAAACAAAGCAAACAGAGCCGTTTGAAACTTCTGAAATGAGTTGAATACTTCTTTGTAGTTCTTTTCTCCACTTTTGCTCACTTCTTTAAAATTTGGGTACTGGAAATGCATGCAATACAGGCCTATCTGCCTGATCAACAGTGAATAGTCTCTTTGCTCCTGCCCGTGGTTGCCCTGGTCACTTGACTGTCGCTTGCAGCTGAGCTTCTCATTCTGTGCACATTTCTCCCTAGACGTGCGTGCTTTGTATTTGGCTGTGTTCATGTACTAAGTGTTCCAGTTTGCTCTGGCTGCCCTGCTTGCCCACTGTTTGCTGATTTGTCAAGTTCTGTATCACACAGATTTTTTTAATTCTTTTTAAATTAACTTTATGTTCTGGTTACAAATGTTGAATGGTATTGATGATGTTGTTAGTCCCTTTCTAGAAACACATCTATTAATGATGATTCCTGCAATGAAGAATACTTGAGATACCAGTAGCATGTTCCTAATTTAGATATGTTCTAGTGTTATATATATATAGTGATTGTTATATATATATAGTGATATATATACACTACTGTGTGTTGGTACTTTTGCAATCAGCTAACTCATGGTATTAAGGTAAATGCCCTTCAGGAGCCTAGGTGTGTTACTTTGTTCAACCCAAGTTTTACAAGTGAATCTGTAATCCCATCAAAGAATGACAATTAGGTTAGTCTGACAAGGTCTACTTTCCATAAAACCATTTTGACTGGCATTAATTATATTCATATTCTTTAGTTCTTAGTCAATTGAATCTGGTTGTGGTCTCCAGTATTTTGCTAGAATTAATGCTGGGTTAAGCAACCGGTATTTACCTAGGTCATCATAGCTACCCTTCATCTCCCTTTAAAAGCAGCATGCACAATCACAGTCATTTTACACCCCCAGGAGTAGTGAAACCCCTTGTTAACAGTGTATCAAAGAAAGCAGACAAACATAAAATACGTGTGCAAGGACATAGGACTTCATCTCCCAACAAAAAGTCACCACCAGATGCATCTGCTGCCGTCTGGGTAACATATAGATCTGAAGTGACCTGTGTGTTTGGAGAAGCAGTAAGAGCCACAGAAGCTGCCTCAGATTTTGCTCTGTGGTAGGTCAGAGGTTTGAGCTCCTCAGGCAGTCCCACAGCCATCACTGAGCAAAGTTAATAAAAAATCAACTAAAGGCAATGTCTAATTATTTTTGTCTTTAGTACTGATTTTGTTCCAGTGAGCTTCTACTGCCAAAAAAGCTAGCAAAAATTTTTGTTACTTGAAATGCCTAACTCTGTATGTAAACAGAAGCAATGCTCATTCTCTGAGCCCTTTTTTCTTTGCCTGTCAAGATGTTACATGCCTCAGGAGGGAGCTAGAAAGCTCTCTGCAGAGTATTTCAGTGTTGTCTGCCAGATCTATCAAAGTTATGTCAGAGCACAAACTTTCTTCTCTGTCTATTCATCCACCTTGTGTTGGGCAGCTGATGGGCCAGGGAGGGCAATGACTGCAGTGGAGAAGCAACTGTGAAAGCAGCTAGATGAGCATGAAGGCTGCCATCCTGTCCCCATCAAGCCACTGAAAGAGCAGGATTTTTTTTACATAATTATTTTCCTTCTCATCCTTGGGGGAACTGGGCCAGAGCTACTTGATGAGGCTGGCAGGGGACCCTGTGGAACAGTGGCAGTGTGCATCGTGCTGTCCCCACAGTCTCTGAGGCTCCCACTAGCAACCCTCTGAACAGAATATAAAAGCACCAACTCCTCCCTTCTGCTGTATAATATGAATGATTTTATCATTTTCCTGAAATACTTTGCATTTCTTTTTTTTACTTTCCATATGCAAAAGCTCTTTTAAAATCCATGAGAGCTTGAGATCTAAAAATAGTTACTGCTGCACATTTCTGCCTCTAGTTCTGCAAAGCAAGGCTCACAAAGAGATACTGAGAAGAAGAGTGTTTCCTCAGCAGATGTAGAGTCAATGACTTTTTTTCTTTTTTTAACAAATATTACAGAAGACATATCCTCCTGTAGCTTTTGGACACAGAAAATAAGATTTTTCAGTTTTCAGTACTCTGCCCTGTTGCTGTAGAAGCCTTCCAGTTCTATAGGATTTTTTTTGTCTACAGCATAGCATCACTCTTTGACAGATCACCACTGGAGAAAAACAATTACATGGGTAAAATATCACATATATTTTGGTTGCTGGATTGGTGGAAGGTTTTTTCCTCCAAAAATACCCATTTGATTTGACTGAAACAATGCTTAAATTTGTGTGAAATCTTAATTATTCCAGCTGTGGGATAAATGAAGAAAAATTTGTATTTCAGGGCTTGGGTCTTGGAGCAGTGTGACTTCCTGCAACTTGTTCAGTTTCCCCAATATTTTCTTTTTAGGGAAAAACATTTTCAGTTTTCAGTTCAACTGAAAAGAAGAGATACATTTTCATTCAGTGTGTTATTTTGTCTTGTTTTGAAAAATAATTAATTATGAGATCAATTCTGGAAGGAGTTTGGCCAACTTATCATTGGCTCTTTAAGATTTTGAGACCATCAAGAACAGTGCATATTAATCTATCTGTATGAGGAGAAAAGCGTCTCCTAATCTCTTGCATCTGTATAGAAATTACTGGGCTGTGATACATTCCCAATAGTGAAATTAAAGACCTATATATGGAACTGCAGGTAAGATCTGGATTTATACCAGCTAATATATGAGAATATTAAGCAGTTCTTCATTATTGTCAGCATGGTTTTCTCACAGTTTTTGACCTAAAAGGGAGAAAATATTTCCAGGTGGTTAAAGCAAAGGCTCGAAATCATGAATGAGGGTTTGCGTCCTGATGCTCCCAGCTTTGCTGCATGGTTTTGGACAAACCAGTCTGAAAGTAGTGAAAAGGTATAAATAAGTAAGATGAAGCAGTGTTTGATAAATACATTGATATTCTTATCTCATTAGCCCAGCAGCAAAACATACTCCAGCAAACAGCAGAAGAATGGGGGTGGAAAACCCGCTCAAATGCAGAGAACTTGTCACCTATAGAGATGGCATTCATGGTGGCTGGAAGTAGCCAAAGCAAAGAGGGATCTGCAGGTAGAGTTAATATCAATGTAATTGAAAAAGTCAGACAAGTTTTCCAGTAGGTTTTGTGTGCCCAAGGCTTGACTCTTTTTCCTGACTATTGGATGATCTAATAAAAGATATTACGTTTCCCTACAAATCCTGTCTCCTTTATACTTTCAGAGCATCGCCTTTCCAAAGAGCCTACCGCAGCCACAGCGTAGATAAAGCAGCCATCAAGGGTTATGATGAACACTTTTTCATGTCCTTTTTTTGGTCTTTTTTCTTGATGTTCAGATTTAACCACTTCTTTGATTTCCCTTGATGTTCTGGATGTTTTGGTCTGATCTGTGGCCTCGTTCTGCTGTTCAGCTTCAAAGTGTGAAGTTACTGTGAGAAGAGAGAGCCTCAAGCATGGTCACCCAGTGTCTGGCATGAGAACCCCTTTGAATTTGCAGCACGGTTTTGCTTTGCTGCTTGGGAAAGCCAGCTTACTTTGCTAAATCAGCCTGAAAACAAACACTGAAACATGTAATCGCAACACACCAGGGCTTTATTTATATGTTTTCTCCATCCTTCTGGGTACAAACCCACAAGAATTTGGGAGGCCAGGTGCCTTAACCTGCCATGGGGAGCAGGACCTGATGGAAGTTTTGTGGGGAGCTGCAGTTCAGCCTGGCAAAGAATGAGCTCCCCAGTATCAACTTTGGTTTGCCCTTTGCAGGTCAACATTTGGCATTTTAGTGACACAAACTGTTGTCCCCACTCCGGGGACTCCTTGGTTTCCCTGTTAGTTATGAGCAATAGAAGTGTATAGTAGAGGGTTTTATAGATGATGTCCCTTCAGCGGGGAAGACTTCACAGCTGAAAGGGAGTACAAGAGATACCTTCTAATGAGTGAAGGAAAATGAGGGAGCACAGACTAAAACAAAAGCCACAGGAGCATGTGGCAGCATCACTTAGAGATGCACAGCTGCCTTACTCTATCTCTCTTTGTCTGTTGTTCAGGCAGAGGTGTACATCCTAGAGGCGTATGGGAGGGAAACATTCTTGTTTCTGGAAGAAATATATTGCAAAAGAAAAGTCCAATGGCTTTTCAGATGCAGATTGATAGAAATTAAGTGGTTTTCCACTCCATGTCAAAAACACTACTGAGAGGGATTTTAAAAGTAATGGGTTATTTGCTAGAATTTTTCCCCCCTTCCCTGTTTTTGGCAGTCATGTAGGTCAGATTAGGAAATCTTTAACACCCTTCTACATAGTGCTGATTCTTTTGATTTCTACTGGATGCTCTCACTACAAATGATTGCTGCTTTTATTTTACTGTTCAGTTGCAAACATCCAATTTTGTAGGGTCTTGAGCACTCAGATCAGTTCTTCCATGAATCCTAACCCTCATCTCTCCTTGCCCCTCGCTGTTTTTCCAGCTCAACAACTTCCCTTCATGAACCATCCAGCTTTCGCTGGCTTTCAGCTGACTATTGAAATAAATGACTGTATGAGCTAAAATAATCCAAGCCATGCACACTTGTCCAAATCTCAGGCAGAGAAGGCATCTCCATTAATGTTAAAAGAAATTCACACAGCCATGTGGTTCATCAGCACGTTCCCTATCATTTGTTACATCTTTTTGACAGTCGAGCATCAATTTAGAAATGCCCTGCAATGAACTCGGAGCGCAGCGTCGCTCAAGGTCAAGTGAAGGAGGACACATTGCAATGCTGAGCCAGTCTTAACTAACAGCTGCTGGCCTGAGCAGGGTGGATGTAGATGTACACCCTTCACAATTCTCCTCGCTGGCGAGTCAGAAGTAAATTGTCTTGAGTGTTAAGGGATTCATCTTCTGCAAAACACCAGAAGGAATACTAACCCATGTCGGCTGCAGAGCACAAAATCTCATTAATGAACAGAAAAACCAGATTTCATACTGCGTTTATGGGGCTGAGGCCACCGCAGGCAGACACACTGCCAAGCTAGGGGTGAGCCATCCCTTCTCACTAGGGCTGTCTGGTGCAGCAGAAGAGGTTGGAGATACACTTTATTTATCTTGGAGATGTGCCTTGTTTACAGCGAGCCTGAGTATCTCTTCACAGCGCTGTGCTTTGGCAATATAAACAGCCCTGGAGTGTTTTACACTGGGACGCCACATTTTGGGGACGATAAATGAGAGCACTCATTTTGACTGCTACCCATGCAAGTGATTGTGGCACAGCAACATTTATAATGAGCAAAAACCCACCCTAAACTGATAATAGAGATGTTCTTGACACTCCGTAAAAAGTTGGAAATAATTATTAGAGCTAAAGGTTTTAAAAAAAAGCAATAGAGCAGGTGATAATTGGGAAACATTAGAAGCATGTTGTTGAAGGCCCCAAAAGACTGTCTACAAGAAAAAGTTTCATGCTGTATACAAAATCAACCAGGTTAGAGGGAAAGTGAAGGAACAGTTTTGAAATATAATAGGGGAGAAGTTGATGGTGATGAGTAAAAAGCAGAAGTTATGATCAGCAGCAAATGAATAATTACAATTAAACCTGAAGCACTGTCTTGAGAAGGCTTTCTTTTCCTGCCAAAAATTAAGGAAAAATGTTGGCATCCCAGTAACAGTATTGGACCGTTATCAGGTGGAAATAGGTTTTATCAATAATATGGAACTGCTCATTGAGTATTTCTCTTCTGGTACTTGTGAAGAGTAAAACGATGCAGTCACACCAATGTAATGATGATGGTGATCAGGTAGAAATATTTTCCATTGCCATTGTAACTCTGGAAGTTAGCACTCATTCAGCAGCAGCTTCATGTGGAACTGCAGCCTCAGCTGTCTGTCCCAACTCCCTCCCAGTGTCGCGACAGCTGAAGAGCTTGTTAGTCAAAGCTGGAATTGCCAGCCTTTTAGAAAACTATAAAGAGATGCTGATTCCAGCCCAGGTTATAAGACAGAGTAGTTCAAGAGTGGAGTGAGAGGTGATCATTGCCAGGAGAGCTGCAGCATGGGCTGCAGGGAGCAGTAGCTGCTTGGGCACACCAGCTTTTCATCCCTTAAATGCACATCAACTTACTACCAAAAGCAGTACACAGCTGCTACCACAGTGTGATGTTGTCAAAATCATGAGGTTTGGACAACTCTCATCAGGAACTAAACCAATATGTTTTGGAGTATTTGGGACATTCAAGACAAAAAGATGCAAATACTGTCTGATTTTACTTTTTTTTTTAAAGAACAAGTGAGATGTCCTTTGTGATTGTGGGTTCGTTGGCCTGATACTGAGCCCAGACAAACTAATTGCACAGCTGATGCCAGCTTCAATTAATAGAGTACTAAAAGGGAATAATGACATTACTACCAGGCAACATCTTGCCAAATTACGGTTTTGATGAGATGAAAAATTTTTTTGATGAGGGTATTGCAGATATTCAGGGTGTTACATAACATCATATTACAAAAAGTGATTTAAAAATACAAATATGTTTGTATTCGGGAAATTGTCATGATGCAATTGAATTTCTGGAGGGATTTTTTGTGAAACTGTTCACAGCCCATGCTTTTAAGACTTTAATCCATGAAAGAAGGCACACAGTTATTGCTCACAGGTTGGAAGTGGTGCAGAGGTAGCAGTGAGTGAGGAAGATGAGAGGTGACAGACTTGGCCGATCACAGTGCTGATTACCATGTGTTGAGGCACAGAGAACATCACTCTGCTTGGTTTCAGCCCCTGGGAAATGTACACTGAGAAAGGCTTTTGGACAACACAGTGACTTTCTGCCTGAGTATTGATGCACAGCATGGTGAAAAGGGCCACCACAGCCTTCAGCTGTACAGACGTATAAGTTGGTGTTGGGATTCTGCTTTTAGCAGGAGCCCAGCACCTTGGGAAGGCCAGTGTTGTGCTTAACAAAGAGAAGATGGGTAAATGACTTCACCACTAACTATAAGCTTGTAACAAGTGACAAGCATTTTCCATTTATTTTCCAAAATTTTTACAAAACCCAGTTGAAGGAAAACAAAATGCAGACTTGAAATAAGGTTTATGTTCCTGAGTGTGAAATAGCACTTCCTGTAACAGCAAGCTAAGGGTAGAGACTGCATCCCTGGGAGATGATGGCACGAGTTGCACCGTGTTTACCTGCTGATGCTCTCTAGTGCGAGGGGGATTTAGTCCAGGGAGTTGCTGTGCTGTGTGACAGCTCAGGCTGAAATATCACAGCCCGGCTTTTGTCATTGGCACAGTTGGTGGCCACCACACCCACTGTTCAACTATTTATTAGAAATTAGGATCCTCTGCAGAGAAAGCTGTGACAAGCTATGGTGAATAAGCACTTGTTACAACCTACAGATGCCTAGAATAACAACAAAGCCTTAAAACTTGGATCAATTAACACCGAATACCTGCCACCTCTTACACGTGTCCTGCTTAGCATGTTAGTCTTCCCCAGCATGCCAAGTCACCTGTAGCCCCTCCTTCTCACCCCTCAGCTCCTGCAAAGGCCTTGCTCTTTCACTTTCTACAGACCAGGTTACCTTGCCACTTCCAGTGTTCTTTCTGAGGCACTGGCACTTTCAGAAAGTAAAGGCTGTGGAAACTTCTTCCCTAATAGGCAGGAAAATTACTGCCTCCCCACAGGCTTTCTACTAAATCACAACAATACAGTGTTATTTCGACATTGGTGTCTTTCCCCTTGGTTACAGTAGGTGCAGATCCTTGGTAGTGATGTCGGTGATAAGTGGATATTTGCATAAGAATATCAACTCTTGGGATTATGATCTTGTTAACTCTAGAGACCACATCAAAGTCAAAGATAAAATAAACAAGCTAGTAGGTTTAAATGATTATTCATCTTCACAGCTGGGGATCCCAGGTTCTTACGAAGTTGTGTTTGCTGCAGTTTAGAGGAAACAGTTCTTGGCAAAGATAATATTTGCAGAGCCATGAGAGGGACATGGCAGCAAAACCAAAGCTTCGAGTCTCTGCGTCGTGCTGCCCTCTCTGTGGCTTGTTTTAGGCTTCAGTTAATACGGCAGCCCAAGAAGGCTGGATTCACAAGTAGCACCTGGGGTTTGAAAGGCCCTGTTTACTTGTACCGAGTGCAAACTGCACTGTGCGATGGCTTTACGAGTCAACAACGTTCAGCTTTCTCCAGCCACTAAAATGATAATGAAATCACACAATTTTGCGCTCAAAACACTACTGTTTTTATGGAGATGGAGGATTTTATAAGCTTTGTCCAGTTTTTAGTACTTTTATGTTTCACACTGGTAGTGAGAAGGCATTTTATCAGCAGCATACAGTTAAAGTAAAGCTGTGCTTCATCTGCTGAGGACACAACAGGTTAAACAATTTCCTGTCATCTCACTTGTGCCCCATCCCTGTGGAAGAACACTTGTAAACATCTTTGATAGGCCTGCAGTGAAATTACTTACTGTGTGAAAAATCATCAACAGGAGTAAATACACTGATGGGTCACCTTACAGAGAAGTCAGTGTAGGGTGCAATAATAAAGGAATTTATTTTGCATATCAGGCACTTTGCATGGCTTCTCTATGCAGACTGCTGGATATAACACCACTTACCCCTCAGTAAAGAGTCTGTTTTGCACAGAATAAAGTTGTTCTGCACACTGGCTGCCTAGACAGGGGCATCGTTCCTGTGCAGTGTGAATGCTGAGGAAAGAGTGCAAAATACCTGTAAATCCTACTTTGAGACATTCTCAGCTATTTCAGTGCTAGCTTTCAGATTGCCTGCTTAAAGCAAAACCCAAAACACCACGTTTTTGCAGGTGTAAAGGCTGACTGCCAAGAAATAATAATAATGAAAACTCCACAAATATTTTTTCTGTCTTTTTTAGCTGCAGCTGTGATTAAGTCTGAATATTTTACAGAAACAACCTATACTGTGAGGGTGATAAGATACCTTAAAAACTGTGCTTATTTAGTCTTGCACAAATCAGTTGTAATGTTGGATTAGTAACTGTGTAATTCTCCTATGGTGTTTCAGGCTCAGGAGAAAAGAGCTGTGTCTCAAAAACACTCCAGAGTTAATCAGGGATGTGGCAGCATCTGCTTAAGAGAGACCCATAATTGAATCATCCCTAATTAACCTATCACCTCAACAGAAGGGAATAGGATGTTGGTACCACTACTGTAATGGATGAGAGAGATGGGAATGGAAATTGGGAAGGACGAGGGAAAGAGAAATAAAGCAATTTGCCTAATACCTAGTTTTATAACAAATTTTGAAGGAGGGAGGGAATAGAAATTAAAGTACATGAATCATTAAATCTCTTCAGTATAGTTAATCAGGCTGTAGTTTCAAAAACATTTGAGTATATTTACATGTTAATCAATGCATTATTTAGGTCCAAGAAATGTTTTCTCCTTTGTATAGTGTGGGCTTTTTACAGTATTTACAGATTTTTTTTTCTTATTATTACTGCTGACCTAATTTGAATTTATAATAATTATAATTTCAAACTAGGAAAGAACCCTTTGAAAACTAGTGGGCAGAAAATAAAAGCAATGTCAGAGATCTCAAAGAGGAAATAAAACATCTGTTGTACGTTTATTAAATGAAATGCCCACACAAATCAAAATGAGAAGCATTTCCTATTTGAAATACATCTCACAGATGTACAGACCAGATCCTGAAGAACACTGCTTGATTTAATATTGTTCTATTTCATGCTATATAGCTAATATACAATAATTGCAATTTGTTTCATGCAGTGCCCTGCCAGACTGTTTTAGATTATTTGAAGACCGTACTTCAGCATCACAACCAGCTTATGGTACCACAGCCAACGGACCATCCAACTGAGGTAGTACACAGAGAAGACAAGCTACATCTTTTTATGTCTGAAAATTCGTTGAAAACATGTAGGCAAATAAATCAGTAGGCACTGGAAGAATTTATTTAGTAGCAAAAAATATGTAAAATCTATTGTTAAACTATCATTCTTAGGTACAGTAATTCCCCAAATGGAGGAGACTCATCAGTAGTGCAATCTAGAATGACTTTACTGAGCAGCATGCAACTCCCCCCATCAGCTTCAGCTGCACTTGCCTTGCTTTGGGTATTTTTTCTCTCACCTTTCCTCAGAAACATCACTTTTTTGGTAGGAATTTAGGCTAGGGCTAGCTTGGTGAAAACTGTAGCTGGGTGATTGGCAGTGGCTGCTGGTACCCAGGGGCTGCAGCCCACGTGTGGGGGTTACCAACATGTCATGTGTACAGACACAGACACACGTGTGTAGCCCTGACGTGGTTAAATACATGTTTTCTTCATTTTGCAGCCTGACCCACATTCTGTAAGTCTGTGGAGAGCTCCTGCTTTTCAGAAAGCATCTCAAACCAAGTGTTGATTGCTGACAATTTTGTACTTGATACAGAGTTTGGGCATTTTTGTAATTATGATCTTTTTAAAATGTTGCAGTGAAAAAGCAGGACATTTAAGTCCTCCCCTTCTCTAGAAGGTAGATGTATGCCTCTGTCAGCTCTAGTCTCTAGTGTAACTCACCTTAATTTTTGCTCCAGTGTGTTTCTATCGAGGCTCATAAAAATGCTTGAAATTAAGTGATTTTGTTAAAACTTTTCTCATTTAGACTGTCTGTATTTGAGATTCTTGCTATGCATGTTTTGGTATATGTGTCCATGTCCATTCACAGAAACAAAATCAGAAGAGAGAAGACTTAGGTCTAGTCTGATGTCCCTTTGCACATTTTGTAGCAATTCAGGGTGTGCATCACTTTGCTCCTCCATTCAGTTTTATCCTGTGCAAATTGATACATGCATATTTATATTTGTATATATCACTAGTTTTTATCAATCAACTAATATTCTAAAGATTCATTTTCCTTTTTTTAATGCCCTTTTGCTTAACCAAAATTTCCAAGTACTGAAAAAACTAAGGCCATTCTGTAATGCCCCACAAGGAATAACTTGTCATAATATGACATAATTTTTCATTCGATTAAATACATAGATATTAGTCTTTTATTTGTGAACTTCTTCATGTACAAATACAAGCACAAAGGCATTTGTATTTTGATTCTTCTTTTAAGGTCTGCATATTTCATTTCTAGGAGGTTTTCTGTTTGTTTTAATTTAATGACTGCTGGACAAACCAAACCACATCATATATTTAGCAAGAATGTTTTGCCCAGAAGTGCTTTACTTTCAGAGGAAGCAATGAAAGTGTGTCTGTAGCAGGAACCCAGTAATTGTTTAACAGAGTAGCATCACATTATATCATGCCTTTGGGGAAGAATGAGGAAAAATATCCTAAATTTCTGGGAGAATAAGAGAGAAGCATTATAAAATTGAGGCCGAGGAAGTACGAAAAATTTATTACCTTCTCCTCAGTTAATATGAATGTGAGCTCTCATGAAAATGAGATGTTGGGCCTTTCTGCACCCTATATCCATCAGGAAATATATATATAAATACAGAGATAGCTTCTAAGATAGCTTGCAGCTTAGCAAAGCCACATATGAGCATCCATCCTTAATGCACATGAGTAAGCCTGGAGCCTTCCCCTGTGCAATGGGCTTGCACTGCATAAGCCCTGCCTGCCAGGACTTAAGACAGTGCCTACAGAGTAAGCTGCAGCTTCTACGTTGCACTGGTGTCTGTAAGAATGATCCTTGCTTCACTAGATGTTTTTTGTCATAGGGAAAAAATAGGTTGCAGAAATCTAAGGTAGGAAAATAATTGACTTTTGAGGAGCTAGGTGCTGAAAATAGTAAGTACCAACATGAGTATCACATGCTCCTGTGTACTGTTGGAGTGGAACAAGCCAAGGAAGTATCATGTCAGCTCCCCCTGGGATAGTGTGGTCACATTTGTTTAGGGAAGGGTATAATACCTCCAAAGAGCTTTCCATGCTGCCGCTCTGGTCTTCCTCCTTCCCCAGCCCCTTCACCATGCTGGCAGAGGGACAAGGAGCTGGACTGGATGGCAGGTAATGTTCTTTCATTGCAAAGCTCATCATTCTTACTATTGGCTTCCCAGGGTCTTGTGTACTTGGCAAAAATGAAAGCAGCTGCTTGTATCATGAATGAAGGGGGAGAAAGTGACCCTGACCCTTTTACAGTGGTGTGAGGAGACAATGAAGTGTGAAGAGAAAGTCCTAAATTGTAACAGAGCTAGACTGTAGGTGAAGGGTCTTTCTGCTAGGGATTACAAGCTTCAATTGACAAGCTACAGGGGGAATAAAGTGTTGAGTTGTTTCGCAGGGAGTGGCCCCTCAGAGAGACAAAACCCATTTCTTCCTTTATATTTTGGCTTCCTTTGCAGAGTTTTGGATTTGCCTGTGGCTGTCTGTGCCAGCAGCTTGCAGCAAGGCAAACGAGTAACAGATAGTCACAAAGGCTCAGCTCCCGGTGATGCCATCCCCACTGGGAAGTGGTGCTACTCTAGATCATACAGATTATCTAGTGACCCCCTGAGCACCATCTTCGTTAAATTCAATTTTCCATATATTTATCAAACTTGCAAAGAAATTAACAGCAAATACCTGTGGAAAAACTTCAAAGATGCTCTCAAGCTGTCTCCCAAGATGCTATAATAAATATATGAAAGAAGGCAAGGGTAGTCCTTTAAACAGTTTTCAGATATCAAAGGCCTGGAAGTGAGGAGAACTTTGCAGCTGTTGCCCACAAATTCAGCAAGTGGCTGATTGCTCCACTGAGCATCAGACCCTTGTTTCTGTGGCTCACTGCAAGCTCCTGTCTAAGCTGAGGCTATACGAAGAGTTTACTAATTGAGCTTCTAGATTTATGCATTTTGATAAAGAGGTGTAGCTGTAAAAGTGAATGAGTCTCTAGGAGGGTGTAGTTTGGGGGTTTTGTGTACTTCAATTATTTCAAGTATATTAACAGTACCATCTTACATTAATTGGGTAATCCTGGACCATAGCATTTTATGGGCAACAAGAATTAAATACAATTTAGGAACAATTGACTTAAGAGGGCTTATAAAGTTATGTGGATTACAGGAATCCCCATAATTAGCCCCACAGCATTCATTTAATGTTGGAATATCGTAGCACACAAATTATGAAAGTTAAAAGCAAAATTTCATTCCGGCTGACACAGTGGCATTTCTGTAAAGCAATAATTTGAGTTATTACAGCATTCATTAATAATAATAAAGCTTTTAGTTTTCATAGTTCCTTTATTTATTTTCTTTACATTTTTCACAGTAACATAACTGCTGTCAAGTTTCAGGTGTGTTCTACAGAAGTAATAAATTTATTATAAAAATAGACCAAAAGAGTCACCTCCAAAGTAAACTGTCAACTGTGATGAAGTGATGCATTTGATCATGCTCTTCAAAGACTCTTTTTATGCATTTTAATATATTAAGAAGAAACGTTATAGTTAAATAATATACCCAGTCACTGATTCTTAACTCTTTTTAACCTGCTTGTTAAAATGGAAATTATCAAAAGCCACCTCTCAAAACGTATTCCTCATGCCTCACCCAATTTTGAGTTCTGGAAAATGGAAAAGTAATTTTTAAAGTATCCATTCTCAGTAAGAGCAATGTTCACTTTGGGTTGTGTTTCACTGTCAGTATTGTGGCTAATTAAAAAGTGTATCTTTTATTGCAGCTGACATTTTTACTTATTTGCCTTGTAAAATAAGCAACAGAAGTATTTCACTTTTTCAGGGGAGTAAGCAGCTGCTGAACAACTACCCTGTCTACATCACTAGTAAACAGTGGGATGAGGCTGTAAATTCTTCCAAGAAAGATGGACGACGGCTCCTGCGCTATCTCATCAGATTTGTTTTCACAACCGATGAGCTTAAGTACTCATGCGGCCTTGGAAAAAGGAAAAGGTCAGTGCAGTCAGGAGAGACAGGTCCTGAAAGACGTCCTCTGGATCCAGTAAAAGTAACATGTCTCAGAGGTACTGCATCTTTTCGCTCAGTGTCCACCATATGTGATCTCATTTCACCACATTGGCTCTGGCTCAGTAGAAGCATTTGGCTGACAGTTGCAGAACTAGAAGGGGTTTCACAGGCAGGTGACAAGCAGTCAGAAACCCTCCACTTTCTTTTATACATACATACATATATGTATGTATTATATATGTATTTTGGGGTTTTTTGATGGGAAAAAAATAAGGTTGCTTATTTGAGAAAGGAGAAATGCAAGACCACATGTCACTAATACAATTTAAACAAAGAAGCAAATCCAGATAATCCTGATTACACTCCTTTATAGTAAACTATCAGGGTACTTTTTAACACTGATAAGGAACAAAACTAACCAAAGGAATCATTATAGCCTAATGTGTAGAAGAACACAGTGGAGTTAGAAGCTAACCGAGTCTCAAGTGTCTTACAGGGTAAAGAATATCTACAGATTAATTACCTACAAGGTGTATACAAAGGTGTTGTTAAGCATTTAACTTCTTTTTTGGCATAGTGATGCAACATTGCCTGAAAAATTGCCTGAAAAAGTTAGGGAACAACTTTCCCCCATGTTTAGCCTTAAACAGAAAGGGGAGCTTTGCAAGCATTTCACAACGTCAGAGAGTGAGGATATTGGACAATACAAAGAAAGGGTACAGACTGAGAAGAATGTTCTGTGCTTTCATTTCCTAAAATTGTTTGAAAGGCCCGGTACCAAGCTTTATAATAAAACATACAAACCAGGACGTATTAAAGCCCAATTAAAAATGCCTCTTTAGTATCAACATCTGCATTTTATAAATGCATATGTTTATTATTTCTTTAATTAACTCCTAGTTAACTTTATAGTATTCTGTGAGCACATACATGAAATTTTGGTTGAACTAACTCAAGAATATTTACTAATCAATGCAATGTAAAAAGCTATATTGTGGTCATTCAGCGATAAAAATATCTTTAATCATTCAACTGGAGCACAAAGTGGTAATATACATCAGATGGCGCCTCTTCCTTTCTAGGGCAGAAGAATCCAACAGGGCTAGGTAGATAGATTCCTGATTGGGGTGCATTGATGTAACCAGGTAATGAACTCAGATTTTGCATACAGGCAAATTTGACAAAGAGGCTCTTTTTGTACTACCAAGGAATCTTTTAACCTGCTATATGATACTCTACCAGACCTGAATATTCTATCAGAGCCTAATTGAAGGGCAAATCCATTGCACACTGTGCTGTGGAGGTCTAGAGAAAGATTCAGGGTTCCATAGGTTTTACTAGATACAAATGCTTTAATATTTACTAAGTTACTTCAAATTTCACCTAATAATTTACAAGCAGAGTGTTGATGCCCTTTTCTTCCCCCTGCCTCCCAAAACTAACAGTAAACCCACCTGTACATGGACTTCTGTTTATGGCCACTCTCCTTTCTGGGGCCCTGGACATACACAATATGGGGAGCACTCCTTGGGAGAAAGAGGGAATGGTAATTTCTTTAATGTTCAGAAGCTTGAAGAGGAAGCCAAAACATTCAGTATGTAAGGACCAGCTAAGAGAACAGAGTAGACAGCTCTCCCTTTGGGCTTTCATGCATGGGTGGGAACATGACAACTCTACTCAGTGCTGAGACTTGACCACTGGCTCCTTCCCATTTACAAAGCCAAGGTAACAAGTTTCTGATTAATTCTCAGGCAATGGCCAATTGCATCTTTCCCCCAGAGCAGAGAGTGCAAACTGGTTCTTTCTGTGCAGTCAGAGTAGTTTAAATACCTATAAACATTTCTAATATATCCCTACAACTGACTAGTGTCTGGAACCAGCTTTAAAACAGATTGGCATGCTTAAATTATAGCATTACTCCTTTACGTGGTAACCATTTCTCTAAGAAAAAGGCAAGCCTGTGGAGACACACATGAGCATAACTAGGAAGAAATCACTGTTGCCTGTGCGGATTTCCAGGGAAATGAATTTAAAACAGAGATCGCTATCACTATTGCAGACACTGCTGGAGGAACCATGCAAAAATCACATCCTAATTGTCCAACAGATGAGATACCTTGCAGGCACAGGAACTCATGTAAAAGCACAGCAGTCCCTGTCTCGAGATGTGGTGACAGTAATGAAGTTACCTTACACCACTTATTGTGCTGTTGGCTTGTCAACAGTAGAAAATAGAATTTAAAAATATCCTGGGACACACAATGCTGCATGAGGGAATAACTAATATTACAGAATAAATAAGAAGCTCAGTTTCTGTATGAGTTATAGTGTATGCAATATCTCTAATAAGGTGTCCTCACATTTAAAATTGTATTTGGATGTTTTAAAGCCCAAATACACCTATTTGAACTGTGTCTAACAGTTACAACTCTAGAATCGGTAAGACACCTTCTGCAAGGTCTAGACTATTACATGTCAAAGGATCTGAAAAATAAATTATAAAAAATGTAATCATCACATACAAATAGCTGCATGTGGAAGCAGCAGCTACTTAAGTAGCCAAATTACATGCAGTACAATTCATTTTCTCCTGCATTGAAAACTATTGCAAGGCTGACAACTCAGCCCTCTAATCTTGTTTAGCTATTTCTAAGGCCAGTTTAGTCTCAGAAAAAAAGATTCGAAATAAAGGGAGAGGAAAAGAGCAGAACTTAAAAGAAAAGATATCCCAAACAGAAAGGAACATCAAACTGAAATAATGGCAGTGACATTTTCCAGCAGGTTGTGGGCTCCTGCAGCCTGCAGGTGCTGAAGCAGCCAGCAGAGGGAGGTCATAAAGATCCACGACAGCAATCACCATGAGGTATAGACACCAACAGGTTTCAAACTAAATACATCCCATTCATGTATTTTGACATGTATTGCACATGCTGAATCACAGCTTCCACTTCGAATTAGTTCTCTTTATTTCCACAAGAAGGGATTTTGTCTCCAGGTCCCACATGTCACCTAATTAGCTCAGGTGTAACAGCATACACTGCATGTGGAGAAACACACTTGTGCAGCAATGAAATAGGTCCAAGTGGCATTATCATGGCATCCTCCATAAGGCTTTACTTCTGCTTAAGTAGAGCAGTAATACCCCTGTTTATTTCACAAGAGCTTTTTACGCCTGAGCAATAACAAATGCTGCAAAGGCAAGCTGTGTTTTATCCTTGCATGTTTTCCTGCAGAGTTCATTAGGATGCACTGTACTTCCAACCCGGACTGGTGGATGCCATCCGAAGAGCAAATAAACAAGGTATTCAGTGACGCAGTAGGACACGCTCGTCAAGGACGTGCAGTGGGGACTTTCCTTCACAATGGGAACTCATATTATGAAGGGACTGACCATCCAGGATCACAGGATGAAGTCTTCAACAGAGGTATGCAAGATGGATCTGGCGATTGATGGAAGTGAGAACCACTTCATACAACAGTAGCAACCAGTTAGTTTAGGAGAGACTATTTGTTAAACATACTTAACCCTGCTGTCATTTAAGAGTCCAAAGCACGTTTGAACGCATACTGCATACATTTCAGCTTCTCCATCCTACTGCATCCCAGTTAACAGAAAGAAATCCATTTTAAGGCCTGCATTATAAGATTTCTCAGTGCCTATTATTTCCAAATACTTCATAGCACCCTCAAAGGGAAAGTGCAGCTCATTTCATCTAGTTTTAGGGGAAAGG
Source organism: Anabacerthia variegaticeps (assembly GCA_035583185.1). NCBI lineage: Eukaryota > Metazoa > Chordata > Aves > Passeriformes > Furnariidae > Anabacerthia > Anabacerthia variegaticeps. Next base: position 49,119,733 of record JAWWEW010000131.1, read on the forward strand.
TCATTCAAAAACTATAAAAATGTCAAAAGAAACAGCAGCTACTATCTCTTCTGCCTATTGATAACAACCCCAGGCCTGGACCCAGAACAGGTGGGGGCTGTTTGCTTTCCTTGAATAGAAGAAGTAAGAACAAGTCTGCACACTTGTAACAAAAAAAATACAGAAAAACAAACAAAAAAAACCCCAACAAAACAGAAAATAATATAATTATAAATGCGCCCTTAAAATACTGCACAAGACGAAAGATTCAGGGACTTCCTTAGCCAACTCTGCCAGGAAATTAAGCTTCCGGGTAAAACAGCAGCACTCATCAACAGCAGAATCCTTCAAAGGCCCAGAACAATAACGGGCACTTCTAACAGCTAAAAATTGCATTGCATATCAGATAAACAGTATATTCATCTAGATTTCTAGAGAAGTAGAGTTGATCATGACAGTTTTCATTAAAACAAGATTGCGAAAAACAAATTGCCATTTCAGAAGACAGATTTCGCATTGTCTACTGCTATTCTGCAGCCATATTGTGTAGCTTTAGAGGCTTCAAATTGCCTTTTCTTGGGTTTGCTTTCATTTGTGTTTTATATCCATTCCTTGAAAGAAATGACACAATGTGCTGGTTTTGCTCAGAGCTGGATTCAGGGAGGGGTTGGGCAAGAAGAGTCTAGTTTAGACTTCTGTAGTCAATAAACATACAGTCTAGACTATTTAAGAGCTATAAGAAAAGAGCTGTTGGAGCAGAATTCACAACGGTGCACAACACTGGAAGCAGATACTGGCTTTAAAAACAAAAATCAGTCTAACTTTGATTTTAAAGGTTTAGGATTCCATTGTCCCTCCAAATTGATGCACTCCAGAAATGGGTAAAGCCAAAGAAATTAAACCTTTCCACATCGGGGATGTTTGCATCTCCTTACCCTTATCTGGTTGCTCAGGCCCGTGCTGGCATCCTTTACAGCCTGAAACAGCTCTTCTTGAGACAGCATTTCCCCACTGGCAGGTACAGGGAACTGGTTTTTGTAAAGAAAGCTCACTTCACTTTTGACCGTCCTTAGTGCTACCTCATCAGCCTCGACTCTCCTGAATGCATCTCTCACAGTCCCCAGCTTTCCTCACCACCCTGTGCAAGCCACAAGAGTAGCTACTAATTGTTCCTTTTACCCATCTCCTCTCCTTCCCAACCTTCTCCCTGCACACCAGGCAAGGCAGGAGGCATCCAGCCCCTTCCTCAGAGACCAGGAAGGACTGTCTGGAGTGCAGCGCTCCTCTAGCCCCAGCCTGGCCACAGGAGCTCAGCTCGCCCATGCAATAGCTTCTTCCTGCCATCTGCCTTCTCTTTGCCTGCGGTTGTGACTGGTCTCTCATGGCCCATGGGGCACCTCAGGACACGGGCTCCACCGTGCACTGCCATAGACAGGACCTCGCTCAGCCAGGATATGCTTTAGGCCCTTAAATGTCCAATACCTCTCGGTTCATTTTAATTTTGGTCGATTTTTAAAAGGGGGTTCAGAGGCACTCACTGTTCCCAAATTAACTGATTTATTTTCTAAAAGTCAATTAGCAGTTTAGTCACACAGGACCTCACTAGACCAAGGGGTTTGGAACAGCATCCCCTCATTACAGGCAGGAGGTGACTTTCTTGGAGTGATCAACAGCACATGGTGGCCTCCAGAGAAGAAACTCAGTGTACAGAAATGTCACAGTACAGATATCCTATAGTAGCTTTTTGGTGTTGAACTTACACTTTTTTAAAAAGAACTATTATAGAAGATGTTACATTGCTCAGATGGTGTAAGTCTTGCTGGTCTATGTTTAATGTGGTGACACATGCCAGAACTATTTGGTAGAACATGTCAGAACATGTAAGTCAACATTATACTGTAAATTTGTCCACAGCGATACGTATCATGCTGTATTTTTGTAAACATTGTGATGGTTTCCTTTCAGATGTTTAACTGTATGATGTTAAAGATAGAAACATTTCATTTTTAACAGTCTCAGAACAGAATTACTGGACTGGACAGACCTCTCACCTGAAGATTTGCTGAAATAACTAGTAAGCCTAGCTTTATTTTTAGAGTAAAAAGCATAGCCAGCATCCTGAAACCATTCACAATCCCCTTCTCTCATATTGTGCAAAATAACCAAAAGTATAATTTCATCCTGAAAGCCACTTTGGCAGTAGAAATGGCTTTGCAGGTTTGGACCTTTTTTTATGAACAAAATTTTGCCCTCAATTGCTTATGTGCACTGGCCAGTGACATGAATCATAGCCACATACACTAGCTCACATTTTAGTTTGTTTGGTTTTAAAGTAACAGTATAAAAACTTTTCTCAGTTGTCTGTCTTTAATTGCTGTCATGATCACTTGACCCACCTGTTTCATTTTTAAAACTCCAAATCTTCCACAACAGCTTATTCCAGTTAATTTTTACATGAGGTATTATAAATTCATACACATTGAAGAGTCTAAATATCCGCAAGATGTTAGGTATAATAGAATGGGACCTGAAATAATAGATAGCACATAAGCCTTTGCAGAGCAAGATATCCATATTTAAGCAGTGTGCTTTGTAAGCCAGCACATCCCTTCCCAGCTCTGCGTGTAGACAGCAGGCTTGCAACAGAAGGAAACTGCTATCTATCATGTCACTCCAGAAAGTCCCAGGAGGATAGAGATTCTTGTCTTATCCTTCCATACGCTTTAATCTTACTGTCATTTATGCATCTACCTTCTCAAACTTTGTGTAGCTAAGTACCGCACGCCCATCTGTGCCAACATGCCTTCGCTATATTTTCTATGACAAATATTTGTGGAGAAACTGTGATTAAAAAAAAAAAAACATTAATCCTGATATTTTTATTGTTATGGTGTAGTTAATTCTATGAATACTTTCTAATGATGATTGTACTGTGTAGAGTAAGTACAGGTTAGGGATAGACCTTTACCAGATACTGTACAAAAAAAAAGTGCATAGTGTAATATAGACTAGTAAGGTTTTTGTGACAATTTCTATAGGATGTGTGAATTGTTTTCTATGTGGCAACACACATTTCTTTTAAAGAATATAAAATCTTAGAGAATTTTTTAAACAGTCAATATTTTTTAATTATAAAGACATTTGTTACCTACAGTTTAATATTTCAGGTGTTAATTCTAATTTGAATATTGGTTTTATTACTACATACCTCCAGTTCCATTTGTTCTGTTGCATAAAAATGCACAATAAAAGTTAGTCTCTGGTTAACCTGTCTCTCTCTTTCTCTATAGGCATTGTTATGTTGGTGTGACAGCCATCACAACTGGTTCTCACTATAAATATATATTAAAAGGTATAGGTTTAGATGTATATAAAAAGCTAGAGCATTTTTTGCATTAAATGCTTGTTTGATATGATGCACTAGCAAGTACAGTGAAAGATTATGAGGAATTCAAGTATGTATATAAAATAATTTTCACTTCAAAATACAACCACATAGATTTATGTGCTGGTTAGATAGAAAGACCGCTCAAAGTGGGTACCCGTCTACAATCTTAAGACCTGGATTTTCAAGCAGTGAAGTTTAAATCCCATTTTAATTCAAAATTCAGTGATGACTGAATGTAATGTCTCCTGTTCTCTTAAAAGCTTTAGAGAATCCTGAGTCCAGATAATCTGTACAGGAATTACAATGACAAACATTGACCTTGGCAAACCCCTTCTGCAGGGCTGTGAAGCAAGACGGGCCTGACCACAGGCTGGTGTCAGCCTTTTGAACTTGTTGCCAAATATTGCCATTATAAAACAACACTTTTAGGTGCCTGTAGTGCTGCAAAATTAACTGTGACTGAGTGGGTATTTTCTAGACAGGGGGCTTCAGCTTACTATATTTACTTGTTTGTGAAACTAATGAAAACAGTTATTAGTGAAACTCTCACCAAAAAAAATTCAAGTGATTCTGAGAAATGGAGGCAAAAAAAAAATCTATCTTAATCCTTATGGGAAAAAAGAATTATAATTAATTCCCTTCAAAAAGCTCTGACTTCCCAGACTTCTGGGCAATGGCTGGAAATAGCAAAGGGTAGATCCAGATGCAGGAGTGAACAGGAATGAGCTGTGGGGAAACCAACAGGGTGAGGGGCAGTACAGGTAGGAACTAAGCATGGAAAGCTGGCAGGGAAGGAGAGCACATAGCTAAGGAACTAGAGGCAGCAACTGGGTTTCTGAAGCTTTAAGAGAGAGAGATTAGGTGTAACAGCAGAGCCTGTGAGGAGTTGGTAAGCATGAGAGGCAACACCTGGGGCTGGGCAGGCAAAGGGAAGGGGTAAGGAAGAGGTACCTGGGATGGGAAATAACTGAAGGGGAACAGGCAGCACAGCTTGGGGTTCTAATTCAGTAATGTCACATTTTATCACTCTTCCACTAAATACCTGTTAAACATACTGGTAAAGAAATTATTAAACTGTGCTCCTGCTCTACCACAAAAGCACTGCCCACCTGCTGGCAGTTACATCTTTGCTGAAGGCTAGGATGTTCCTGAAGAGATCATTCAAGGTCCAAGTCAGACATTGAATCTCATTCATATGAAGGAATTTAGTTTTTACCTGATTTGTTTAGAATAGGGTCACATTCAAGCTCACACTATAGAAGTCTTTGTAATCTTACACATTGCAAAAATCTTGCCTTCAGGAGTTCAGATAGGCAAGAATGGCTGCTTTCTCTGTCTCCTTCCCTCTGCTGAGGCACTGACTGAAGCCAGTGGACTGAGGACTGTTAGAACAGGAAGCTCTTCCATGACAGTGAGGCTGAAACAGCAGTCTCAGGGAACACAGCAGGAGGCAGCACACTTCAAACTTCAGCCCACAGTGCTCAGGACTGAGACAGTTCTACCTCTTCTTTCATAGGGGTTTTGTGAAGATTAGTGCTACTGAGGAATCAGAGCTATAGTGCTAAGCACAACAGAAAAGCCCTCGAAGACAGCAATGAGCCTGCAGAATAGTTAGAGTGCATGCAGTACATAAAACCAGGCAGATCAAATGAGGATGAAACAAATGCCAAATCACTGATGAAGGAACACCATCCTCCTGCAGAAGCCTGGGGCATGGGGCAACAGCAGCAGTGTAAAGCAGACATACGGACCCCCAGCCACAAGGAGACTGAGATGCATTTGCACAACAGCATTCATTTTGCTCTCTCCTAACAGCTGAGTCCTTTAGACACTGGTTTCACAATGTTCTCTCACCACAGCTTTGTGATCAACTAGCTCATGCAGCACGGACAACAATACCTGGTGAGTACAGACCTGCAAATTTTAGCTTCTGTTTGTAAACATGAACATAGATATCTCAAAGAGAACAGGGAAGAAAGAACTCATCTTTCCTTACCTGACTTAATTCTGCTCATCTGCACCATGGGTAACTACAAATGGTCCACAAGTGCTTCAGCAGGAGGAAAATGTGAATGCAACTCTAGGTGACAATCATATAAATCTTAAGTTATTGATAGAGCAAACCAATACCACTGATGTGACTTGGCCACTCCTTTAGTGGGACCTATTTAAATCAGCGTCTCTGTCTTGTTTTTTCCTAGCAAGTTCATACAGGAACAGCACTCCACAGATAAAGTTTCCCTGCTGCAGCAGGATGTCCCTTGGAATACTGGGCAGATCTCTCTATATAACCTTGCCCCTTGAAAACAATAACACTCTTAACGCAGAATCTTCAACATCTGAAGTAAAAAAGCAGCTTCTACTGCAAATGTATGGTGTTAAGGGAGAAAAAAAGCCACACCAGCAGATTAATTACCTGAGCGAAGGGAAAAAAATCTGACATGGACTTACACAACAGTGTTGGGGAAAAAAGCTAAAAAGCCCTTTTGTCCTTAAAAATGCTTTAAACTTTCCCTCTTATCTGACAGATAAAATTGCCTCAACCTTGGCTGTCTTTGTAGGAAAATGGAGAGAAAAAGGTTTGCTAATTACAGAAAGTAGTTTCCCATTAGAAAAGTTAATATTAAATTTAGTTCCCGCTTAGGAACAGAGTCAATAGCATAACAGAAGAAGTCTAATGAAACCTTTTAAAAAGACCTAGTAACCTGAGTGAAAAACTAAAGTCTTCTTGCAAAAGGATGTGAAACTGAATGAGCCAACAACTGAATTACTTACTGAACTGAAGGAAGAGGGTTTGTTTTGTTTTATTTTTTAAAGGATAGTCCAAAACAAGAAGCAGAGAAGCAAACAGTCCCAACACAGTTTTTTGACAAAAGAAATGTGAAGAAAACACCTAGGGTACCTTTCCTATCCACAGCATCAGGAAGACTAATGTCCAATAAAAAGCTTAACCTTGGCACGTTTGTAAACCTACCAAATGCTAGACAGAGCATTCCTATGCATCTCCCTCAATGATCCAGAAGTGTCCCATTGCCTGCCAAGCAGCAGGAACACAGATTTTTGGAATTAGTCTCCTCCACCAAAACCCCTTGTTTTGAACCACCCGGAGACCAAAGTTCTACAGTGAAGGTCAGAACCACAGAAATCAGTGCAAGTCATAAGGGGGAATAAGCAGAATGGGTTAAAGCCACAGCCTTACTAAAATGTCTTTCATTAAGGTTACCAAATCATCCAAATTCATTAGGATCTTCTTCTACAGTATTTTATTTTTGCTGAGATCTCAGATCTCTTTCATGAGAAATACAATCAATGAGGTGCAAATCTACAGCCAGAGATACCTACGTACAATTATAACATGCAAAGACACAAGTTCGTATATGAATGTATTTGTATGTGCCTCAAATGCAAGATGGACTTTCTTTATGACTGCCTTAGGGAAAAAAACCAACCAAGATTCTGAGATTCTGACCCTGAACTTAATGCTTTGTGTATCCAGAGTGGCCTGATTTGTTTCAGTGGTAAACTGCTGTTCAATCAGTACTTTGTGTGAAGAAAAGAAATACTTCTCTAAAACATTGAATATCAGTTTAAACTAGAGCACTGAATAACATTGCAGCCACCTCACTGGTAGGAAGGAGAGTCTAGGAAAGATCCTACTATGCCTCAATTCAACACCAGAACTGAAGGAGTCTTAATTAGGAGGAAAAAAAAAAAACAACCAAAAAAAAAAAACACAATTCACAACAAAGCCTGGGCAAATCAATATAGGTAATTTACTAGAAGCTGACCCATCACAACTTCTGTGAAGGCAGAAATTAAGAAATTGTGTCCCTTTTCCTAAGGTTTTAAAACAAAAGTTTTATTGAAATGGTAAAGGAAGGTTTACTTTTCATGAAGTCCCTCATAAAATACTAGGAAACACAGACAAAATTCATTCTTGAACAGCATTGTTAAGATCACCTCCAACCAGCCAACTGCAAGGTCCCACTTCAACCCATTATCCACCACTTAACATGATTATTTAAGAATGTTCTTTCAGTGAATACCACAAATGGTAAATAAGGGATTTTGAAGATTCCAAGTTACATCACGCAGAAAGACAGCTCTCTCCGTCTCTCTTTTGAAGTGGTTGAGGCCACTTGCCTGGTTATTCAGACAGCCCAAAAGACAGTCCAATATTTGGACTTGACCCCAGATAGACAAGGCCGTTAAGTCTGTCCCTTCTCTGCTCAGGCAGATCTTGGTTCATTGGGGG
>JAWWEW010000131.1:49127369-49194869 GCA_035583185.1 Anabacerthia variegaticeps
CCCCCCCCCCCCCCCCCCCCCCCCCCCCCCCCCCCCCCAACAAAAAAACATCAAAACCACCAACCACACAAAAAAAACCCCACAAACAAAACAAAGCCAAAATTTTTCCCACAGTATCTTGCTTGACCACCTCATTTCTGCTATCTAATACCATACAGACAAAAACTCCAGAGTTTTTCAAGCTTCTCCACTTCATCACCCAGGCTGCTGGCATTTTTGACTTTTCTTTCCAACAACATACAGATTTTTTTAGCCTAATTACAAGTAGTTCTTTCCATAACTGGATAAATCACCAGTTTTATCAGTATTAGTGATAAAAAGTGGCACTTTAATGAATCAGACAGTACATTAAATCCCTTCTAAGCTGACTGATTTCAAGCTTTTTCTTAAGAGGCTTGGACAGCTTTGCTGGGATTGTGAAACTACGGTTACTATGCAAGTCTAATACATAAACCCAACCTCTTCAAGGAATTTTCTCCATACCCTTGACTATACACAGACATACAACCCACCTGTATCACTACCTTTTTTTCTTGTCATCCTTACTTCTGGATCAGGGCATGTAGTCCAAACTGGAGACAGTGCCAGTGGCACCTCTGAGCCAGGCAGAAAGAGCTTTCTCTGTACTGGCAAAGAAACTGCACTCTTCAGAGGGCGGGGGTGAATAGGATGAAAAGGGGAGTTGCCAGTACACAGTACTAATAAACAGAGCTTGGCTCTCCAGGGCAGGTTGCTCCTTAAAAGTGTGTGGACTCTCAGCATCACAAAGCCAAATTGAATAACTAGTACAAATAGATGGATATAACCTTTCTTTTGCATCCATAAAATAGTTATATGCCTTTTCAATTTAGAAACATAGCAAATCATCAGCTGCCTAAAGCCAGTGTTACTGCATACCTTTACAATATATGTAAAATTGCTTAAACTAAGAGAACACCACCTTTACCAGCTATGTAACATTTTACTGAGTAATTACAAGTTCCAGGCATGATACAGAGTGTACCAAATTCAAGTATAATTACAAAACAAGGAACATATGCAGGTAAGTATTTAAATGTCTACACCTCACAAATCGAAATTACTTCTCCATACTAATATGGAGTAACCAAGACACAGAATGAAAAAGCCAATAAAGCAAGGGGGGGGGGGGAGGGGGGACAGGAGGGATGGTGGTGAATTTGATTAAAAGGCTGCATGGAAAAATAGATTTCAACTTTGAGATTGCCCTTTGAAAGTTCTACCACCAGCAAAAATCGTCCCTGTTAAGTTTCAAATTTAATACAATTTTGGCAATAGCCAAAATGCTTTCCAAAAGCTTTAGGCATTTTTCAACTGCTTCTCACATAGTCCTTCAGCATATTTAATTTTAAAAGAAACTTTAAAAATCCCCTTTATATTACATCATTTATACATCATTGCATTATTTTTCTTCTGACTTCAGATTTGAAGCAGCTGATCACAACCTCGAAAGTTTTAAACACAGTCTAAATTTAGATTACAAAAATCAAACTTATGCTAGAGTGCGGACCTGTATTCCACTATTTTAACAGACTCCTTTTTCCCATAACGGCACTTTGAATGTTGGCTACACAAACATTAGGCTAACTGCTAGTGTAATGCTTATAAAAAATAACCAAGACCCTTTATTTTAATTGGTGGCTTTGACTCACACAGAAAATGTCCACAAGCAGCTAACGCAATACAGAATATTTTCCATCTATCAATAATAATCTGCTATAGTATTTGTCTGTGGTATTTAAAAAGCATACATCCTTCTCACATTACATTTTAAATGTTTTAAGTACTTTTCAGAATGTTATTTAATTTGAAGTCTTGCTTATCCAGAGACATTTAAGCAACTTGAAAAATATGGGCTAACGTATTCACCAATTACAGTCTACTGCAAGAATTCTGTAGACATTAGAACAGAGCACCTTTTTTTTCCCATAACATGTTCAGTATGGTGCTTCAATCATTTCCTGTCTGAAAGAATTAATTCACTTTCTATTTCATTCACTCCACCTCCCATTTCCACAATTAATATTACTCACCCTCCAGCCACCAAACACATACCTCACCAACAAAGCTGCAGATTGAGATTACACCATCACACTTAGCAGCAAAACTAAGTTTTCAGAGGACAAATAGTTTTGTACCTGCAAGGCTGAACACTACATTAGGACATAGTTAAATAGAAGCACTGATTTTAAGTATTGGGGGGGGTGGGAAGGAGGAATTACCCAACTATCAGAATATTGCTACAAGAGAATGTCATACTACCTAGTTTTATGCATTCTAATAAAATACCATTTCTTACTGTTCTTTTCTTCTCCATCATTTCAGGACAAGTTTTTTAGATTGTTTTCATCCTTTCCCATTCCCAAGTGCTTAACATCTTGTGTTTTTTCCTTCCTTGTGTTCTTTTTACCACACACTTTATTTTCATTTGCTTCAGCAAAGCCTGACTAGCTGCAGTTTCTATAGTCCTTACAATGGCTTAATGCTCCTAGTACATTTTATTTTCCTCAAAGGACATGCATTTCAAAAATCTGACTATTGTGCTTTGAAGCCTGGATTTCTATTTCTATTTTTTTATGTCATAAAGATTTGTGTCTTCCTAACAAAAAAGGAAAAATTATTTAAGCTACACAACCCCTCTATAAAAAAAAAAATCTTTTTGGTACATCTCAATTCTCATTTACATTGCGCAGGTAAACTGCAAGAGAGATGTTAGTGGTACCCTCTCTTCAGAGCTAGAAATAAGAATGGAAGCAGCACACTTCTTAAGCTAGAAGTAAAAAAGCACATTGTCACTTTATATTCATTTCTGTAAGCCTTTAGGAAGTGCAGGTTTTGTACAGGAATCAATATTCATCAATTGTTCTACCAAGCCAAAATGCCTTAAGAACATATGACGGTAAAAGGAAACAATTTGCTTTCAAATCTTAAACAATATGCTTCTGTGGTTTCTTCTATAAGGAACACATCTAATTAACTTTAGAAAAAGGATTGTTTCATTTAGATTTTTTTTAAAAAATTACCACATTTTCAATACACAAAGGCTTAAAAACTCTTTGCATCATGCCTGTATTTGATGCACTCATCCTTATTAGAGGTACTTCCATAACGTGTATTTTTTGTTTGTTACAGAAAAAAAGAAAAAGCAGCTGAAATGATAAAAAAGAGAACAGAGAACTGCAATCAGACAAAACATACCTAAAAACCTTCCTTGTACTCTCCCTTATCAAAGAGGGGGCAGTAAAAATCTCTCAATAAAAACTGAGCCTGCAGATATAACTGAAAAAACTGAACCAGCCATGAATCAGAAAACTCAGTTTTGGCTAACATGCTTTGTACCTTTTAAAACAGCAATCACCATTATCAACTATAAATGAACAAGAAGGACATTACAAAATCTGGAGACTAAGAGTAGAATTTAGCTCTGCTATTAAAAACATAAGATGCTCATAATGGCTTGCCCTTCTAAAAGAGTAATTTTAAAAAAGCAGTAAAATCTGCATGGAAATTCAAGGACAGAAAAAAAACGCCTAAAAAAAAAAAACACACACACAAAAAAAAAAAAACCATGAAGATGCAAACTTGTCCTTAAAAAATGTGTTCTCCTGTTCCACAAGTCCCACTGTTTCTAGACCAGAACACAAAACAGCAAACAGTCTCTGTAATACAGTGGTCCACTGGTGTATTTACTGTTATCATATCCTCAATAAATGCTGTAGAAAGTGGAGGGGGAAAGGGAGACCACATCAAATACTGAATTCCAATGTATAAGGGAGAAAATTTAGACTTGAAATCCATTCCGGGGTGAAAGATAATCACTTCAAAATTTTATCTTTTATAGAAAAAACAAATTAAAATCCAGCCAACTTGGGCTTAAAATACATTAAGATCATTCAGTATATTGGAACACTAAGACAATTTTTTTCAAACATCACAGGTTTTACAGAATTAGGAGACACTGCACAGCATGTAAGCAATCTTCCATAAAGCAGAGAGGGCAGTATTATTTTGAACACAATTTGAAAAGACAGAACTTGCAAGGCCAGTCTACAAAAATAAATTATTTTAAAACACCACACCTTTATTGGAAAAAACTAGAATATAACTTTATTGTTAGGTAAATCCCTCCTCCTTCTGCTTAAAACCAATCCAAAAGAATCATTATGTAATTGCATTTGTGTTAAAAGAAAAAACCCACTCCTCCACACTTTGTAAGTTTTCTTTAATTCTATAATGTAAATGTATTTGCTAATCATTTTCCCAAAAAACATTAAAACAGAAGTAAACTAAGTCCTGGACCCACATCACCTCAAAGTTTTTTACTATAAACACAGTTAAAGAAAAAAAGCAGTAAAAATAGCCATCTGTTAAAGCAATCTGCAAATTGTAACATATAAATTAAAATGTAACATCTTGGAATTACTGTGCCTTTCCAACCTGACAGGCTCCATGAATCAGTATTCCCATCCATCTGCATGGCATGTAAACTTACAAGGTACTGCCAAAACCAGTCTGCAATGCCTTTTTGTGGTACATAATCATCCAGGTCACTTTAAAAAATGGAACTGGGTCCTCAAACTGTTTGACTGTAATGTACCCAAAAACATTTAAGTTCTGGCTTCCTAAATTTAACATATTGTGTTGCCCATAATCCATAATGTAACTGCGAGACAAGGAAGTGAATTCTATCTTGGAATACAAACAAAACGTTTGTGGATGGGAATTCTTCTGTCTCAAGTAAGGAAATTTGGATCAGAATTCAGATGAATTACATCTCTGATACATTAAAAAAAAAAATATTTCTATAGGCTTTTGGAGCAGATATCCTGCAAGAATATAAACTCATGCTTCCTCTTGAAAACGCTACAGGAACACTTTGCTATTGAGATAACATTTACTAATCTCGCAGGCAAACTTCTGCCCTGCAAAGTGCATACTGACACTACTCATTCATCAGTAACTCCAGCACACAAGCCACTTCAATCACATTGGCTGTCTTCACTAACCTCCCTGCAGGAACAACATCTTCCCAGTTTTACTTCTCTTCAGATTTTTAAGATTTCTGGAATAACTGGCTTATTAACATGTTTATTCAAATTCAAAATTCATATAAATATTCTAGGGAGAAGAAAACAGGTTATGCATTACCAGATTCCAGTGCTCTTCATGAGTAACATTAATACCACCAGAGTGCATAATGAGATGAGATGAATTTTACATGGCAGGGCAAGGAGAAAAGTAAATATTTATAATGTGCAAAAATATGCCTTATTTATTTGATACAGGAGGCTTCCAAATTACCTTTAAACTGCATTTCAAATCATCAGGTTTAAATATACTAATTGGTTCTACAATAGGAGAAAACCAGATAAAGCAAGCCTTCTTTTGAGTTAGCCATAATAAGGTACTATGCTACAAAGAAGCCACCAGTGAATAGAGATTATGGACAAAGGTACTGAAGAGATCCTTTCCCCCACAATTACTGCAAGGGAAGTTCCACCTGTAACTTAATTCTGGAATGTTTTTCTACTTAAAATGACCATCATGCCTTAAAGTGCTTTGCAGTTGCCAAAAAGGCATGCTACTTTAAATTCTGATAATTCACTGGTAAGCAAAACTTAGTATGAAAAAAAACACTCTAATAAGTTTTTAGTCAAATCTGGACATGTTGGTCTTCACAATTATCTGCTGCAATGCTTATAATTTAATCTTAAATTGATTTTTGAAGCCTTGTGTTTCGTATCAACATTTCTTCTTTCAGCAAGTCAGTCATCATTCAGCAACTGAGATGGTCTTATTTACTACCTCTCGCCCATGAGCAAAACTTATTTTACATTAAAGTGCATAAAAAAATTTGCCTGTGTTATTTATATACAGTTATTCCATTTATATTTCAACTTGCATGCTCAGTATACATGGCCTTATAAATAAAGACTGGGTCTCAAAGAATCTGGTACAACTTGGGTACCTTCTGCAGAAAGCCTTGAGGCCAATTATATACAATGCTAGAATTTCACATTGCAAAGTTATAAACTAAGCACTTATCTCAGGATAGTTGAGCAGCACTGATAGAATTACTTTACTGTCCCAAACAAGTACGGGAAACACAGAGTAAGTGGCTTTGATTTCAGGTAACGAATAATATCTAGAGGTAAATAAATTAAAAATACAATGCATTCACTTGTTTAATTATAAATAGTTCATTTTTTACTATTGCATATTCCAACTACATCTCTTGCACCCTCTAGGAAAGACCATATCTGGCAATAGAGCCTATTAAAATATAAAAAGCCAAAAATGCCAGGTAACTTTTAATAAGCACTACCATAAATATCTCCCAGATTACATCTGAAGATACTTAAAAATAAGAAAACAAATGTGAAAGTAGGGGAAAAAAAGAACAAAACTTAAAAAGAAGTGCATCGAAATCGTACACAGTAATTTTTCACAGTAACAATATACTCTGGCTAAACCCATACAGCTGGCTCCACTGAGGTGAAAAACCTTATTTTTCTGAAGTGCAGTTGGTAATCTTGGTAATCATAATAGTGGCAAAAAGCAGGTTTCCAGGTCATGGTACTAGAGAGAAGGCCAGCGCCCATTTGAAAGAATTTATCTCATAGAAAAGAAAAACTGAAACAATCGCGCAATTGAAATATTACAATTAGTTTCAGGTTGGCAGGTTCCACTGGAACAAACTCTTCTTAGCTAATCTTAATATCTCCCAAGAACCTTTAATGATATCTTGAAAGAAACTAAAGAAGTGCAAACTGACTGCAAAGGGACACAAATGGAAAAACTAAGTGTGTTGTATAGTTTCAGGCAGCTGTATTTGCCTAATTAAACCTCGAGTCTTATGTTCTGGATCACAGTAAATACACTCGGACAGACTCTCCTGTGGAATTTAACTCAAGTAGCTTTTTAAAACTGATTTTGCCATGGAAATTTCTGTCTGCTAGTCTAGCACTCTTCCAGAAACAGAAGCAGTGCTAACAGTCCACGAAGCCTACAGCAAAAGTAAGCGAGGTATGGTGCTGAGGTCACTGCAATTTCAGAAGCCTTTCAGCCCTTTACATGACTTCTTTCCAAAAGACTAGCAAGCTGAAGATTTCTCCTGTTCAAGTCTATAGTATCTCCAAATCCACATGACGAACATCAGGATTTCGTTGCTGAAATAAAATTTAAAAAAAAAAAAAAGAAAATATTTATATTTTTGCACACAGTTACTAATAATATATTTCTGGTATAATGTTCACAACTGGATAACAAATCCCTTTTATGGGTAACAGGTACTATTTTAAAATGAATAAGACCTTGAACAAACATTGCCCAACACTACAAGCCCTTTTTTAAGGCTAAGTCTCAATTTTTTTTTGGCAAATATTTTACAACATCACAGGTAAGTTAGTTCTTACGCTTTATAAAGTATGAAGCGGCTCTTTGATTTTAAAAAAGCAGTTAGTTTTCATATAAAAGCGTCCAAATAAACACACATATATATATACTTATCTCACTTAAAGTTTTAACAGATACTTTCCTGAATACCAGGTAATATTGCTCAGATAATTTGTTCTATGCCACTGAAGCTATTTATAAAGATTCCAAATACTATTTCTATTAAGAAATATGCATTTTCTGATATTGTAGAAATATGTTATCATCATTATGCGGATTGTATAATCCATGAGAAAGTCACTGACTTCAAAGTCATCCAGCATGTGAACCTGACTAGCATATTTAGTAAAGCATATTCAACACCAGCACAATCACTGAAATCCCTACCTATACCAAAAAACAGTATTCATGCTTATGAAATAATTAGTCATGATCCCACCCCTCAAAAACCATGAAGAACTGATTCTGCTGGTGCAACTAAATTCAAAAATAATATTTTGATTTTTAAACAGCACAACCCTAGGGACAGAAACTAAAACTAGTTTATCAAATATAATAACCAAGGACAAACATGCTCTTGAGAGGTGTTTCATGGCCAGAAAAAGCAGTCGTGGCAGGACTATTTATTTGTCTGGCAGTCAGTATACTTGTAGTTCTGAATTCATGCCAGAAAGGTAAGATTGACAGCAACAATATACTTGTAAAATTAAAAATGGAAACAATACTTTGTTGCATCAGTCAAAGGATATTTAAATTGCAGAATGAAAAAGAAGTAATTATAAGGAAGTTGAGAGGCTTGTAAAAGTAGTAGATCAGTGGCAAAGTGAGGGTTTGCTGGTGGTCAAAACTTAGTTAATAATACTATAGCAAGAAAATCTGCATTAGGAATATCAACCCCTTCCCTCTCCATATTTATAAATGAAATTCGAAAAAATAGATGCAATTACATTATTTAAAATATGACAGAATAAGCACTCCCTATTAAGCAGTTAAAATTTACCTTCAGGTCCTTTTCAAGTCTGTCTACTTCAGCTCCCAGTGTGTCAATTATATTCTCACCATGCTTAAGCATGAAGGCTTCTAATTCTTCAAGGGTTTTTACTTGCTGAATTTCCTAGGAAGAAATCAAATCCAAAAGATTGAGACGAGGGAAAGAAAATAAAGGAATAACACTCCAGAGGGTCTTGACATATTTCAAGAGGAGAAAAAAAACCCACCTAAACAAAACACTTCAGCTTTTGCCATTTCGTTTCAAAACATCATCTGTTCTTATGTCTCAAAGACACAGAAGAGCACCATCTATTCAATGAAAACAGCTGGCTCTACCATTACACCTGCATTTGATATAAAACCTTCTTCTGTCTTTAATCGATTTCCTCCTTAACTTCCCAAATAAGTTTAGAGAATTTCATTCTCTTTCTAGAAGGTTCTGGGATAGTCATTCCTCACAGCAAGGCAGAGCAGGGTACCCCTGTGTTATTCTTTCCTGTTTTCATATATTCTTCCTATTCCATTACCCTGCCTACTCTGGGCATCACATAATCAACTCATCTGAAAATCCAAAAGGATTACTACAATTGCTGCTGTAAATACAGTTCCTCCATAATATCAAAAACCTGAAGATAGTTGGCAAGAACTCAGACTAGGAGACCCACAGCGTATCAAACTGAAGGAATGAGGTTAAGGAAGACAGGATGGTGTATTCCACCCTCCAAAAAAACCACAGACATCAGCAGCATCAAAGCAGGTACTACAGTATTGCCACAGAATCATACAATGGTTTGGGTTGGAAGGACCTTAAAGATCATGTAGTTGCATGCCTGCTGACACGGACAGGAACACCTTCCACTACACCAGGTTCCTCAGGGCCCCATTCAATCTGACCTTAAACACTTCCAGTCATGGGGCATCCACAACTTCTCTGGGCAGCCTGTTCCACTGTTTCACCACTCACACAGCAAAGAATGCTTTTCTTATATCTAATTTAAATCTATCATCTTTCAATTTAAAGCCATGAGCTTTTCTTAGAAATCTCACCCTAAGCTGGCCAGAAGCCATCTGCCTTGCAGTATCTCAGCCATAGTTTAGGCAATACAGCTGCAGTATGTTTACGATAAATAGTTTGTTGCAAACAGACACAGCAACTACTAAAGAGCTTACTCTTCTTGTGTATACAATTAAAACACGACATCAATTTGTTTCCCTTCTCCACTGCTCTAAAAGTGAAGAGGAATAGCCTAATTGAGCAAGCTTAGAAGATAACTCAACCACAACAACCCATGACTACAATCACATCAAGTCTAACAAGAAAAAGAAATGAGATAATCTGAATTACAGCATTTCAAACATTATTTTACAACTGTAAAAAGAGAAATGTTGGCAGCAACGCTAGTTGAATGAGCTAGTTATTTGAAAAAGTACAGATAAAACAGCAAGCATAATGTCTGCCTTTGCCTTCAGATGGCTGAGTGCTACTGAAGGCAGCTATCCTTCAACAATGGTTTCATAGCTGACACAAGGTTACTACATGAAATTACAATGACCTGTGTAAGAAACACTTGCCAACCTAGACACACTCGGGAAGATATTTCTCAACAATACTAGAAGAATTGGAAGAACTAGTGAAGGCTGTATGTAATCATCAAAGGGAATAGCAGGTAAAGAACAAAAGCTAACAAATACTTTGAAAAGAATAGCCTACTAAACAATGGCAACAGCAAAGCAACTGGCAATATAAAACCTAGCAAACCTGAAGTGCCTCAGTGGTACAAAGCTCTTTCTCTCAAAAACATATTAAACTGAAATCCAATGTATGAAAAGATCGGTTATTGCACTATAAATACATACATACATTCTTATTTTGACTTTAACATGTTTTAAAAACTTAGATACTAACTAATGGTGTAAAAAATTGCAATGTAAAATTTAAAGGTAAACTCCAGTAACTTCTAGGTTGGGTTGGACAGACAAAATGCAGACATCTGACATCTACATTTCATTTTGAAAAGTTAGCAAAGAAATTAATCTTGTAGGTACACAAGCAAGTGTATATAAGGAAAGGATCAGTGAAAACTGACAAAAAGCAAAGCATTTTGCTCACTTAAAACTCCTCTTAATTTATATAAATTACTATTTATTTTATACTTCATAGCTTTGCCGTATAGAATCCAGCTGAGAGCAGTTGTGTTTTCTATATTGAAAAGAGGAACTCAGAAAAGCTACTGTGAACTACACTAAAATCAGAGACTGACACTTACTTAAGGATGTTTAATTGTTAAACATCCTCAAAATGCTAAATCATGTAAGCAATCCATATTCAAACCATGCGTGAAGGGCCAGACCTGTAAAACCCTAGCACTGCATAATCAACACCCAAGGCAAAAGGCTCTGCCAAAAAAGTGGTTTATTTGCAGGTGACAGGCTTCTAGTTTTAACTGGAGATCTTGTAATTCAATAAAAACTTTATTGGAAGAATTATATTCTCATCAATATTTTTTTTTTAACAAATCCGTATTTTCTAACAAAAAATTAATTAAAAAAAAATAAAAATCTGTCATTCTCCTACCCAGGCCCTACTCAGCCCAAAAATGGCACTGTTTCAGCAGCACATTATAAGATTCCACGCACAGACATTTAAAACACTAACACAAAATAAGAACATCTGCAACTGTTCAAAATGAAAAAGTGAAATATATCCCACCTACTTGCAAATCTTGGATTTATACATACTTGAAATTGGAAAGTAAGTATCAAATACTGGGCTTACAAAATAATTTTTTTAAACATACTTGTAGCAGCTGTTCAATGTCTTGTTTTTCCAGATAAGACCGTGTAACAACACGTCCGTCAAAGTCTACTTCTGCCTTGAATCGCACTTTGCTCATTCCCATGTCTGTGGCTTTAACATCGTGAATTGCTCTGAAACGCATAAATTTTTAGAGAAAATGTAAAACAACATAAACCAAACCATGAGCTGTTTTGACTTCTCATGTTAACAATATTGTCACAGGAAAACGATCCTGTAAGTTTAAAAGGCCACTGTCTTTGAAAATACATCCTTGTTTTGCCACCACACACTTCCATCAAATACCAATTTACATTTAACGGGTTATGCAACTTCCACAGGTTTCTGCAACACCAACACATCTATAAATGGCTCACTGCAATATAAGAGAGTACCAGAAGCATCACAGATTTAGAACTAGACTAACAGTATATTTCAAAAAACCCAAAAATCCTAAAACTAAAAATGTGAGAACTTCCCTATTCTCTCTTAAAATTTTAAGTTCAACTTATTTGCTACTGCACATAAGTTTTTTTGTGTATATATGACACCATGTAACCATCTTTAAGTACCCTCAATTCTGAGGAAAGGAACAATAATGTATTGTTAATTACTGAAAGGAAACAAAAATCAAAACATTATTTCCTAGAGTAACCTAGCTGCCATCAAACTACCTCATAACAGAGATGGTATTTAAGATAACAGATGTGGCTACTGAAGAGAATTTGAAGCCATATAATTCAAAAACACTGAAGACATACCAAGTGCCTTTCAGAGCTAAGCAATAAGATAACAAGTTATATTTGAGACTGTCATTAAGCAGTAACCGGGTAAAATTCAGTGAAATGACAAAAATTCTGCAAATGTGAAGGGAAAATGTCTACTTTACTGCACATAATCTGTTCAGGAAAGATTAGACTGAGTCAAGAGGGGAAAAATCAGTAATAATTCAAAAACACAAATGTGTATGCTAAAATTTATGCTAGAAAGCTTGCTTATGGATAGTTAGTAGACACCATCAATTTAAACTAGGGGAAAAAAATCAAGTTTCACATTAAAGAAAAATTTGTCAAAGAAAATCAAGTTACTGGGTTTGAGCAATCAGTTGTAACAATTTTTTCTTTTCCAAATTAGACTGACAGATTTTCCACTGCAACAGCAGCACAGCTACCCAATCGCTGTTACAATGAACTAAAATTGAAGATGAAACCGTCACTAGGAAAAGTTTATGCCTAGGAATCTATGATTACATTGCATAAAAACAGAATCAGGACAGCCTGTACAACATCACATTTTATTTCACAGTTCTGAAAGGCTGATCTCCCACACTTCAGTTAAGCTGAACACAAGAAAGATTCAGGCACCAAAGGTGTCAATGAGAATTAAGAATGCAATGTTTGTATACCAAAAATAAAATAAAATCATCTTCCAGCTAATAACTATGAAAGCCCATTCTGGATCAGGAGTTAAATATGGGCTGTAAATAGAAAAATAAAAAACCCCACAAATAATTAAAAGAAAGGAGAAATAAATAGCCAAGCCTAAAAGAGAAATTATGAAGTCAAACAAACTGATAGACAAAACAAAAGTCATTGAGAGCAATACAAACCAAGTGTTTTTAAGGGATTGGAAATGCATATGACAAATGGCATACAAAGAGGTAATTGTGCAGATCCTAAATGAGCTTTGGGAGATGATACAGAATCACAGATTATTCTGAGTTGGAAGGGACCCTCAAGGATCATCAAGTCCGACTCCTCAAGGACCATCAAGTCCGACTCCTCAAGGATCATCAAGTCCGACTCCTGGCCCTGCACAGAACCATCCCTGAGAGTCACACCATGTCCCTGAGAGCGTCATCCAAATGCTTCTTGAACTCTGTCAGGCTTGGTGCTGTAAACACTTCCCTGGAGAATCTGTTCCAGTGCCCAACCACCCTCTGGGTCAAGAAACTTTTTCTAATATCCAACCTAAACCTCCCCTGACATTCCCTTGGGTCCTGTCAGCTGTTACCACAGAGAAGAGATCAGTGCTTGCCCCTCCTCTTCCCCTCACAAGGAAGTTGTAACTGCAATGAGGTCTCCCTTCAGTCTCCTCCAGGCTGAATCGACCAAGTGACCTCAGCTGCTCACCATACAGCTTCCCCTCAAGGCCCTTCACCATCTTCATTGCCCTCCTTTGGACACTCTCTAACAGCTTAATATCTTTTCTATATGGTGGTGCCCAAAACCACACACAATATTCAAGGTGAGGCCACCCCAATGCAGAGCAGAGCAGGACAATCCCCTCCCTCGACTGGCTGGTGATGCTTTGCCTGATGCGCCCCAGGACAGGATTGGCCCTCCTGGCTGCCAGGGCATTGCTGACTCAGATTCAACTGGCCATTGACCAGGAATCCCAGGTCCCTTTTCATGGCACTGGTTTTCAGCATCTCATTTCCCAGTCTGTAAGTACATCCAGGACTGCCCCATCCTAAGTGCAGAATCAGTCATTTCCCCTTGATAAACTTCGTATGGTTGGTAATTGCCCAGTCCTCTAATTTGTCGAGGTGTCTCTGCAGGGCCTCCCTGCCTTCCAGGGAGCCAACAGCTCCTCCCAGTTTTGTGTCATCTGCAAACTTGCTGAGTATCCCTTCCAGTCCTGTGTCCAAGTCATTTATGAAGATGTTGAAGAGCACAGGGCCCAACATGGAGCCCTGTGGAACCCCACTAGTGACAGGTCTCCAGTCTGATGTCACCCCATTCACTATTACCTTTTGTGCTTGACCCATGAGCCAATTGCTCACCTACCACATGACGTGTTTATTTAGCTATTTGTCCAGTTTGACAGTTTGTCCAGAAGGACCCTGTGACAGACGGGATTGAAAGCTTTATTGAAATCCAAAAACATTACATCAACTGGCTTCCCTTGAACAACTAGGTGTGTTCCCTTGTCATAGAAGGAAATCAGGTTGGATAAGCAGGACTTTCCTCTTATGAAGCCGTGCTGGCTTGACCAACGACTGCATTGTTTTTCAGGTGTTTTTCAATACCTCCCAGACTAATCTTCTCCATAACTTTATCAGGCACTGAAGTGAGACTGACAGGCCTGTAGTTACCGGGGTCCTCCTTCTTGAAAATTCGGACAACATTCACCAGCTTCCAGCCAGCTGGGACCTCTCTGAATTCCCAAGACCACTCAAAAAATCAAGAGAGGTTTTTTGATGGCATCAGCCAGCTCTTTATTCCTGAATAAAGACTAAAAGGAAAACAAAAGGGGATTTGCTTCTAATTGAAGGTTAGTAGGGTTAAAGCTAAAATAGCTCCTTGAAAAGCACTGAAGCCAGATTTCAGAATTACAATGAGCTATAAATTTACTACAAATTGCAGACTTACAAAGAATGAGAAAATAGCATTGAGTTAATTTTATAAGTATCTATCATGCAGAATTTATTACATCATAATACCACCACAGCACCTTCTGCCAACTGCTACAGAATCCCAGACACTGAATATTAGCGGTAAGAGAATTAAACATTTCATTGCTAATAAACTATAAAAGCAACATAACAGTATCATTTAAGTACTTGCATTTCATGCATTTGAAAAGTTTTAAATTTGTGACAGCTTTCTCATTTAAGTCATTGTCAATTCCTATATTTAATATCACTGTTAGAACATATCTGCAATATTATTTCAGCTGTGGAACATCCAAGAGGTATGAGTACTCACTTATTGAATGTTTTAGCACAAAAACAGAAATTAGCAATAACAGATTCTAAAATCTCAGTACAGAAGAATCCACACTAAAAATAATCTCAACAGATTTTTCTCATCTAAAGTGCTTGAACTAGTTTTTCCAAATGTTATTTTCTTGCTTTTTGTTGTTCCTAGTAGAGATTGAGCTGTAAAGATTCTTACCTTACTACAGCATCACTTTCCAGTAACTCGGTGAGTCGCTGCAGTTGTTCAGGTTCAATGGATCGTCCCAGCAGGGCTTCCGTGTTAGTGTAGATTAGAAATGCCGACACAGTTCCTAACAAAGTTCCAACACCTAGAGAACCCACACTGTCATAATATGGGTTTCCTAAACAAGATACGTCAAATTAGTTTCATGGACCATTTCTGAAACATAGCAAAGAATTCCAATTTCACACTGAAAAGAGGATATAGTTTAGAGGGATTTTTTGGTTTTTGACTTCTGGTGTGATTTTTTTTGGTTGGTGAGGTTTTATGGGGTTTTTTTGGCTGGTTGGACAGTTTTTTGAGTTTTTTTTTTAAATTCAGTGGCAATTCTTTCCTAGTGAGGGACAAGATGAAGCTGAAAGAAAACAATTTATCTTAAGATAAAGTCTTAAGTCCCTCCTGTCTCCTGCAGGACTAATACACAAGTAAACTCTCATCAGCTATACGGGTTTATATGTTAATAAAGGTAAATTTATACACAAAGTTATATACACCTAAACATATGCAGTAGCACAAATGTCAGTGTTCTTCTATTAGAAACTCAAAAATTTGCAAGTATTAACCATTTCTGGAATACAGTACTTATACAAGTTTCAAACACTTATTCATTCGTATTCAGATCTGTAGAAATAGTGCGGTATTTTTAAGTTGATGAAGGAAGCCAGAGATGAAAGAAAAAAATTAATTTTATATAAAAACATAACTTCATTTGTATGACAAAATCACTCAAAAGAAAGTTAGACCCATCTGCTTATAGAGTACAAGTATCAGAAAAAAAACTAGAGACATATTTAAGTTAGCCAATATAAACAATGTTCTGTGTTCGTATCATGCACAGGATGAAATCCAAATCCTGCTTGCCTCTGTGCAGAATTTTACCTGTTAAAGAAGTCAGACCCATACAGGTAGCAGCCACAGCCACGCTCAAAACCGCTGCAGCATCCTCCAGTAACACCACATTTGTACTAGGATCTCGACTCTGTACAACTGCACATACAACAAAAAAAAAGTTAAGACTGCATTGGAAAGCTTAGCTTTACTACATTATACACAGTACTTAAAGCAGACTAACAGCAACTTAAAAAAAAATTTCCATAAGTAAATAACTGTGAACTGAATTTTTGCATATACACACACTTCTGAAAGCATTTATAAATACACAGAACAAGTCCAATTATGGAAGCTCCTCAAAAATGTTTGAAAAATTAAAAAGGGTTTCTGTCCTGAAAAATACAAGCACTTCAGCCAACTATTTAAATAGTATTATTTAAATCAACAGGTTTTCACCTAATTTATGAAAACAGATCAATAAAGCAAAGGGAAAGGGAAAACAGAGAAAATTGTTCCTATCATTACACTAGTGAACAGATTCTGTTTTAAATAATCACATACCTTACTGCTATAATGACACATACCATACTGATAAAATGAAAGGCCCTTGGCTCGAGCACTCCTGCGAATTTCATTTATAGCAACAAGAAGGGTAGCTGAAACAACAACAAAGTTGTTGCTGAAAATGGTTAGTGACAAAAAGACTTATTTCCATTTTGAAAAGAGGTAACTTCTCATTGTATCATACCAACAGAACATCAGGAAAGCTCTGATTATTGATAACTTTGAATAACAACAAGGCATAATTATTTTCTTTCCTGTGTCTCCATACAAATCAGAAGTTATATTCATTGACAGTTTAATATCAAAATGGTGCTGCATGTCTATGTTCCAAATTATGTATTTTTCAACAAATAAGAATAAAAAAGTTCTCCCACTTTTTTTTTGTTTGATTACAAGTATTTGCAACAGAGTGCAAACCTTCACTGTGTAAGCAAGGATCAATTATTACTATAATTATTCACATGGTAATCTTAACAGATTGCAAATATATAAATAGAAGTATTTATTGAAACTGCATACCTCCTTCAGATACCAATGACCCTGCTAAAATGCAGTATGCCTGTATGGAAAAAAAAATTATGATGTTATTTGCATATTAGTACAGATCTCTTCACCATACACTATCCAAACATGGCATTCCAGAACCTCTGTGTCGTGCAATTGTCCCTAAACAGAAAGAAACCAACAATATTTCAATTACGCAATATATTGCAAAATAGGAAAGGAGGACCTCTTGGGAGGTATGGAGGTAAGATGCAGGATTTAAAGAACAGCTCATTTTGCTGCAAGATCAGCTACAGTTTAACAAGATTTTTTCTTACAACTCATTCTCATTAAGGATGGCTTGAGTTAATTGTGTTGGGATTCAAACTGACTCAGGAAGTGAATTTCAGACTATGCCATTACTTTTTATTAAGTCACTTGTTAAATACAATACCAAACAAGATTAGCTTACCCAGAGAAGAGATTCTACAGGATGAGGCTGGAGTAAACCTATGATCCCATGATACCAAGAAAGTCCTGCACCCATCATGAAAATGCCTACTCCACTAATCAGGGAGGCAATATAGCGCATGTTTGTGAAACCATACCTAGATGAACACAAAGAATATTATTTACAGAATGTAAGATTCTGTATCCCTGCTAATATATCCCAAAGTTTTTCCACTAATTTTTACATATCTTAAATTATCATCATATGACTTGGCATCTATTTATGACAAAGCTCCTAAATCAAGTCTAATCCAGGGGGAAAAAGAAGCCACTAGAAAAAGGGTATCTAGTACATGCAAGAACATCAAGCACAGATATTCTCTTAAACTGTTTTTAAATAGATGAATTTGGTCTTGTGCAGAGACTGAGGATTTTACAATTGGAAAAAAAACAAACCAAACAAACAACAACAAAAACAAACCCCACCAATATTCCTGTCAGTTTTACATGTTAGTGAAATGCTAATTCTAAATAAGAACTCTAACCTTGGAGGAAGCCAGTCTACATAAATTTTAATGCTAACTTAAAGGGAATAAAATATATACATCTTTCAGCAGTTCAGCTAACTATGGACATTCAACACTTGCAGCTTTTAAGAGCAGTGGGAAGACTTAAAGCAATATTAGAAGTAGACCTTTATTACTTTTTTTTGGTATTAACTGCTACTACAAACAGCATACACCTTTAGCAACATTTAAGAGACCAATATTTTATGCTATTGACTATATTGAGGAAGAAGGGAAAGAAGTGAGAGAAAGGAAGAAAATACAATGAATATGCGGAGAAATTTAAGATTTAAATTTTTCACATTTTAATGATGCTCTTAATGAAAAAAAGTTTAACTAATTCTGTAAGTTAGATGTATTTTTGAACTAGTGCTTAAAGGATGAATGACTTGACCAAACACATGAAGTGTAAACCAGGTCAACACCCAGAAAAGCACTTTGTTGAAAAAAGGAAGAGGACAGTAATTTTTATTTTTTTGAAAAATTCCTGTGAATCACACAGACAGTGTTTAAAAACAAAGTAGATCTATTAACATCACAAAAGCATACCACAAAAAAATGAAAACAAACAAAAAACCAACTCCACATATGCACCAAGCCACTGAAGCTACAACTACAACTTCAGCAGCATGGAAGAAAGCACTTCTCTATCTACTGTAAAATCAGAAATAATACATTTCCAAAATGGCATGAAGCAGCAGATTAAAAAGAAAAACATGATGCACAAACAAGAACTAATCTTACTCCTATATAGTTACCAAAATCTTTATTTACTCAAAAAGCTTACGGATGACTAGGGTCAGGTGTCCTTGCAGACTGACTGATGCCCAAAGCTAGCAATGCCTATTTAGGACAAAAGGAAAAAGCCTTTATTAAAAAACCTAAAAATAAAATTAAATTAGAAACATTTCATATCAACTGAACTTGAGAGATAAAGGCAGAAGCAATTTGTTGATCTGCAAGTATGTTTTGTCACTGATATTTTATTGGAGCTGGAATATAATCCCCAAAATCTGTTATCTAAATCTACCACCCCCAAGAAATTGTTAGTTATAGCTATATACATAATATATATACGTAATTATATCATGTGTGTATATAATTACTGTTAATTATAATTTTAGAATTGCAACTATAAGTGAACATTACATGCAATTACAACTGTTCTTGCTGTGCTTCAATGTGAAGAAATGAAGTTTCTCAGGGAAAAAAGCTATTTAAATAAATTCCTCTTGAAGAGAAATTATATTGAGACTGTGGCGTAGCATGGTGATAACATACTACATTTAAAGCAATTACTTGACACTGCAGCTTTTTCCAGTCTATTTTTAAGGAAGACATAAAAACGTATTGTTATCAAAGTTGCTTATCTGCAATATATTTAATTAGCCATGTATTAAACTACTGATGCTGTAAGTTATAAATCTAGACCTCAATTTTGCAAACCACGTGTTTTATTTTAGGACTAAATTACTGGAACAAAAGCACAAGCATTAAAATTTAGACATTTTAGTCTTACTAGCAGCATCAAGCTGCTTTGAGGCAATCAAGGTGTCTCCTGTATATTTCCCAAAACAACATATCAAATATTTGAAAAAAAAAACCCACAAACCAAAAAAAAAAAAAAAAACCACAACCAAAAAACCCAAACAAATAAAAAACACACAAATACATTTTAGTGGAATATTCAACTTTCATATTTAAAAAACAGAATAGGTCTTCGACATATATAATACCACCATCAATCCTGGCTCACCTATAAATTGACACACTTGGCCAACTGAAAAATCACACACTTCAAGGCTGGCCTCCCCATATATATAACTATTATCAGTTGAGTTAGTAGGACCCCTGTTTCCACTTTACATATGAACAGCTGAAAGGTTGTGTGAAAACATCAAATAAAATTTGAGTCCTCAACTCATTCTTTCTGGACAGAGAAGCATACTATAACCACCTCAAGCAAAAAGGTTGCCAAAACTACACTAATATGCTTTTCAAGATATTCAGCCTGCTCTAAGATCCCATACATTTCTCAAATTTGGAGGAGCACAAGACTTGCATTTTATTAATCACAAGCTATCAAGGACT
Organism: Anabacerthia variegaticeps; assembly: GCA_035583185.1. Lineage (NCBI taxonomy): Eukaryota > Metazoa > Chordata > Aves > Passeriformes > Furnariidae > Anabacerthia > Anabacerthia variegaticeps. The sequence goes on from JAWWEW010000131.1 coordinate 49,147,496, forward strand.
CCTCTTGCTTGAGCTGCAGGATGGTTTCAGCCACTCATCTTTAAGGGCTGGGGTTTTTTGTTTTCAGAGCCTTGCTATACCAAAAACTTCAACAAGACAGATTCTTACTACAACGGCAAAAGGGGAAATTCAAGGTCTCATAACACACGCTTTAAGCATACCACAGAAAACAGTGGAAAAAACAACACTAATTTTATCCTCGCACACTAATATTACGTGCCCAATTCTGAGTCTACCACACCACTTATCAAAGTAAATATGCCAAGTATGTGGCTACTTGTGCTGTGAGAGGCTGATAAGGTAATCTAGGAATAGAAAAAGAAACCAAGATGCTCTAATTCTCATCAATGTTCTACCAAGCCACAACCAAGCAACAAAGTCTGTCATTGTATTACAATAACTGACAGAAGTATTTCAAGTTAACATTTAACCAAAATAAGAAAGAGATACACTTTGTACATCATCTTAGTTTCAAGTCCCACTCATGATCCATGAAGTAACTGAGTACAGTTCTGCTTACTGTAACTCCTCTTTCAACATATTTCTAAAAAACTTCAAAATCTACATTCTGACTTGTGTCATTTTTACCTTAATACAAATTTAAAAGCATCCAATTTTCATTTTTTATTCAAGTCCAATACAACTACTCTAAGTATCTGTCTTTATTCCTGAAAGTTATTACAAATACTAACTTTAGCAGAATGGGAAAAAATACTTACCTGGTTACATGTGTCTGCTAAAGAATGTATGGCTTCTGAAAACATACTTGCAGAACCCGTGTAAACCCAAGCAAGTAGCTTAAAGAAAAAATTCAACCCATTTCTGAAAACAAGGAGAAGAAAGAAGCTAAAGAACAACAGAATATTTGGTGTTCAATATTTTCAATAAAAACAAAAGTGCTGTATAATCATGAACTACCTGCCAGGAAGTAGTAAAACCAAGTATCAGTTTAATCATTAGAGACCTGGACAGACAGACAACACATACAAGATTTTCTGCATGGTTACTGTTAAAAAACCCTTTTCAGATAAACTTGATAAGGATATACAATTTATTTTTCAAAAATTATTCATTTCTAAGAAGTTCTGAATAAGTTACACTTCCTGAAAACTACCATCATATTGATTACTCAGAACAACTAATGTTTTACCAGCAGGAGAATACAAGTCTTAACAATTTCCTTTCTCTTTCTCCAATCCTTTGCCTCCTACACATCCCTTCCTAATACTGGAGTGCAAAGTTCCCCAATTCAGTCTCAGTTTGGGCCATTCCCAGTAGGACACAAACATAAGACAGCAGACAGGAAGACAAGGTTGTCGTTAAAGAGTTCACTGTAAAAAATTATCTATGGAACTTTTCCATTAAGATGCCCTGTGTGACTTGCAAAGACTTTTTTAGGCTACAGAGCAAGCATTGTGTTGTGCTGCACAAACCATCAACACTAAAAGAGAAGTCTACATTCTCACTTCAAACATCACAGCCAGTAAGTTAATTGTCACAATCACACTGCAAATAAAATCAGACCGGAAGATTATATCCTCCTCTACCTTTTTTTTGCTTATTGACAATTTTTAGAAGTATCCAAATAAATTGTTATAAATAACAACTAACAACATGTTGTAGTTGCATTTTTAACAACATATTCAAAAAATTATATTTAAGTCAGAGGAAGCACAAGTCTCTTATATCAATAGGATCTTAGCAAATAAATAGCTTTTATAAAACAGAATTTATTTTAAACTACAAGATTTCATGGCAAGTAAGTTTTGGCCACTATTTCCTGAGAGGAATTTAACACACTTCTCCATATTTCATGCCAAATACTCTCTGTAATCATTTGGTTTACATCAGGATCTTAAATTTATTGTTTCATTCAAATTTGTAGGGCACGTGAAAGGTAAAAAACTCCTAAAATATTTCCTTTTCAATAAGAGAAGAAAGGAGTTTAACAGCATAAAGAGAGAAGTGAATTCTTTTCTGTTGGTTACATGGAAGATTGTTTAAAATGTATGAAAAGCTTCCTCTCAAGAAGGAGCAAAAATAAAAAGGACATCTTTACTGTCCTCTCACATCCTTCAAAATTTTACTTTAATAAACTTAACTAACTACTTAATTAGTCCAATCAACTCCAAAAAATCTGCTCTTCTCTCCTCAGACATATATTCAATACCTGATCTCTCTATATATGTATATAGATGAATGTATTCACATCAACTCTCTCCTATCAACACTGAATAAACAAATCTATTAACTTCACTAACAGAGACACAGATATCTTTATCTTAAATACACACACTGTTTCTATTTCCAGGACAATAAAAATACATTGCTTTATACTTGCACAAAGAAAATTTTTTTTTACTTACATGCAAATAGCTACCATTACTACCTTCCCTGGTCCCTTGAAAAACATAGTTGCTGTACTGGAGCGTGGCTACATAAAGAGATAACAGATTATTAAATAACTAAATCTTAATCTCATGAGACACCTACTACACAAATTATTATATAAAAAGCTTTGTACTGCCCTGTACTGCGAAAGTGAAGTTACAGTCCTTGAAGACAACTCATTTACTACTGAATATTCAGCCAAACTGCAGTTGGGTCTTACATATTTCAACAAATAGATGGCTATAAAATAGATAAACAAGTAACAAAGTCTCCAGCAGGGGCCACTGCAGCCATAAGGCCCAGGCACCAGCTGTGCAGCAGGACGATTAAGAAATCATCCTACACAGCATCTAGGGAATGTATCTGCTTAAGCAAAGAGGAAGGGCCAGTAGTGCATACACAAAAGTATTCATCTTTTGGGAGTCTTTTTAACTTGTGAAATTTATTTAATTTCTTTAAATTAACAATATATTTGCTATACATATTAATAGCTTATTCATGAAATTATGAGTATAGCTACAATTTCGATAAGGCAACCAAAAAAGCAAACAACTCTCACTGGTGGTTTACACTATCACAGTAGGAAAACATTTAAACTGTCACCGTAACATTTACTACTGCATTACAATCAGAGAAATATATTACAGTGCAAATAAATCTTCTGATAATATTCAGCTAGTTAAGCCTATGCAACCATTACACAAATTTTTCTTCAAAAACCATTATAGTACATCTCATGACACTTTTCTAGCCAAAAACTTGAAAACATCCTTACCTTAGTATTTCCGAAGAACTCCTTGTATTCCCATAACAGCCTTTGGTTTCTAAACAGATCTGCAATACAAAATTATTATCATGAATATGTTCTAGAAACCAATATTTTCAGGAATTGAAGTCTACTTTTTTAATGCAGCAGTCATCTTCTAACAAGAGCTACATGATTGACCTATCTATCTATCTTTGTGGAAAAAAGTTCCTTTCTTGGTATTATTAATCAGAAACATATTGTCATATACTCAAGCAAAAGGTCAAATACAATGTTATGATCCTATACATTGTTGCCATTTCCACCAACAAAGAATGATGCACAGAGGGGAAAACTCAAAATACACTTCATCAAATTCAGGCTTTTTATTTACATCCAAGAATTATTCTGCAGGTTAATAAAAGTTTTGACACTGCTGACTGCACTCTCAGTACAAACACTTGCAGATACCTTAACAGGTGGCTGAAGTTCTAGCCTTTTTACTGGAAGGCTGTTGCAGTGGCACAGCTATTTCAAAGAAATTGACTGGATCTCTAATTTTAAAGTGCACAACTGCACTAAATACCTTGAAGCAGTACTGTCTCTCTCCTGTGATTTTAATGGACAAATCCAAATAAGTTACAAACTTCTGATTTGACTGTATGTGTTATTGATAATACCAGCAAGAATAACAACAATATGAAGCAAAAACAGATGGGTTGGGGGTATTTCTCCCCTTCTGAAACATAAAGGCACGCTGAATTAATTTCAGAGATAAAGTAAACAAGTAATGGTATGGTATAAAGAGCTGGATCGGTTTTAAGTCTTTAAAAAATTCTAGTTTAAAAAAAAGAAGCAAAATCATTGAAAACGTAAATTATCATCTAAAAACTGAAATCCCCCCAGAAAGAGTACAACTATAGATCTCAACTGAATGTATGCTCTTGCTATAGCACAAATGATAAATTGTAAGGTAGTAACAGACTGTATCTGCATATATAGTAACATGTTACTCTAACATTATGCTATAAAGCCTAATCGATTGCTAATTCCAAATGTACATGTTCTCAGGGAAATAACCCATCATCTGGTGGATTTCTAACACTAATACTTTGTTTACAGTTAAGGTTATTTGAAAACTCTGTACTCACTTTCTCTGTATTTGATCTCTGCCTCTTTACGTCGTTTTCTTTCTCTGGCGAGAGCCTCTGGACTACCCCAAACTTCAAGAGACCTGCATAAAGTAGAAGAAACTTAACAATGGTTCTCTTCATGCAACTTTTTTCAGTTTGACTACATTACAAATGTCAGTCCTAAAGTAGAACATCAAAGTTTTCTTTGTGATAATAACCTCTGCAGACCATAGTACAGAATAAAAAGCAGGGCAAGAGGAGGCTGAGGACAAGCACAAAAACGTACCCTTCAATTTTATATACACAGTGTAATTATTACAACAATTAGGATGCAAATGTTGCATATGGAAAATGGCAAACATCATTGCCCTTTCACACTGCAAACCTGACTTTTAAAACTTCTCTCTCTCTCTCACATAACACATTTTAAATGATCCAAACATTTTCCTTCATAAAAATGTTCTTACTTTGCCTCTACATCTGATCTCAGGTACACGGTGAAAGTCTCTGTATCATCATGGGGACTTCGTCGTTTAATTTTCCTCAGCTGGTCTAAATCACTGCACAAAGCAGACAAAGAGTTTAGTGCAGGAATTATTCTAATTCAACTTTTATGTCTGGGTGATGTTCCACAATTTTGATATTATTAAGTTGCTATACAAAAAAGTGATGTTGTTTACTTGAGCCAAAGAGAACAAATATACAATATAAGAAAGTGATCTCCAGGATACTATTGAAACTCACTGTGTTTTTTACACTCAGAAGTCCAAATCATGTCCTCACACTGTGCGATACTATACAATGAAGTAATAAAACATTAAATAATAAAACATCCAATGAATTATCTGCATGTGATTGATAAGGTACACGTGATAAACAAGAACGTTCATGAATTAGCACCTCTAAATGGGTATCAGAAGTCAGAAAAAGTTCAGAAATTTAACCTCAAAACATACACACCGAGCACAAGCTGCAAAAGGCTGAAGGTAACAAAGCTACTTGGGGAAATAGATAAATTTTTTGCGCTAAGCTACACATTAGGGTATCTACACTGAAAAGCATTAAGGATTTTTTTTTTTTTAATACAACAGAATATTTTCATTTTTAACCCAACCAAATATCTAGTCCTTTTTTCCTTTTTTTTTTTTGTTTTCCTTTTTTTATCCCTTTTGGTCAATTCAGCAAAACTTTAACTAGTTCTGATAAAGATAATGCAGAGGACATAATTTGTCACTGGATTTTCAGCAAAGACTAATTCTAGCGACATACAAAATAAGTAAAAACTGGGGAGGAACAGCAAAAGCACAAATCTGCTAAGCCTTTAGTTTTAATATGAGTCACACACAGCTTGCATGAAATCTGACAGGCATCCCAACTACAGTAATACTCAGTAAGACCTGCTGGCAGGTATGGCATACAGTAAAAAGCAGTAAATACGCATTAAGTTACAATAGGTTAATGTGAACCAAATTATATTTTATTACAAGTTACAGACCTCATGTAACATGAAGTTTCCACTGATCTTTTACAGATGTTCACATCAAACCATCATGACCCCAAAACGCTGAGTCAAGAGTTATTTGACATCCCACTCATTAAGCTGCTCTAAGAGGTGGCCTTCCCACAACTAGATTTGTGGTCATATAGGTAAAAATAAATTACTTTAAGAAGCAACTACTGAAACATGGAAATGAAGTGCAAGCTCCTAATCCACTGTAACAGTAAGTAAGTAAGAAATAACTTCTAACTAAGTTACAATTCTGTATACCACAAACATTTAGAAAAAGTTGAGCAAAATCACTCTACAATCACAATTTCATGCACATACGAACAAATGATCAAAATTTAAATTTCAACTCAAGGCCATCATACCTGGATTTAAGACAAAACTCATTTATTGCTCTGACTCCAGTGATGAAGTTATTCTGTGTGTATTTTGGTCCATACTCTCTTTTTTTAAGGACTGCTTTCACTTAAAAACAGAAACAGATAAGCAAGTTAAGTCACTCATGAAGACTGCAGCAGAAAACTTCAAAACCTAATTCAGTCTACTGTCACACTGTGATACCTCAAAGGTGAGATCTGAAAAACAATGTTGACCAGTGATATAGAAAATTTACAGTGAAGAGAAAGGAATCTTCCTCATTGTGAAAATAAGTAAGAGTAGCATGATTTACCTTCAAAAATGCTACTTGCTGAGTTGCAGTTCAGGATTCTCAAACATCCCACATGTCTAACTGCCACTTCTCCAACTTCAATGTCAGAGATAGTGCTTGGCTACATAGACAGCATTTAAATATGGCAATTTGGAAATCCCTGATCTAGCAACCGAAATAGCAACAGACTGCTGCATTTCTATTTTTTTCAATACTTAACCAATTCCACCTTCTGCCAATCAGATTTTTGACCTTTGCAGACCATACAGAGAAATGAGACAGACTGTATATGTCATTGTTCTCAACTATTACTTTCAAAATTAGTACACTTAACATTGGGCATTTATAACAATTAAAACATACATTCTTTATTTATAATGCTTTGGATGTCTAGAAGATGTACTCATCACATCAGATTTTCATGCACAAGAATACCACATATATTCAGAAAAATGATAAATGGAATTTTAAATTTTTGCCATTATTTCCTGCTTGCATATATGTACATCTCCATCTTATTTTCAAGAGCAAGTCACTATACACTCACATCCATTAAAACATTATGCTTATTGGAAGAAGAGTTATGTTTTCTGAAGGATATAACATTACAGAACACAACTGAAAATAAAAAGCTCAAATTCTACTGGTGACAAGACTTCAGAGCACACATGACCTTCTTGCGTATCCCAGGATAGATATGATTTCTATAGTTAGTCCAGAACTTCTTAAGTCATAGGATACTTACAGAAAGATAGTGCTTTTAAAGACTTTGAGAAAAGACAACGTAGAGCTCTGGGAAAAATTACTTCTGAGTTTTGAAATGGCAAAATATATTGCTTGACACAGAACAATGTACTAACAGTACAGGTATCATTATTTATCATAATAATCTGATTTCTCTCATCCAGTTTGAACTTGAATAATGCTTTAAGGACCTGAGTAATCACATTCATCCCACAATGCTCCTGAGTGAAGGTGATGGAAAAACCCCTCAGATTTCCAAAAAACAGTCCATCATTTACTAAGGTTAAAAGAGTGGGATAATTTTTAATCAAGACTGCTTCCCACCTTTTCTTATTTAAAACAAATATATATCCAAATTGCATTAACCTTACTGAAAAATAACTTGTGGATTTATCAAACACTTATCAATCCATCTTTCGGAAACACAGGTTAGTTTCACTAAGATAAATTACTATAATTGTACATTGCAGAATATCAGGACAAACCTACTCCTAGTTCAAATAACAGTATAAAATTGGCAATTAATGTGGAGGGAAAAAAATCTATTCGGTACGTCCAAGAGAAAGTCAAAGTTCAATAACAGATGATGCAAATAAAACACTTTGAATAGCTCTGGGAAAGACCATGCCTGGTCAAGGCCAAGCCCATCAGTAACAGTGGTAGCACCTCTGGGATAATGGATTTAACAAGGGGAAAAATACACGCAGCACAATGGCAACTCCAGCCAAGAGAGAGGCACGAGAACACATGAGAGAAACAGCTCTGCAGTCACCAAGGTCATTGCAGAAGGAAGGGGACATGCTCCAGTTGCCAAAGCAGAGACTCCCCTGGCACTTGTGGTGAAGAACCATGGTAAGGCAGGCTGTACCCCTGATGGAGGACCAAACAGTGGAGCAGGTGGATGCCCAAAGGAATCCGTGACCCTGTGGGAGGCCCACACTGGAGCGGGCTCCTGGCACGACCTGTGGCCCCACGCAGAGAAGTACACGCTGGAACAGGTTTGCTGGCAGAATTTGTGACCCCATGGGGGGACTCACGTTAGAGCATCTGTTCCCAAATAAATGCACCCCGTGGAAGAGGGTGGAGCAGTTCATTAAGAACTGCAGCCTGTGGGAAGGACTCAGGCTGGAGTTCATGGAGGGCTGTCTCTCATGGAGAGACTGTATGCTAGAGGAGGGGAAGAGTATGAGGAGTCCTTCCCTGAGGAGCAAGCAGCAGCAGAGACAATGTGTGATGAACTATGCCCAGCTCCCTGTGCCCCTGCACCACAGGGGTGAGAAGGTAGAGAAAATCAGGAGCAAAATTAAGCCTGGGAAGAATGGAAGGATTGGGAGAAGGTGGTTTAAGATTTAGTTTTTATTTCTCACTACCGTACTCAGATTTGGCTGGCAATAAATTAAACTAATTTTCCCCAAGTCAATCTGTTTTGCCCATGACAGCAAGTGGTGAGTGATCCCTTCCCGTCCTCATCTCAACTCACAAGCCTTTCATGGTATTTTCTGTCCCCTGTCCAACTGAGGAGGATAGTGATAGACCAGCTTGGGTGGACACCTGAATGCCCACCACATTACTACAGGCACAAACAGGAACATTACAGGACTCAGACTAGGCAATTCACGTGGTCAAAATATATTTAGAAGCAACACTGATTAGATTAACTCAGTAATAAGAAAGAACAGAGGAAGACTTAGAGCAAGGAACAGGGGAAGATCAAGTATTTAGCTTAGCCACATTAAGTCTGGGATGGTGAATGGACATGCCTTAAGACATGCATAGAGGACAGACAATAACAGATGAAAACAGATCAGTCTTTTCCTGATGAACCCTGCAGCTTAAATGAAATAATTAAAAACAGAAAAAAGTAATTAGAAGGAATATTTCTATATTTGATTTTTCAGGAATCATTTTCAAATAAATGGGTACCAAACAAAGCTGACATACAAATGTGTTTTAAAAATGTTATTCACATAACTCGTGCATTTAAACAATTGAAGAGGAACTACAGTTTCCTTATATATTTATTTTTTTTTTACTACTAGAAAACTGCAGTAAAGCTTTGATGCATTAAGTATTTCTTTACCTTTTACTTGGATTGGCTGTTTAAGTGAAGTCTGCTTTTGACCTGCATTGGTTGTATCTTGTCCTGTAAAATAAAAGTAAAGTTCACTGTAAATATGGAAGTAAAGAGTTTTGTTAACATAAAAAAGTAAGAGTATATCTCAATAATGCTTTTCAACCTGATCATTAAAAATATATTTGGGAGATTTCCAACATTTAAAACTCTCCAAAACCAGAAACAGTAAAAAAAAAACAATAACAAAATTAGACATTTAACACTGATCAATAAACTCTTAGCAGATTGAAGAAGAGCACCAACTTCCAACATACTTCAAAAAGTATCCTGAATTTTAAAAAAACCTGATAGTTTGAGGAAAGTTTTTATAGCTTACAGCTGCTGTGTGTCAATGTCTCAGAGCTTTCAATCTGGGATTCAACTTTAAGGGATGGAAGTTTCTTCGCTTATAAAAAGTTAGCTCCTTAAACTACAGAATATTTAAACTAAAATTCACAACTTGTATGTAAGAAGCTGGAGCTAGAACAAAAAATTATTTTAGCTAGTTTTGAAACTTGAGGATATGATTCTACTAAAAAAAAACAATAAAATATAATTTTCAGTAATTAAATGAATCTTACTATTTGGAAAATTATAAAATCCAGAATTTAAGTGAGATTTCTATTTAAAACCCAGAAGTACTATTTTGAAATACAAACAAATATTACATCCTTGTGTCATACATTTTGACACATCTTTCAGAACAAACACCTTATGATTCCAACATGTAAAATGAACATATTCACTCTTTTGTACCCTACAACTGTCTAACATGGAGGTCTGCCACACATCCATAATCATTAACAAAATTAAAACTGACATCATTTAAAGTGATATACTAAAAAAATACAGATTTTTCAAGCAAGTTAGTGCTAATTAATATGATACTCCTAGCTTAACATGCTACTCAAACTACTCAAAGATTGGATATTTCTGAAGCTTGGACTACACAGCTATTGCCCTAAGAGCAACTGAGGACTACAGCTAATAACGATTCAAAATTTCTTGGAAAAATAACATACATAAATTTATTAAGCTGATTTTATCACACAACAAGTAAGGCTGCACCATAAATAACTAGGATTCTTTAAGCAGTTATCCCTATTGGTTACCTTTTGACTTGTTTTTCGGACAGGTAGAGGTTGGTGTCATAAAACCTTCAAGACTGTATAACATTTAAGATTCGCTTTTATACTTTCAAACATCAGAAATGTAATACTCTTAGGTGGCTACAGTTACTAGTTTTTAAAGACTGTTGCAAGCCTCAGGAATTTACAAGTTACTAAAGAAGGAAGGAATATCTGCTACCCTGACAATGAAGAGCAGGAAATTTTTTTTAAGACCATTTGGTTGAAGACAAAAGCACAAAGCTTTCATTTTAGAAAGCATCTGTTATCTCTTAAGCACAGCAGTCTTCCAAGCTTGTATCTGTGCAGTCCTACAGTTAATAGGCATCAAATATAGAGGATGCTATGACAGAGCAAGAACAAGACAGTTCTGACTTTCACACGCACCTAGCAAGCACAAGATTGACAATGGAATTGAACAGCAAGGAGGGCCAGGTTATGTACAATGTATCAAATGTTTACTATGAATGCTGCAGTTCTAACAACTGCCAGATTAGAAAGCTCCAGCAGACAGATCAGCTCAACCTTCTTGGCCAGTCATTTATAACTTGGCCTGGAGAAGTCACAGTGCTCAATAATCACAATCCTTATCGTGAGTTCACACCACATACCTGAACTACTACCAAAAAAAATTCAAATGAGCAAGCAAAGTGGTGAAAGATGAGTAATATACTCCATTTCTTATCCCTTAAGTCACCTAAGCCCTTCCAACATTCATGTTTTATCATGGCCACTTTAATTTTGATTACTCTAAACTTAAGTACTTTAAATACCAGAATGCCAAAGAAATACATTTCAGCATTCCCCCTTCCATTTTTGCATTTGACATTCATATACAAATGCCAATAACCAACAAATACTAAGAATTCTGAAACTGCAATATCATGCAATTGAAAGAAAAAAGTTATTCCTAAATATATTAAGTTTTTACATTTTTATAAGTACTCTTTATTTTAGCTGAGTACTACCTGTTTCAGCTTTAGGCGGAGTTTCTTCATGGGCTGATCTATTTGTATCTTCTGATCCAAGATCTTTTTTCTGACCATTGGATGTATAAACTCTCACTTGACTCATCAACTGCACAGGCAGGCGGTTCCATGGTATATAAGACAGGCTCCCAATTTTCATTGAAGCTTGCCATCCTAACAAGGGGAGGAAAAAAACTTTTTTCAGACAACCATTTTGGAAGGAAAAAAGAAGGGAAAGCAAAATGTGAGTGCATAGCATGCTTTCACTGCCTCCACTTCTAAATTTCATTCTAAGACTAGGGATTTTTTTCCCATATGATCCAGTATGGATTATTTCCAAAGACCTCTGCATGATCTTCAGATGTATAAATAAATAAATAATACAAAGCTATCTGGCAAGATTGACTTACTGATACATTAAGTCACATTCCAGTCATACTGCCCCAAAATCTTTAAAAACCAAGTATTGATAAAAGAACAACTACAGACCACTACCGAACTATGAGCCAGTGCTGTCATTTCACTTTGACAAACCACAGCTTACCAATTAAAAAAACTGAACTGTGTGCAATACCGACTTGCTACAGAAATTACAGAAAATCTCACTGATAAATCACCCTAGGCTGAGTTGCATGCAGTACTAACGTGTGTTAGCAACCAGTTTGTTTTAGGGAGTGCAAACACTTCTATAGAGAGGGCATATAACTTCTCTAACTCGAAATGCAGCAGGGAAACTGGCTGCTTTGGAAAGCACTCAATAAGAGAATAAATACAATTTTTTAAATAATTAAGTAGTGCTAGTAAATCAAGTCATGCAAAGCATGACTACTCATATATAAATAACATGCTGCTCACAAAAAAGGTAACATTTTATAGAGCTGTTTATTTGATGTCTCAACGGCTTTCTGGGTTTTTTAGTATTTTGCAGTACCAAAGCACCTGCACATGTGCATGCACTGACCTGAACCTTACTGAAGGAACAATTTCACCGAAAAAGGGCAGATAAGCTCTTATTGACTAATAGCTGTCGCAAATGTGACAAAAGCCCTGAATACTCAATTCTGCACAGGTCACTAAAGTTATTCATTACGAACTTATAAAGCACTATAACAAATACACGGCACAAGATGAGCAGTGTTGTTTCCTAAGCTTTGGTGCTACTGCAGCAGTTGAAAAGGGAAAACTTAACCAGCACGTTTAGAGGACGCTTCTCCTACTAACCCAGAGACACACAAGAAACCACTAAGGAGTTTTTGCCGCTATTCAGTCGTCAGTGACCACACAGAGAGGGGCAAAACTGGTCAGACTTCTGCAGTCACGGGATCTGTGGCCTAAAGGGAAAGCCGGGGCTCGCTCCTCAGCCCAGTACAAATCCTGCAAGGCCGCGCTTCGCTTTATGTAATTACTGCAAACTTCAGCCCGGCCGGGCCATGTCGGGCCCGCCTCCCGTCAGACAGGCCCGCCACCGCGCTCGCAAAAGGACTTCGGCGTTTTCCCTCCCGTGGTCCCAAAACACGGACGTTTATGCTCCTTTTTAAAGCCGACTAGCAGGACGCAGCCGGGAGCGGCGCCGCCGCCCCGGGGGGAATGGCGGCTCTCGCCGTGCCCCGGCCCGCACGGCCCCTGCCGAGGGAGGGAGCTGGGCCGGGGCCGCCCGCGGACTCACCGTGGCAGGCGCGGGGCCGCGGCACCGCCCGGCACCGCAGGTACAGGCGGTAGAGGCCGCGGCAGCCCCGCCGCGGGGCGGACAGCGCCGGCATCATGGCGGCGGCCGCTCGGCAGCGGCCGGGGCGCGGGCGGCCTCCCGCATCGGAGGGGGCCGGCGCGGCTGCGGCTGTGGTGGTGGCGGCGGCAGCGGGGCCCCGGGCGGCCCTACCGGAGGAAGGGAGGGAGGGAGGCCGGCGGTCCCGGAAGGACGGAGGGAGGGAGGCGGTGGGCGGCGCCGCGGCACCCGGATGTGCCGGGGAAGGCGAGGGCACGGCGGGGCCGCCGCTGACTCACCCGGCCCGCCCGCCGCGCCTGCGCCGCAGCCTGGCCCGGAGAGGGCCCCGCGCCCAGCGCGGCCCGTGAAACGCCTGAAACGGTGTGTATTGCAGGAGCACAGAGTCAATAATACCTCGGAGGTCATGGAGCCCAATCTACGAGCGCTCACCACCGGGTCAGCTAGGCCGTGGAACTCAGTGCCGTGTCCAGTCTTGCCTTAAACACCTCCAGGGACCGTGACTCCACCACCCCCCGGGCAGCCCATTCCAATGTCTAACCTTCCTTTCCGTGAAGAAATTCTTCCTAATGACCAACCTGACCCTCCCCTGGCGTAGGTTAAGACTATGTCCTCTCATTCAGCCACTTGTTGCCGGGGAAAGGAGACCGATCCCCACCTGGCTACAACCTCCTCTCAGGTGGTTGTAGATGGTGGTCAAGTCTCCCCTGAGCATCCTTTTCTGGAGGCTAAAAGAGCCCAGCTTCCTGAGTAACACCTCATACGGCTTGTGCTCCAGATCCTTCACCGGCTTCGTTGCCCTTCTCTGAACACAGATAGCATTAAAACACATACACTAAATCCCTTTCCATGATTTCTACGTGGATATGCACTCCCCTAGTCTAAGCCCTCTCCTAAAACACACTTCCCGGATCAGTGCTGATAAAATGAGATCTGATTAAAACTGATGTCTTTCTCCAGGGGGAGCATCCTGCACTCACGGGTTGTAAGGGCTGCCTGTGCGCTGCGAGCTCAGCTGTGGCACCTCCTCCAGCTCTGCTCACCTACAGCCTGCCTCAGGACCATCCTGTAATCATCATCAGTCCCACTTGGGACTGATTACACACTTTTTTACAAAAGTTTTCTCCAGAATAGCTTTGATGCTAGTTTACATGACTGAGTAAATGTCTCAGTCTTCCTTGTCTTCATTTGCACACTGGGAGGAACATGGGAGTGCACCAGAAGTTAGCTTGGCAGGGAATTTGGATAATTAATGTACCTGATAATCCACAAAGCATTTGATCAGTGAGGAGAGTTATTATGGTGCCCATCGTTAACATACCCAATCAGATTTTGAACAAGGCTTGCTGCCACATCTTTACCAGCCAGCTAGTGAGTAGCATTGCCAACACAAGTTTTCCTAGAAGCCCAGTGGAGGCAGATCAAAGTAAAATACTTGCATGAAATAATTAACACCCATCTTCTCAGTAGTCCAATTGCAGCCATACCAAATGAATCAGGAGTACTGGCAACAGATGCTGTATCATTAAGTACCAGATGTACGGCAATGGAGTTAAATACTAAATTGACTGCAAGTTGTAAAGTAGCACAAGTGAGGTCAATTCACCTATTTTAGCTGGAGTCTAACAGACCTGTTCTGCTGGCCTCTTGTTATTTCAGCAAAAGCCTAACAGAAAAAAACAAAAAACATGAGGTTAAGAGTTCCCTGGTTTTTTCCCTACATAGAGATGTTTGAAAGAAGATAAAAATTCTCGAAACACTTGCAATTCCTGTCTCTGCTATACTCTAGAAGAGATTTTAACTTCAGGCTTATCATTTCCTCTTTAAAACCAAATGCAGCTACTATTTCATATTCTTTTATCCATCTGAGTAACTGGATTTGTTTTGTCTGGTTTTGTTGTTGTAAATATGAAACTGGAAGGAAAATAAAACTGAAATGCCATAGATAGATTAATAGATACTAACAGTGTGGTAGTCAACCAGGATTTACTCTTCTGCATGACCCTTTATATTGACAAACACTGAAAACTGATGGAGACAAAAAGCAAGTAAAAGAGCATCAATAACAGCCTGTTTTGCATGGGATAGCCAAGTGCATAAAGCAATTGATAATGAATTACCAAGACTTGTGGTATGCACATGCAGCATCCTAAGAGAAAAAATATCAACCTTATTTATGAGTGTTTTAACCATTAGTTATCAATCACTAGCAATGAATGGAAAAACACTCTAAATGATTGGGTACTTTGGCAAATCCAAACTACAATTAACAACTTTTTGCCTGTGGCAAAGACTACTATATGAAGCCAGGGCAAATTTGTGAGATCTTGTTTTCATTCAATATAGTTGGAATTGCATCCTAAGGTTTAAGTTTGAACAATGGTTATGCAATGGCTATTTTAAGCTGTATTTCATAAAATCAAGCCAGTTAAAAAAATGTAAAGTCTCATTCACATTCAAATTACTAAATGCTGAACTGATAAAAAATACTCTTTCTATATACCATGCTTGTACATGGGTGTTTGTGCCATCGGAATCTCTGTCTAGGGAACAGAGGTTGCTCATATACCAATTGTTTGAAGATCTTGGTGTGTTGCTCATAAGAGGAAGGAGGCTGGCTACCATATCAAAGTCATTTCCTCAGGCCTCCTTTTGCAAAAACTCTAGAAACTTTTTGTATGCAGCATATTATGTCGCCTATAAAAAATTATAAGGTTAAGTTGCCTTACCAGGTCTTCAGGAAGAACAAGGATTGTGGTTACAGCCTTTTAAGATTTAAAACCTGTTTTATGGAGGCACTTGAAAAGTTTACATAGAATTGCTTGTAGATCAAGAAAGACAGGTGACTGGGTTGAAATACAGACTTTGGAAACTTTTTTCCGCGTGCCTGTTTATTTAAAATAACTAAGTAACTGACTGAATTACTCAAGCTGATGGATCACAACAGTCCATCATGATGAAATTCTCCAATATTACTGCCTAGCAAGAAATCTGTGATATGTGAAGGCTAATAAGCAGTGAAGGATTTTAGTGTTCCTTATATGAAAAATGAAGTAATATAAAGCCAATTTGAATATTTTTTAATCTGAAATTCATTAAGTATTTCAGGTTCATACAGTGGAGGAGATTTGAAATGTCCCCAGATTCACAGCAAGTATTGATGGTAATGACTTATTATAGTTTAAATTACTCTTCAGGATTCCCATCACAACCTGCCTTGTGAGTCTGTCATACAGTATAGCAAGGGAATAAAAGGGAGAAGGAAAAAGGGGAAGACTTTTGATTTTTGTACTTTTTATAATACTACAAATATATAGCTAACACCAAGCAGCTATATACTGTTAGTTCAAAAAAACTATGAATACATAAAGTGTCCAATGATCCCAAACAGCCTTTAAGTTTTTCTACATAAAATTTAAATTCACAGAAAATGAGAGAGTATTTTGTGGCAGGCAGGTGCATGAAGGGCACAACTCTTCCAAGCACAGAATGGCGAATCTACAGAAGTTTGCACAACACCACTCTGAGGCATGTAGGTCTGTAAAGTTATTTCACGGTCACTGGGCCAAAGATCTACATAAACTAAAAGTAAATATTTTCATTTCCAGCACATGGATAAGTGTTTTCAGTTATTCACATGCAGTTCATTCACCTGAACACCAGCAGTCACCTGCAGTTTCTTGAACTGGGTACAGCAGTGCTCAACCAGCTGTTTCAACCCCAGCAGCAGCAGCTAGTAAGTGCCAAAGGACAATAAATAATTAAGAAACATTATTCTCTGGAGAAAATTAAATGGAAAATGACTCTTCCGTAGCCAATAGACTCATGAGGAGCACATAACGTTAATAAAATGTTTAGCTTCATAGTTGCCAACCAGCCACTAGAGGTCAGTGGTTTGGAATAAAATTAGCGCAAGGAGGAAGAATTCCATTTCATTTCAAATGGCCAGATCATATCAAATAAAATTTCCAGCCTTTGAGTAAGGAAAAAGAACTCTTAAGGTTAGCAGCACTTACCTTTATCCTAAAGCAGAAAGCTAGTTTCAAATTTTTAAAAACAATACTAGGTACACCGTACATAATATACCAAAAAACCTACTCATTCTCTACAGTAATATGAAGACAAGCATAGGAATGCAGGACCAGAGGAAGTTTCTTGCATTATCAGGTCCAGTCTCCTGCTGCTTCACCTGTCCTATAATCTCTTTGATGAACAAAGTAAGAACCAGCTTAAAAGCAACCTGATGCTTTTGCTCATAAGAAAAAAAAATTACAAGCATAAGCTCAATCAGTACTCTTGTAGTGCATAAAGGCAGAATGTTAGAAGCATCTGTGCAGTGCAGTAATCTTCTTTAAAAATTATTTCCCTTATAAATGTGTAACACTGCAAAGAGAGAAGACTGGCAGGGGGCAGGAAGAGGCTTTTTCATCAAAAAAGTCATCAAAAAAGTTCAAAGTGTACTAAGATATCCAAATAGAGAAAAAAACCCCTCAAAATAGTATGTTTTATTTAGTCATTTATCTGCTGCTGTCAGCATACATACACACCATCCAGTCACAATATATACACATCAATGCAAACAGATATCTCACCTCTGCCCCACAGTGATGTTCAAAAATTTGAGAGAATTAAAAATGTGAACAGAACCACTGGATGCTCAAACATATGCACACTGAACTAAAGTTTGATGCTATAACTGTAATTTTCTAAGGTTACAATATTTCTCTGTGCTGTACAGTTACACAACTGAAAATGCCAGTGGACATGACAATTCAGAAAGTCAACCTCACATTTCCATCTGCTATTACAAAAAGGTTATATTAATGGTTTTGATTTATCATTGAAAAGATTCACAATTGAAAGGAATTGTAACAGGCAAACATCTGTCATCTCAAAACACTGTTTGGTCAGATTTTCTAGATTAAAAAAAAAAGTTAAAATGCTAAGTTACAATATCATGTTCTATGAAAAATACATTAGGACAAAACCCCATGCAGCTGCATATACAAAATGTTCCACCAGATTGCCAAGAAAAAAATAGCAAAGCAACATGGAGAGGGAAAAGGGGAAGGAAAAAAAAAAAAAGCCAAGAAGCCCAGTAACAATATAGACTGATGCATTTATTTCTTTACATTTTCACTACAGGAGCTTCAAACATAATAGAGAACACATAATTCCACTGCAGTTGTTTTTTATTCTAGGTAAACCAAGATTAGCCTGTCAGCTCATGAACAATGCGGCAGCATTTAAACGTGCTATTCCAATAGTATTTTAATAAAGAGTAAATTAGAAACAATTTACAGCTTGAAAACTTAAGTACTATCCAGAGGATACTGATGGTGTGAAACCATGGTGAACTGGGGTTTGTGAAAGCAACTGAGTACCCAGTAGGATTTCCACACCTCTTTTTATCACAGAACTGAAGTTTTCTGAATTCTCATTATTTTTCTCCCCATTCTTCTTCCTTCTCTATTGCATTTCTACCTTTGTGAAAACTATAACTGACATTGCTTTAGCCTCTGCAGATAATCTAGCCCTATACCTTTTTTAATTTCTGGGTTTCATCTTAATTTTCCTGTGAAATAACTAACTGATGCATTGTCTTCATCTAACATACTCTTCATGTTGGCAAAGGATAATGAGTGAATATTCATAGGAACACATACAGCAAATGAAAATACCATGCTCTGCACTTGTTCAAGGAAACCAGTTTCCTCACCTCAGCCAGGAGTCTGGACTGTTGCAGAACTTCACTTGCCTCACAGGGAAGATATCACGGTCATGCACATGGAAACTGTGATACAGATGAACTCAAATTATCTTAAATTAAGAGTAAAGTCTTTCATGGCTCTTTAAAATATAATCCACACTACTGCTTTTACAAGACTGCAGCTGTATGGTGGTAGCTAGCTGCGGTAGAATAAAGCTCAGCTTGTTGGCACTGGGGTTGAACAGAAGTTAGCTACTAAATGTGCCATCACAAATGAGCTAAGCCTAGCCCACAAGAAGAGGGGGTAACAGAGGGTCACATTATTAACAACACCAATTCACAATTTTACTTACAAATTACAAAACAAATTATTATTATCCAACTCATTTTCAGTTCAGCAGTGGCACTTAGGTAGTGGAATGTAATCATAGTCACAAAATAACCTATTTTAAAATTAAAAGGACAGGACTCCTGCCAAAACACAAGTGTACAATTTTCTCTATTAATGCCTGCACTGAAAATATGACAGTAAACTGGGAACATAGGCAGATTTTTTTTCCACAGAAATTGGGATTAACTATGCCAAGTGTAAAGCAGAACAATTCCAATGACTTAAAGACAGGGATCAGTTTTTTATTTTTTGTTTTGACATACACCTTCATCTTCCTATTCCTCTACAAAAAGCAAATGAGACGCCACAACAGCTCACTGCATCCTCCACTATTCTAAACACACACACAAAAACCCAAAACTGACACGCAACATGCACAAAGAACATTTAACACAGAAACCTGTTGGTCAGTAAAAATTCACTCAGAGATGTGAACTTAAACAAGCTCTGTTTTGCAATGCTGATAATACTTAAAATCCAAAAAAAAAAAAAATATACAATTTGATTCAAGAACAAAAACATAGCCATATCAATACAGAAAACAATTTAATTAGTTTCAAAATAAATATTTGACATACAAAGCACATACAGTGAAAAAGGGTCACAATAAATTACAAATGGAGATACTTGCTCATTCACTGAGAAAAGCCCTTGATATTTCCAATTTCATACCATCAAATTTATCATTCTTGCTGATTTAAGCACAGCACTAAACAAATATGGATCCCAGTGCTTTCTTTCACAGGTACTGGTATGGATAATTTACTGCAGTGATCCAATTTGAAAATCAGTAGGGACCAGTAAATCGCTGCATAAAAGAAAGAGCGAATGAGGTGCTTTTTCCTTAGTGTCAGCAGCCTGCGATTATTATGTTTATTAGATTTTCTTGAAAGGGCTTCACATTTTCTCAAATATGCAGGAGAACTATATTTCCCCTCTGAGCCCTTACATTAGCATTTTGTGCCTCAGTCCTTGAATACAAGTAAAAGATGAATTTTTTCAATTAATTTTAAAAGTTTATACCATCTGGATAGCACAGAACTAAGCAATGAAACTCCCTTACCTGCACAACATCTGCCATTGTTACAGAGCTAGCTTCTGCAGAGAAGTTAGTAAGTAATGCTGACATTTTATGAGAAAGATTTTTGAATCCATATTTAAGATTAAATTCTATTATATTATCCATACTGATACTGCATCTTTAAAATAAAGGATTGCTTGAGGTTCTGTCCTTAAAAGGTGATTTAAAACAGCAAGGCCTGACTGTTCCTTTAAGAAGGAACTTTAAGAAGATTACAGCACAACAGAAGTTACAATACAGAGGTACACTAACCAATTTCAATACGTATAGTTTAACCACAAATAGGTGCCCTGTAGCAATCAAAAACTGTAGACAATTAAAACAGATTAGCAAACCCTACTACCATCAAGCACATTAAGTGCTTGTGGTCTTACTCTGTTGCATTATTTTTTGCCAGCAGAAAGATGATGATACAAGGGACCATACCTAGTTCTTGCCACGGAAATCAATTTTTGATACCACTTTAAAAGAGCATGCTGTCTAGCTCAATGTCTTTTCTACCCTTAATCTGAGCACTGTAAGGTACAGTACTTTTTCCAAGTACTTAAGCCCACAGTTAGTATAATTCTGGGAGCAGGACCAGCAAGTCATATGTGGTATACAAACAAGTCAGACTTCCCTCCGGGCACTTCTCCAGCTCTCTTTGTTCTATGTCCTGCTCTTCCATAGCTCTTATGTCCCCTCAGGCAAGTGCTCTTTCCTTCCATGTCTCCATTCCTGTCTGTAAAATGGACTAGAACTCTAATTCCTTAATAAACATGGGATCTGTACAGCGAATGTTGTACTACAGGTGCCTAACAGTAAAACAGTCCAACACAGACTGTACAAAATAACTAGACACGTTATTTGTTTGGACAGTACTATAACATATATAATTAACAGCTTGAAAACTGTTGGAAGAAATAGTGGCTCATGATTACAGTATGTTTTTTTTAAAATCCTTAAAACATGCAACTTAAAATACCAACAGATATTGCTCCCCTTAAGCACCCATCAAAGAAGGGAGCAAAGTATAAAACTGACAGTGCAGAAATGACAATAAATGTATAAAATTAAATAAAAGGCAAAAAAGGAAAGGATGGATGTATTAGTGAGTTACTTTGTGTGTCCCAATGGCTTCTGACACTTTATTTAACTACAGGTGACAACAGAAACTGTTACACTGGAGCAGCACTTCTACTTGCTTGAGCAGGACAAGGGGTGGATCTGCCCACAGAATCTATGCAACACAACTTATGAAAGCTGAGATGACAAAAAGCAATGACCAGTGTGATTTATAACAGTGGAAACAGTCACTTAACAGGAGGCAGGTAACCTTTCAGTAAAACAAAAACTCTTCTACTTCACATTTGGGGTTGACAGGCATTTTATGGTCAGTTGCAAAATTTCTCTACAATTGCAGATTTCTGTGACCACCTCTGCACTACAGCTAGCTGTTGACAGCACAGCAGCATGAATATACAGCTCCCTTCACCAGAAAAAACTCAAGTTATCAGGATACAACCAGCATTTCACACTTAGTTTAATCATTAGTATAGAAACAGTCACAAACTATGGTAAGAAAGCAGGCACAAGGACAGAATGTTTTTGCCAGCATTGAGGAAACTTGGTGTTATCATTTAGGGGGCCGAAAGGCTGCAGTAAAAATCAAAGCTGATGCAGAGTACAGGTCAGTTGCCCTATTTCTTTGGTTTGAATATTATTCTTACAACAATGCTCCACGTTTTCTTGGCACATCAGAGAAGTTAAGTTTTACCAGGCCACAAGTTGCTCATTTGTCAAGCAACTCCTTGCAAAGCCAAGAACATACTAGCCAAATCAAATCAAATCCCATTCATGAAACATCTTCCTCTTCTTGGTCCATTTTTAAGACTTAATAGAAAGAGTTAACAAGAAATTCAGTATTCACATTTAAGTTCTACTTCATGGCACTGTCTTCCAACTCCCAACTCACTGCATTGTCATTAACTTACTCCTTTTAATCTTTCTCACCCATTACTAGAGTTGGATATCAAGACTTAGCATCCTTCAGTTACAGTTGCAATATATCAGATCCAACTTAGCCTCCTCTCTAATTAATATCATACAATTAAGGAACAGTAGACTGCACCCATAACTGCAGTCAGACCACAAAAATTTGCTGAGAAGTAATATGTTATTTTCCTTGCATTAATTACAGATTTATTTGCCTTCCACTCCCAGCAAGGGGGACCAACTTAAATGACTGCTTTAATTTTTAAATCACAGTGGTGCAACAAGCTGGAGTCTGATGTCACCACTCAGACACGTTGTATAACAGGAAAGAGCGTCTAGAATTGTGATGAGGAACTGAAGTAGTAATAAGTAGATCGGGATTTTTTTCACTGATTAGATATCATTGTTGCAGTGCTTATTTTTGGCTTAAGATTTTGAATGAAAGGGTCATAAATTTTTGCACTTTAGAAGGCAAAAATTCCCTACAAGATAATCCAGAAATGCACAAGACATTATATTCCAATTCAGAAGCAGCAGTGGGAATATAACATGCACACATACACACAGGACAGCATTCTGCTCAACTTCCAGGTTCAAGCATCAGTATGTTCTGTTAGAAAGAAAATAAGCTTGAAGAGCCTAGCAAGTTACATTTAACACTTTTTATTGCAGTAGAAATTTTAGGTTTTATAAAATCCTCAAATTACAGGATATACATATAGTCAATCTCATTGCAAGTCTTTAGCAGCTGTAGAGCATTACTGCATGCAGTTGCTTCTGCAGTGTGCAAGTAGTCTATAAATAGCTAATCATGTTCAGAGAGCAAGACAAGTAGTCAAAGAATATCATATTCAATTACCAACTGGTTCATCAATACCAAGAGGTTGAGCAAAAAAAAATGAACTAAGTTTAAAAACATGGCTCTGATCTAACAACTAATACAACTGAAAAGTCTGAATGATATCCATATCACAAACAACATAACTCAATAGTTACAGGAAAATACTTTGCTTCAAGACTGTTTTTGAAAGAGTTTAATATAAGATTTCTCTGACCATGGAAGAATAGTTCAGTTCAGTGCTACAGAAGTTTACAAAAGGCCAATGAAACTAATTTTATGCAATTAGAACATTAACTACAGAAGGTTAGGCAAATATTTTGCCTTGAATTTATGGAAAGAAGTTGTGTTCAGACAGATAATATTATTTTTTCACAACCTACCTTTCAGCTGCTGGGTGAATACATAATTAGCACTCAATTTAATATTCACTCAATTTAATATTCATTTCTGTAGCCATGACACCGGCTTCAGATCAGTCATCAGACAGATTTATGCCAAGAAATCCTACACCCATTTGTTTCAGAAGCTGCCTAAACAGGTGCAATCCTTTATGCAAATTTCCCATCACAATGAGAGTCATAGAAACTGGAATAACAATTTATATAGAGCTAGCTACAGATTAATTTCCTAAAAAGCTAACATGCTTGAATTACTGTAGTCTCAAATTTGTGCGGACACAATACCAAATCTGCAATGAGTCTGCAAAAGTTACTTCATTTACATTGATTAGTTCATTTGAGACACTGTTAAAAGTTGAAGCATTGTATCTTTGGCTGAAAAGCCTACAGGTCAGCAGTTTTGCTTGGTAAAACATCTTGTTATGA
This sequence comes from Anabacerthia variegaticeps, assembly GCA_035583185.1. Taxonomy (NCBI): domain Eukaryota; kingdom Metazoa; phylum Chordata; class Aves; order Passeriformes; family Furnariidae; genus Anabacerthia; species Anabacerthia variegaticeps. The sequence continues at coordinate 49,171,414 of JAWWEW010000131.1, forward strand.
CAAGAAAACTGCACAGAGTTTTCTGTGATCAGTCTTGGTATTTCTTCCAACAGTGTAAGGTAAGACTGTCACAAGGCAGAAACTTGGAAGAGTTCTTTTTAAGTAGTATTAATAAAAATAGCCTCTCCTTCAGAAAAGGCGTTATCTATGTCAGCTTGACAGATTTTAATCCCTTGTGTTAACTTCAAAGTGGGCCATATTTCTACATTGAGTATAGTAAATTGGACAAAGTTCAACAAATACATTTTGTAAGCAGTAGAATACTGTCCAAAGTGTACTGCATAGATATGTGTACCAACTGCTATCCACTGGAGACATCCTACAGTAGCTACAGCTCCAACTAAGATAAACCAAGTGAGCATAGACCTTAATAGTTTTAATCCATCTCAATCAATCCTTGATTCCTTAAAAAAAAAAAAAAAGGTCAAAAAGGTCATGTTTTAGATAGGATGCAGCTTTTTTTTTCACCAATTAACAATACAGCACAGTAATTTTAGGTTTCCATTATTTGCATTTGATATGCTAAATTTCATATTATCTCCAAGAAAAGCATATACATATTTTTATACAGCCTGGAGTGAGATCACTGTAAAACCAGAAATTTCTAATCATCAGCAGAAGTGCCAGCTGCTCATAACGTTCACAAAACACGAGTGCCTGAAATTTGGCTATGCAACAGTTGGTGCCAATCTGCTTATAAAGGAAATGCTTCTGAGGCATAGTCTTCTTACAAAAATAGGGCACGAGGGCTTCATTATTAAGTGTTCAACAACAATCCTGAGCTCAGTGAAGAGAGTCCTGAAAAATCAGATTTAAAGAGAATTTCAAAATCCTACAGCATTTATCAGAAGTATTATTTAGATCTATCTTTTTCATTCACTTTTCTTAATATCACATACACACTCTAGTTAACAAGTTCTTTGGACCAATTCAGTGTTGCAGTATCTTGCAAAAGTTTCAGAATTCTTGGCTTTTAAACATGAACATTTTAATTAACTTTATATACATCCTCAGCTGGAAGCTGCTGAACTACAGATAGCAGAAAAATTCTACCTTAAAGCAAAAAAAAAAACCCAAACAAAAAGTCACCATAAAAAAAGAGAAAGAATTATGTTTTATCACAAATAGTGTAAGGAATTGGAAGGCAATTGTGTATGTGTGCTACTTCTTGCCGATACACAATAACCCTGCACTCTAGAAGCAACTATTAGAAGACAGATATAAAAAATACAATCAAGATCACCTTAAAACTACAAAAATGCCAGCAGAACATCTTGGATAAACTAGTTCTAATGAAAGTCAGTTCTAGTATTGCACAGCCTAGATTATTTTAAGATACCAGTTATAAAGCAACTTCATAGATTTTGCTGTTGTTGTTAAAAAAGATAAATATTTGTACCAGGATGGATGGTTTCTTACAAAATAGTAGGGAGTAGGAGGCGACTAAGCTTATGATTCTCAGACCCGTCATTCCATACCAGGGCAGCCAAAGCCACTTCCTTGGCCCTTTAGCAAACCATTTTCTAATCGAGTAATGATTAGACTGGAAACTATGTTCACAAAAATCTTACGCTATGCCACGCTTGTCATAAGAACACTGAGAAAGCACTGACCTGAGAAAATCCTCATAGAAATATTTATGGTTTCAAAGACTAAAGCTGTATTGGCTTTATCAACTTCCTAAATCACTAAGCTTCTATTTCAAATATAATTTACCTGATTTGTGAATTTTACTAAAGGAGGTAATGACCATGTTTTAAGATCATCCAGATTTTTTTTCTGTCAATATTACACAGGTTCCTAAGTGCCTATTCATATACAGACTTAGCCTAGATAATACTTAGAAATCTAAAAATAAGGATATCTTTCTGATAAGAAAGACTTTCTTCTCCCAAAGTCTACTTTTAATTACACAAGCATATTCTGAAAGCTCCCATTCAAGAATGGTGCTACATTTCTGATCAGCTACATGAAATGTATGTAACCTTGAATCAGCTAGAATTTTATTTAGGATGCAAGTGTACTTCACGTTCTAAAATTACCACTTGCAGATTTAATACTGTTATGCATTCATTTTAGAATGAAAAGTTTCTGAATGCCTAAGCGCTACCCAAATATTAACTTCCAAAATGAATTTAGAACTTACCGACAGTACGGATTTCGCCGAGAAGAGTAGCGTAATGTAAGAAACCTATAGTAAATGAATGGCTGCAGCAGACTCCCTTGTCCACTGAAAGAGAATAGTTCAGTAGAGCTTAGTAGTGACAAAAACAAACAAACAAAACAAAACAAACAAAACCCACAAAAATTGTCCCCCAAAACCTCCATCAAAATCAGGAATTTTCCTAACAAAATCAAGCAAACTACTTGGGCTCAAAAATGAGCTAGATTTGGGTCACACTCAGAAAATCTAGATCTGACAAGTATATAACCATACACTTATAAATGCAGAAACTTACATTATAGAATAAAACTGTTCAATGAAGCACTTAAAGTGCTGTTCTTGTATTGAATTTATATTTATGAAGTTTTTCGTAAGTCCCATTTCTGGTAGCACGCAAAGAATCACAGAAATGATGGTGGACACATGTTCAGTATCAAGAAAAAGCTTGCTGGTCAGGCATGGAAACTGGCTGACATAAGTAGTTCCATTACAGCGTTTTTTTCACTCTAATCACAGCACTTTGAATATCTGGACCACATTTCTAGTACCTTTTGCAAAACTTGTCAGAATACACTGGGGACAATTACAGATGTATCGAGACGTGCCAAGCTGATATCTAGTTATTTCAGTTACACTGAAATTAGGTTTGGATATTTTACAAAGCCGCTGTTTCACATGATGGTGCTATAAAGTAGTGAAAGTGTAGCATACAAAACATACACAGCAAAGCACAGAAATGCCCTAAGTTTAATTGTACTGACTGAATCTACTTTAACACAATATTTAAAAGTTCTGTTTGAAGTTGAGCATGACATTTCCAGCAAGTGGAACTCCTTTCAGTATGAGCAGTACCTTTACTCAGAAGAAAAAAGTATAAAGTGAAAGGGAAAGTGAACTACAGGAGGGAAGAAAAAGGAAATCTTCAACCCATACACTATATACAAGCAATTTAATATGCTAGAACAATTTACAGGAAAAAAAAATCTCACAATAGCTTCACTTAACCATTACATGATTTTAATTTGGCATATGACCTTTTTTAAGTTTCAGTATCTACTAGATGACATATCAAGCAGCAACATTTCACATAGTACATTCTCCACAGAGAGAGAAAAGAAAGAAAGGGAAGTTATCCTACAGAGAAGTTCAAAGCACTTGAAAGTTTCAGATACTGGATACAGAGTTTATCTGCCAGTTGGTAAGTGGCCTTAAATGAAATGGGATCCTTGAGGCCTGAAAGACTGAAGTGCTCAGCTGACATATCAAAAGATAAAGACAAATTATGCATTCTATCAACTTTCAAGAAGATAAAGTCTCTCTTCTGCTGCCTGTGAGACCACTCAAGACAAATGCTCTCACTATGCCTGTAGAGAATAAAGGGCATGTTCCCCCTCCAAATATTAAAAGGCAATGACTGAAACTTCAGTGACTGGCAGATCATTATGCCTATACGACTTCAGTGGTATTCCAACACGCATACACTCAAGATCCCCTAAATTTATTCAACAGGCAAAATCAAACAGAATACAAAAACCTCACAAAGGTCACTCCTGAAAAGTAACACAGGAGAGAATACAACCTACTCCTGCTTGCACACTTTTTGCATAATGAAACTTCATACCACTTAAATTTCTGGAATCTAATTGTCAAAAATAAGAGCTTACTTTCAGTGAAGCTGAAGATCTTAATATTCTATTATACCAACCAAAATTACACTTACTGAACAATGTACTGATGGGAATGCAGGCAAATGCTAGTTGCATGCCCAAAAAACTTCAATGTGATTCAGCAATGCCACCCATCCTATGAAAGGGATGGTGGGTTTTTTATATCATAGCAAATGCTTTTTCATGTCACAATGCACCAACTTGAGAAGTCTAGGAATCAAATAAATTTTAGTTGAAATTCAAGCCAGAACCATACAAGTGAAGCACGATCCACAGAGAACTCACTTGCAAAAAGTAATCTTGTGCAGCAAGTTTCTAATTATTTAAATATTTCTCATAATTCTTACCTGAAGAGCATAAAAACTGTAGCTGGCATGAGGAAAATTTCATTGCAAGCAATGAATTTTAGAATATTCTGTTGATTAGCATTCAGTTTCTCTAAGAGATTTCTTAGAAAGGGCAAACTATTTGAACTTCGTGCCTTCAAAGAAGAAAATATGATTTACAGAAAACATATAAGTTACACCTATCTTCACTAGCACAAAGACATCAAAATACAAACAATTGTCATTTACAACCCATTTCAGCATTTTAAGACTTTACTGGTATTGAGATTATTATCCCAAAGCAAACCGTAGGCTCAGAACTCCATAATTTACATAGAGTTCCATTGAAAACATCAGGTGTTGCAAGACCCTCATGCACCCATTTTACGTTCAACTGCATAGAGATGGCCACAAGCCTTATTCTGTCCACTAGGTGGAAGTGCCTGTGGATAGCCCAGTTAGAAACATCAAAGACTGAAGTTGCATTAAGCTGCTCAAGGCAATGCATTGAGCAGCAAGTCCAACTGGCAAGTATTTTGCTTCCTAATCTCACCCTGTAGTTTGTTACCTTACTACTGAAATAGAACAACAAAATTCACAGGCTATGGTTTAGTTTGAAAAACATACATCTTATGTTTCACCTTAACTGTTACACAGCTTTTGTTTCCTTCAAAGAAAAGCATGTGAAGAAAAATAATCAGTGTCAACTCCAACATATCGAGTCATTACAGAAGGGAAAAAAATAAAACCAAAACCACAACCAACTCAAAAAAGTCTTCTCAGATTTCTGTGCCAAGATTCCATACAATTTCACTCTAATTCCTCTAGGGCAGCCAAAGAAAACCAAACCATAGCTGCAACTTAACCCTGTTTATAAACCCCAAGGATACCAACATTATTAATCATAACATACAACCTATCATACTTACATCAAGAACCTTCTTTGTGTATGTGGCAGCATGAAGCAAAGAGAACAGCAGAACTGGAAAAATACTCACTGAAACAAGTGATAAGGAAAATGACAAACTGCACAAGTGCTTCATTTCCCCTTGACTTTATACTACACAAGTCATAGCTTGATGGCTCTTTGTGAGAGGTTGGCTGGAATGACCTATACTGGATGAATATATATGCAAGTCTAATATTTATATTTCTAGCTCTTCCTTTTCCTTCTTACACCTCTTTGCTATGAATTTTTATTAACTTCAAAATGTGGGTGTCTGCAAGTATGCAAAAGCATAACACACCACAACACAGCAGTGCATTTCTCCTGAAATGCATTCTTTCTGCACAGAAGACATGTGAGGTTACTACTTAAAATCTATTAAGTGCATGTAGTCATAGTATATTTTATTAAAAGATGCTATGAGATTAATTTCTTTACCAAAGAACATGCAGGTGCCAGCCATTTTGATTCCATAAGACATTCCTCTGCCAGAGAGATTTTAAGAGTCAGACATTAAGCGTACATAGTGTGGCATAAAGAAAAGTCAGTTCTTACATGTCACCTTTGACAAGCCACAGAAGTAAGTATTTTTTGCAGACTTTATGGGTTTAATAATTTATCCAAAAAAGCTACCATTAAATAATTGTCCCTCTATGTGATGTATGTCCTGCTACAGTGAGAAGTCATATATAAACCCTGTACTAGCAAAAAATGAAAATTACCAACTTCTCCAAGTATCACCTGAGGTTGGACATAAAATCCACCAAACTTCAGTTTCAGGAAAAGAAAATCTAAGCAGCCAGAGACTGCAGTGCACTAATTATAGAGCTGATTAAACTGAATATGAATTGATCAACATAAGCCTCTCATATTTTACGTAAAGTATGTTCTGTGAATAGCAAACATATCAAATTAGTTCAAACTAGTTTTACAAATCATGGCACAGGTGATGAAAAGAATCAAGTTTTTAATATATTTAAAAACATTACCAGGATGACACAAGTAAAGGATACTTGTAACAGGGTAGGAATTCACAAAGATAAGGGAGTACAACAGATAGTGGCAGCTGTCCTCCAGCAAAGCCTGGGCCAGAAATGCCCTGCTAAGCTGAAAGTGCGGTAGCCTTTGATGCAGTCGGAGGGCACTAGTAAGAGCATTTGCCAGCAAGGCACGCTGATAAAAGCTTGCTGCTTCATGCAACCTGCAAATCATCAGAGGAGACGTTACCATATGAACCAAGCTCAGAAGTCTTCCACCCTTGAGAATTGCATCACAATTGCGCAGTACCTGAAGTATTTCTATTACCATACATAAGCACTATTTCCAAAATACAACTCAAAAACTGGTAACACTGACTTACTGCAAGTGCCTAAAGTAAAACAACTCAATATATTATGCCATAACTACACAAAAAAACATGCATTTACCACTATTTTACAACAGCTCAACACATTTTCCAAACACATCTAGAAGTGTTTTAAACCAATCTACAATCAGTAAGCTGTTCTGACAAAAAGCATCCAAGTAAGCTGAATAACAGCAACTTACCCTTACATGAACAATAATTCGATGCAAAGGGACTCTACTTCCTTTGTAAATTTTTAGTGCTACTTTATAATATTACAGTACGTACCCTAGGAGAGGCAGGACAAATAAAGCTGAGCAGTAAACTGTGAACAAGCGGGAAATCCACATTGCTGTATCCAACTTGTTGGCCATCAGAAATTGCTACATTGGAAAAGAAAAAAAAAACCAAAACCCAACCCCAAAATAGGTCGGTATATTAATATTTGCATACAATGAGCATTCTTCCCTGCTATATTAAATTGCAAGTCTTTCTCGGCCTTGAATATAAGCAAATTATAGCCTGAAGCAGAAAGCTTCTTTTTGTTCTGTGATATTTGACTCATCTGATGCTACTAGCCAGATCAAAAACAGCTCTACTTCCTCAGAACCAAGAGGCTCCTTTGTATACTGCAATCAAATACAGTGATGAGAACTTCTGGGAAAGTAGTTTTTCTATCCAAATCGATCTCACTAAGCCAGCTTCACAAATATTACTACATAAGGTCTCTAGACCTGACTGACTTTTGCATCTACTGCTTCAAGGTTCCTTTTAGAATACACTGAACAGCCCTTGGACCTAATCTCCGTAACTCTTAGCAAGGAGAAAAAAAACAATAAAGGGCTAGGTAAAGTTAGCATAACTGCATGCTTATAATTACAAGGAAAGTGGCACCATTTTGGCCTACATATTCTTGGCCTCAAAAAAGCAAAAGCTTTTTGCAGCAATCTTGCACCTCTCTTGCCATGGAGCTCTCCTTAACCACAGCCCTCCTCAGTCCTAGTATAACACCTGTACCAGAAAGGCTCTAATGAAACACAGCATGCTTCTAGCTATTATGTGCCTCCGAGTCGAACATCTGCTTCCTTGCACCTAAAACAGTTCAAATCTTTCTCTGAATTTGAATCAGCTTTTGAGGATTTCCTTTTCCTCTATATTCCTAGTGCTTCTCAATGGAAATGACCAGAAACGAACCCAATGAACCTGCAAGCATCTTCATATCGCAATCTAATGTCTTACTTGCACAATATAACCATAGAAAGGGCAGGAAGCTGAGCCAGGGGAGGATTAGGTTGGATATCAGGAAAAGGCTTTTCACCCAGAGGGTGGCTGGGCACTGGGACAGGCTCCCCAGGGAAGTGGTCACAGCACCAAGCCTGCCAGAGCTCAAGAAGCGTTTGGAAAACGCTCTCAGGCACGAGGTGTGCCTCTTGGGGATGGTCCTGTGCCGGGCCAGGAGCTGGGCTCGATGCTCCCGATGGGTCCCTTTCAAATCACCATATTCTGCGATTCTATGAAACGCAGACGCTGCCGCCCCGAGTTACTTTCTATTCCGACATCCCCAGGGTGCCGGCACACGAACCGCGCGGTTTCGGTCGCCGTGCCAGCGCTGCCCGGCCGTGCCCGCACCCCCGGCCGGAGGGTGGCCCAGGCCCGGCGCTGCTCGCTGCTTACCGCGGCCCCGCCGCCCGCCGCGCCCGGCACCGGCCCGTTCTGCGCCGAGTCCGCCATGGCCGCACCTGTGGGGACAGAACCGCCTCAGTCTGCGGGGACAGAACCGCCACAGTCTGCGCTCCAGGGGCAGGGGCCTCCTACCGCCCGGCCTCCCGCGCCCGGCCCCGCCGCGACCCACCGCAAGCGCCACACCGGGCCCGGCACACGCTGCGCCGGGTCCCGCCCCGGATGCGGCCGGACGGCACTTCCCGTGGGCCGCGGCGCTGCGGGGAGGGCACCACAGGCGTCAGGGCATGTCCGGCTGTGGGGCCCCGGGGGCTGTGAGGCCGGCAGGGACAGCCCCGCGGGCAGGGCGGCTGTGGGGCCGAGCCCCGCGGGGCAGAGCAGCCCCGGCAGCGCCGGCGCTCAGCTCTGTCCGTCAGGAGGGCACTTCCCTGCCGTGACACCAACACCAGCGCCATCAGTGCTCGCCTCGGCCCCATGCCGGGCCGTGTTTGCTCGCCGGGCTCTCCGGGCCGAGTGGCGGGGCTCGGCGCGGTGCCGCAGCGGGCAGGGCCGCACAGCCCGTGCGAGGCCGTGCCCCGCAATTCCAGTGTCACCGCTTCTCTGGTGTAACGTGGAGGAACCTCCTCAGGAGAAATAGAAAACATGGGTTTATTACAAGCAAATGGTTCATTAACTTAGTGTGAGGAAAAAAGTCTCTTTTATTCAATTCACTTAAGACACACATATCTGTGAGATAAAGAAGTTTAGCAGAAAAAGGAAGGTTTCTATTTCAGCACGTGCTGGGTGCCTCGGCCAGGAAGGTCCGAAAAGCACACCCCCTCCCCAAAAGTCATGCTTTTTATGTGTCCTAAGAGTCCCGCCTTGTTAGCATAATGAGAGGAGTGGGGCTCTTATTCTGATTGGGTTTGGTATGTCCCCCTCTGCAGGGAGACGGGTCTGCTGGTCAGAATGACCACTGTCCTCTGCACACAAAGGGCCTGTCACGTGGCAAAGGCTTGTTTCAGGCACATCTTTATCTACTTTCATAACTCCATTGTCCTGAACGCAAATTGTCCCTGGCACTAGCCCCAGACAGCACCTGGTGCCTTACAACTTCTACATTGCACCTAAAGAAAATAATTCCTGAGTTAATGAACTATTTGCTTGTAATAAAACCATGTTCTTTTATTTCTCACACTTAGAAATTACTTTTTCAGGCGTACCGTGAAAGCTGTAAGGTTCCAGGTCCTGTCCGGGGCTGGTGCCAGGGACAATTTGCGTTTGGGAATAAGGAATTAGGAAAGTAGATAAAGATACGGCCGAAACAAGCCCTCGGTACGTGACGGGCCCTTTGTGTGCAGAGGAAAGTGGTCATTCTGAGCAGAAGACCCTGTCCCCCTGCACAGGGGGGCACACTAAACCCAACCAGGAGAAGAGCCCCACTCCTCTCATTATGCTAACAAGGCGGGACTCTTGGGACACATAAAAAGCATGAGTTTTGGGGTGGGGGTGTGCTTTTCAGACCTTCCTGGCGAGGCACCCAGCACGTGCTGAAATAGAAACTTTCCTTTCCTGCTGCACTTCTTTATCTCACAGATATTTGTGTCTTCTCTAAATTGAATAAAAGAGATTTTTCTCACATCCTTAAAGCCATGCATGCCTAAAAATTCGTACTGTCAGGGGTTTTACATTAAAATGCAGCAGCTTTGTAACAAGTGTCTGAAATGTTTGGTCAGTAATCATTAAACTCTAAAGCTAAGGAGCCCCAATCCACAACATTGGCAGGAGGACCAAGCTAGATAGCACAAAGTAGAAGAAGCCTGCTGCTCGCTCTGCAACCTGTAGCGTATGTAATTTGCAAGGTCTTGGAAAGGGTTAATCCTCCCTTCATTAACCTGACACTTGTCTTTAATATTGATTTCTTTTTTTTAATTATTTGTGCCGGATAGCTGTGTGAACATGTTTCTGTTCTCAGCTGGAAGTCTGTAACTCGTCTGAAGACGCATCAGTCACAGAAAACAGAGTGCGGGCCTCAAGACTGACGCCTTTGACTTGTAGCTCCTACAGCCTCCTGTAGCTTGTACGTCTGTCTTTCTCTCAAGGATGTGCCGCAGGTTCCCCCTTCTGGCAGCATGGGTTCCAGGACAGCAAGCCGTCTGCTCCAGTTTCTAATCGTTACCAGATGCTTTCAATTACTCTTCAGAGACAAGAAAGACATGTTCTTGTGACCAGGGATCTTGGAATCAACATCCGCAATCAGCCTCATTTCTGGTTTAGGATGATTAAACTTGAAGATTGATTTGAACACACTCAGGAAGAATGTGTAATGAAGTATGTTGATGGGAAAGGGGCAAAAGAAGAGTCAGCTGGTAGGGATACTAATGCCATAACAATTTATCTAAGACTTCTGGCTAATTAACACTTTTTAAATTGAAGATGCAGAACCTGCTTTTCCACTTCCTTCCCAACCATTCATCTCTAAATAAAGTGACTGAGAAGTAGGCAGAAGAACTACCTGCTATTTTGGGATGATTTTTCTACAAGTGGAGGAGACTAGTAAACAGCACTAGAGAATTAGAACTCTCAGTGTGTCTGCTGAGCATTCTCAGGTGTGTAATAAAAAGACTGACAAACATTTATGCTAAACCAAAGTAAAGGCTTTGAATAGCCCCAGTAAATTCAAGTTGAACTAGTACTGGATTATTTTATTGCAAAATTAAATACTGATATATCCAGAAGATTTATTTAGATGCAACTGAAATGTGGAAGTGCACATTGAAGACCACCAGATGTTTAATTAAAACATCACAAGGGAAAAAACCTAGTCAGTCTTCAAGATTTCTTAAATGGACCTAGGATGACAAATCCATGCTATTAGCAGGAATGCTCATTTATTTCTTAGTATTTATAATTTAGGAAGTGCTTACTGCACATGCATGCAAAGCATTCATTTGTAGAGTCTAATTTGCTTTCTATTGGTCATAACACCAAAAGTTGTCTTTCACAAATTTGCCTTAATTTCATTTAAATAGAATGCTAAGCCATTGTTTATTCCCAAAAGTTAATGGCTTAAAAAGTGTCATACTTTGGAATATTTAATAAAAAATGTCTCTCTTTGTCCTTTGCAACCAGTCCCCCTTTTCTTCTTATTAATCTGTTTTCCTGACTTTTTCCTTCACTTCTCTTCTGCACTTACTGCTTTTTGTTCGATAGTCTCTCCTGTTGAGCAACTCGCACCACACTACTGTTGACTTAACTTGAAAGAAGACATTAAATTACGTCTTAAGAAATCAAGTGTCAGCTATTAGTTTCTCCCTTTCCCAATTCTCCTTTGCTATGATATTGCTGATTGAGCAGAAAGGAGGAGCAGAAATTGATCTGTGTGTTATTAATGACTTTGTTTCCAACAGTTGTAAGGATTCCATAGTTCTTCCATAGTTCTGTAAGTCTTTCTATACATCAAAGCATCAGTTTTCTTTCACTGGTGATTGAGAGTTCAGATATTTAGAAGAGGATTCCTGTAATTGCTGAGAACTTATCTCCCTCATTAGCGATATAGTCCCATTTTTCCTCTGTGGCAGTGCTGCACAATCAGCATAGACATAGCTGAAATTGTAACTAACGCATCTCTGGTTTCCCCCAGTAAATTTATAAGCCTATCAGAGAATTACTGACTGTAATGATACCTGGGATCAGGTTGCTTTTAATTAAAAAAATTATCAATGTGAAGCAATAAATTTTGACCTTTTATGCCCAAATGTATACACCTACTTCCACTAACCCACTTGATGTGTCAAGGAAAAAAAATAGCCCTAGTATGTCTGCAAAATAATTCACATATTTTAGAATTATATGGAAGGAAGCATGCAATGCTTTGCATTTGTTTAGCAAGGGACTGAGAGGCTGAGACTCTCCAGAGGCAGCGCTGGCTAATGCTCACAACATCACTTTTGGTTAGATGTTCAATGAAGACTTTAGGTCAAAAGATTAGTAATTTGCCTGTAGGCACATGAGCAGTAGCATAGCTGGGCTAGAAAAGGAATAGACAACTCCAGAGTCCCCATTGCCACTTTGTTAGTCACTGTGTGTTTTCAGATGGAATCATACGCAAAACTTCATATGTCATTTGAAGCCAGTTTGAATGTCTGAAGAAGGCTTTTATGATATTTCAAATTAATTACTGAGAACCTCATTACAGACGCTCTGGAAATACTACATAAAAAATAATTCTTATTCAAAGCATTTTGGCAGCCATAAAAATATTTTCTAGAACCAGTATTTGACATTACATGTTGTTTTAAATTTGAAGTTTTTGGTGTTTTTTTAGTACCATCACCATCAGAAGTGTGCCATCTTTTGTGATCTCCATTGGCCTTAATTCTCAATCATTTAATAGAAGCTGATGTAGCATTGCTTAGGTGGTGTTTATCACCTTATAGCAACCAGCACTTGAGGTTCAGATAATGGTTTATCTATTTTGCCCTTCTTGATTTGAAAGAGGGTACTGTTACAAACATCTGTATACAGTTTTCATTTATTTGGAATGAAAGAGTGAACATTCCTCCAAAGTTGACAGGATTGCAGTTCCTCACAGCCAAACTAGCTCCATTATTTGTATCAGTAATGTATAATGCAAAGCTAAAATAAGGTTTTATGCAAAGTTGTAATGAACAATTTGGGTTTTGTTTGTGGTTATCTCAAGCGGGCTGTCCAAATCTCAAGAAACAATAAAGGACATTGGGTAAATGCCTGCTACATTTTTCAGAAAAAGAAACAGAAGTCTACTGTCTCTCTTTGCCAGATTGCTTTGTGATTTTTGCTCAGTAGTCTGTAGCAATATCAGATATGCTCTTCTTTCTTGTCCCTTGCAGCTGGAGTTTCCATTTACTCACCCTTCCTGGAAACAATGCCCTTTAATTACCGAGTGTGTGCCAAAGCAGTGAAAAAGAGAAACCACAACCTTTTGGAAGATGTGCAAAATAGATGTGCAAAATTTTTCCCCGTTGATTTCTGTGTCAGCATTTTTATAACTCTTAACATTTTGTTATAGCCCTATGTTACTGAGATAAATTACACAGAAGCTGCAAGTGTAAGCTTAAGACTCGATAAAGAAATACGATAAATTTATATGTATCTTTTGTAAGATAGAAGGTATGACACAAGGATTGGCACATGATTAAATCAGAGGGCAACCTTGCCAGTGTATTTTATTTGCAATGTCCAGCCCATTAAGGACATGAAAAATATTGGAAATTTAGGAATGAAAATCAGTATGGGCAAGTGTTATTTTAGTAAATTAACTAAAGGAAGGTCAGGAAGATTTTAGAAACCTGGAGCAAGAGACCATACCACTAAGGGAGAAACACAGTGAATAATAAATGTAAACTTTCGACTATCTGTAGTCTTTGATTATAAATACCACAGGAGGAAAGATTGATAAGCATCCTATGCCAGCTCAGAGAAGTATCTGAAAGTGTATTGATCAATGCTGAACTCAGTACTGAGTTGGTGGTAAATGGCTCTCTTATCTCATACTAATGTCAGGCTATAATGAGGGAGTAAAAAGAGGACAAGGGACAAAACCCAAAAGCTGTGAGCTTTCCCAAGGAGTCGTTCTGTTATGATGTAAGGAATGCTAGCTCTATGTGTGCATAGAAACATGAAAAGAAATATTCCCTTTTTAAAATAATCTCTGTTATATGATTGGAGTAAAAACCCCACAAAGACTGATGACAATAACACTTGACATGTTTCTGCACTAATACCTAAAACCGAATAACACTATAATCTGTGGTCTAGTCTTTTTTTAGCACATACTATTACATTTTCTTGCACTCATTCAGTGCAAGAAGAAGTTTGCAGATAAATAATTAGGGTTGCAAGCTGTTTAAGCTGAATAAAAATGAACTACCAAGAAATTTTCAGCTTTTCTCTGAAGGTGACACAAGCCAAAGACTTCTCTCAACGCAAGTGTACCAGTCAGTATGTCAGGAATGCCACCTCTTTCACATACAAAACTTTTCTCACACAATTACAACAAATAAATCTTTTAATACATAGTCCAGTTGCTAAATTTTCAAAAGCAATTTGTGGTACAGATAAACTCTGAAATCAGTAACTTTCTGCATTTTTTGTGAGATCCAATTCAGAAATTCAGTCACAGAAAACTGGATGGGTGATTACAGGATAGGAATACGTGGAAGTATTTTTAACATTTGATACTTGCTATTAAATTTTTAAGCACAGTGGGCTGATGTGTCCACTGACATGTTCCAGAACCACTTTTTTGCATATTTTGGAATGGGGATATTGTTATTCATTGGTGTTTACTCCTTCACAGCATATCCAATTCCAGACATAGCAGGCTTCTGATCCAAAGGTTCTAGTTTATAACACTAATCCCTCTTATTCTTTATTTTATTCTATATAATTAGATTAATTTAGATTTAAAATCATTGCAAAAAAAAAAAAGTACATGCATATTTTATCCAACTAATTTCTTGTGGCCACTGATAATCAACAAGGGTGTAATACTTAGAAAAGATAAAGAATACATGGAAAGACAATCAGGTTAATTAGATTTGTCCTTCCACACAGTCATAGGTAAAGTCCATCCATTTAAATCTGATTTAATCATGTGCCGAAGTGGCATGAAATTGAATGAAATCAAGCTGTCCATATCCCAGAAAATGTTCTTACTAAGATATAAAAATCCTCAAGCATACCAATTAGTCAGGTAGTCTACTGATAAGTCAAGGATAAGTTTTTCACTCAGTCATAATGCTTCCAATTTATATATTGACCACAGTGACTGGTAATGGAAGCGTATTATTTGAGGCTCATAACTTTTTATTGAATTCAGCCTTCTGTGCTGTGACTTTTGCAGAAATTACCTATCTTACATTTTTTTTTTTAGCAATCTTTGCTTCCTTATCTATGGCCAGTACTAATTGATTTATTAGAAAGGTAAAATACAGGGGGGTTAGGGTTTAAGAGTGTGCTGATTTGGACAATCACCAGAGAATCAGAATTCCAAATAAGTCACTGCCCTTTTGTTGTTTTCTCCCCCCACCCCCTCTAGTAACAAAGGGGCAATAAGGAGAAATATAAGTAAAAATAACAATTTACTAAAGTAAATAACAGTAACTACAATGATACAGAGGAAACATCCATCCCCCTCTGCAACTCAGGCAAGGAAAGACAGTTCCACTACCGGTGCCTAAAGAGACAGTCCCTCAAAAATGACGTATGGGATAGAATACATAATTGGTTACACCCACCTAATGCTAAACCTCATCTCCTTTCCCTGTAACTAGGACATTATCCACCCCTTATTCAATAATATCTACATCATGCCCAAATTTCCACCTTTCAAATATATACGTATATACTCAAACATATAATTACACAAACAAAGGTATTATTTCAGTAGTCACTGACCATCCCCCTAAGATGCTTGTTGAGTTCATTTAGACCATGACTGGTGTAATCAGAGCAGTCCATCCTCATTTGTCCATGGTGTGTACAGGACACAATGGCAGTGTCATTCAGCAACCAGTATTATATATGCAATTCAACATTACATACAGTTCTCACCCAAAATCAGATCTCCCTTAAGTACCCATCATGTTTTCCCATCTTTCTGCATTACCCACCAAGTGCACTCAAGTCCTTGAGCAAAAACAATTACATGGATGGGTTTGCCTTTGCTTGAGACAAGACTAATTCAAACTGTCTTTCCTAATATATCTCTTATATGCACCACGAGGACCTTGTGTATGGTACATGAGGGTTCTGGTTGAGCCCCAATCAAGGGCCATCTTGATTGATAGAGCCTTGGGTGTTAACTAACCAGGTGGCCTTCACTAAATGCAGAGATCAGCATTTGAAGGTCCCACTACCCATTGCCTTCAATGTGGTTTTTAACCGTCCATCGTACCATTCAGCTTTGCCAGGGGCTGGTGCATGATAGGGAATATGACATACCTACTCAATAAATACCAGTACTGGGCTCTCTGGCCCAGTATCTGTGAGGATATTTCTGAAATTAGTCCCATTGTCCAATTCAATTCCTTCTGGGATGCCATGTCACCACAGAACTTGCTTTTCAAGGCCCATGATAGTGTTCCAGGCAGTGGCCATTAAGAGTCATTCATGCTAAGGATTTTAAGCAGCATTCTAGAATTAAGACTGTCAGGGTGGACCTAAGTGAAGCTGAAGGTACAGGACTACCTGTATATACCTGGATATGAGCTGCCAGAATGATAGGCAATGTGAGGGATAAACATGATCCTCTGAGTAATAAGAAGAAATAGAGAAATATTATTGCCATTTTATGTGGCACAGATGAAACCTCATCCATAACACACCGCACAGTTCTTGTGACATACATTTGAAAATAAGGAAATTACACAGGTTATGTTCTTCAAAGAAATAGCAAATTTTATGAGAGGACAGTAGAAGATAATTGCTCTGTATTAGTTAGGTAACAACAGGACAGGTGTGCAATTATTTAGGTTGTAGTTGATATAAAAATAAATGGATATAAATTGCTAATCATGTGTTTAGAGTAGAAACAAGAAGAATCTGTAACAGCCTTCCAGTGAAAACAGTGGAGTTAAAACATCTAAATACTCTCGAATTAAGTTTAGTAAGTTTATACAGCTTGGCAAAACAGGTAGTTCCTTCTGTGATTTTAAGGAGAAAGTCTCTTTGAACCGTCCTTGAAGGCTCTGAGTTAATTGTATCTATTCTTTGGGAGACATGAAACAGCATCAGACATGATTGTTTCTACTGTTTCATTTTAAAGGATACTATGAACATACCCACAAAATGAAGAATATATCAGTGATTATGCATCCTTTGAGAGCTCCTGCTGATACTGCTGATACAATAAAATTCTAAATAATTATTAATTTTTCATGGTAAAATGTTTCTCCACCATGCATATTTATTCTTTTGTGATTTTTTTTTTTTAGCAATCTCCTTGAAAAATTGCCCCCCACATTCAAGCTGGAAACAAAATCCTCTTAGCAGCGTCTACAAAACAAGTCACAAAACAGGAGAAAGGTCTGTCAGTGCTGTCTCCAAGCACAAGGTAAATTTTATCTGCATTTCCAAACACCAGTCTCTCAAACTTCATTGACTTTCCAGTCTCTTGCCTCCTTTTGGACCTATTCTGGGCACCATCCATGCCAAGCAAGACAGAACCTTGTTCATCAGCCATAATCCCAACATCAGCTTTTCCTCAGTACTCTATTGATGCTTTGAACCTAAGGTCCAGCTGATGAAACAGCCTGAAATATGAAGAGAGAGCAGGTCACAGAGCTTGTCCTCTTGAAATCCACAACAAAGATGTGGCACTTTTGGCCAGGACAACAAACATTCACTCAGTTAACATGGTGGATTGTCATTGACCCAGATAAGGATGTTGTCAGAACTGTAGAGTTCAGATCATGGTAACCATAAAAGGTCTGACTGCCCAAAGGAATTACAGTCCTTTGTAAAACCTGTTTCCGCAAGAATATTTTCCAGTGCATCTGCTTTTATGAAGACCTCCACTCAAGAGAAAAAAAAACTCAAGATGTTTTTTTCCAGAACAAATATGAATATTGATAACATTTGCTAGTCTAATGATCTCACTATTCCACAATGGCAGTGTACACTTCTAGCTATTAAGTATGATCTCTTTTTTACAACAGTTTTAAACCAGATGTGCCTCAAGCTTAAACCCTAATATTCAATTGTTTTCACCTCTGAGCATCAGCTCATGCAATAAAATAAAACTTGTGTCAATCAAATATTTATTAGTCTTGGCTTACACTGATAATTATAGTGCTTATCAGAGGATTTACCACTTAGCAAAGGAAATGGAAAATAATTCAAAAGTAAAACATGGATGAGTCAAAACAGAATATAAATAAGAACATGTAGATCTGTGACTTCTGATAATTTTTAAATTCATGACTGAATCATCAGATTTCTACTCCTAAAGTATTTTACCACTAACTAGAATGTAATTTAAAGTTGCCTTGTGGTACATGAAAAAAAAGTCAGCGTAAGAAAATAAACAGCTTTTTGTCCTGTTTTACTTGGTCAAATACATGCTCATCATGAGGACACAAATGTCTTTTATAGCCTCTTATTGGGGGGATATAAATAAGGGGGGGTTCTGTGTACCAGTGCCTGCCTAGAGAAGAGATTAAATGCTGCAAAACTAATAAAAATGAGAATGGAGGACCGAATAGTAGCTAAAGGGAAAGGCATGGTTTGTAGTCAAGTATATTATGTTATGCCAAAAGCATAAACTGGTTTCTCATGTCTTCTGAAGATGTCACGTCTTGCTCAACAAGGGGTAGCAGGGCCAGAAGACAGATCTGTTTTCATTATGTCCCTGTCATTGCTGGAAAACTTCATAATTGATTCTGTTGTGATAAGGACATCTTATCAGATGGAATTCAAGTGTTACTCTCACTAAACCCTAGTGAATGAACAATCTGAGCAGCATAACCTCAATGACATAGCAAATCAGTAGTAAACTTATTTCTGAAATGTATTTTATAATTCTAGAATTAGTAAGAACTTTTACATAGTAAATAGGTGATGAACTTGGATGAATTTCCTATTTCTGCAGTTTTCACAGGGTTCAGTTTAGTGAAGATTTAAAGCATTATCATCTGCCAGTTTGTATTCTGTGTGTACTGGAAAAGTAATTTCCTACCATGCTTTTCAAGTAAATTCATCTGTTTTAATCCAGAACTATCCAGAAACTGGATTATGTCTATTCATTGCTTTTGAAAACTAAATAGACCAGTACATTTGTACTTTCTCAGTAAACACCTAGAGGTGTGCTTACTGTGGTTGATACGACCCCACTTGCTTCAGTCATGGCCTCAGCCTGCAAAAGCCCCAAAAGAAAAAAAACAAAACACCAAGATTTCTTTTATTCTGAGGAAGTGCAGCATTCAGCAAAGTCTCAATAGCTTCATTTGGGGCCTTTAGAGGTGGTGATACTAAAAGCAGTAAAGCACAGAATGATGATGACCACAAAACAGTATGTTCATCATTTATTGTATAATTATCTCATCAAATTTCATTGGAGATCCTTGCACTAAGATTCTTCTTGTTTAAAGTATAAACCAATCTATCACTGCTAAAAAGGTCACTAGAAATGAATAGTGAATAATATTTTTGACAAGAAGGATAGTTAGGAGAAGTATTTAATATATTGAAGGACTTTTTCAGTGGTGTTGGCATCCTAGTATTTCTGGCATCTGCAGATGTAGAATTGCATGATATCTTGAAGGAATGGTATTTCTCAAAGAACAGCAAAGTTTCCTAGGAACCAGAAATAGTGTGGGGGGATTTCTTCTTAAACTCTTAAGAGAACTTTCATGCTATTTATCTATTCTTTTGAAAATGGAACACTCATGCCATCTAATCATGACTTCCTCAGATTCTGCAAGACCAATAAAAGGGGCACATTGATATCCAGTGAATAGAAATACAGTATTGCATTCTGGATTTGATCTGTTCTGTGCATTCTTTATATTCAACCCATAATATTCAAAGATTGTTTTCATGAACCTAGCTTGTTCAGTTGCTAGCCATCTGATTTTGTTTTGCTCTGGAGATCAGTGTGAGTAGTTTTTCTCTCCTACTGGAGTATTAAGTATTGAGCCATCTAGTTTGAGCAATACTTTAAATTATGTCTACCATATGTATTAGTTATACATAGATAGAGCTAATGTTTAAATTTCGATCAGTTGCTAAAAGCTTCTTCGGTAATGCTGTCAGCAGGGATCCATTTGACTAAAGGCATTAACATCTGATACAAAAAATAGATCTTTATTTTATGAAGAATAAACTTCCTAAAGCTAATACCAAACAGGTGGCTTGGGTTTAATCTTTCGTGGGATCTCTCCTCTAGAGATCTACTGTGATATCTTGTTTTAAAACCATGAGTGAAAATCAGCTTAGTGGTTTCATACTTTTTCCTTGTAGACATTTTTTTCAGGTGACAAAGTCTCCATACAATTCAGTGTGTTTATCAATCTAAAAGTAAAAGCAACTAGAAAGAGAAATATTTCTTTCTGGGTGAAATAGAGTTTGAGTTACAGTTTAAACTAACACAAGAACCCACATATGAGGAGGCTCAATTTCACCTTTTGTGCTACTGATTAAATCGTTGGGTGAGTATAAATGGCAGAACCCCTGTGTCTTAGTATAATTACTATTAGACTACTGAAGGACATCCTTACAAAATGTGATGGCAGGCTTAATTTAAAGACCTATCTGCAAAGATATTTCCTACTTCTTTCAGCAAGTCATGGACTCCTGGCCTCTCTCTGCAATCCATCCTACATAGTCATCTGGCAGTCCCTAGGTAAGGTGCTGTTAAAGATATTATGTGTTGGACCAGGATAGAAAGTACAGATACGAAAAATAAAGATTCATGTGATAAATCCACAGCACCATTTCTCATTGCACCAGAAATCCAGGGTAGCCAGGGTGATGCTGAGGGCATTGAAACTATTTAATAAAAAAGATTCAGAAAGTGAATTTGAGCAGTTGTGACAGATTGTTCACACTCCAGCTCCTCCTTTGGTCTTTGTTCTGCATTAGGTTACTCCCATTAATTTTCTCTGAAGCAAATCTGTAAAGGAGCCAAAAACCAGTGTGGACACAAGTTACTTGGTCATTTGAAGTTAGTCATACTGCCTGGTTCTTTTTGCTTTATCAGTGTAAATTGCGTAGCCTGTGAGTTGTCACTGAGACACCGATACACAGGTACCTTCTGACTTATCGTGAGCAAATATAGCTCTTGCCCATTACTGAAACTGAGAAGCCATAGAGATAACACAAACCCTGTATTTTGGCCCTTTTTCTCCATGTCATTATCATGCACTAGGCTTAGGGTGGCTTTACTGCTGGAACATTTTAAATGGGGAATCAATGGTATCAGCTCTGTGCAGTTCCTGTTGGTTTTGAAAGAAACTTCACACCATAAGGGAAATTTCTTGCTTAAGATCCAAATTGCTCTTGATAGGTTAATGATTACGGTACTAATTAAAGCTATTTCTGCTGCAAGACATTTTTGTTTACAGAAGCTATAACTAAATGAAAGCTTATTCATACCTAAACTCTGATTCGATCAGAACGGAATTAGTTTTTCCTGAATGTTTGGCTGCATGGCAGAAAATTTGGTCACAGACTTTTACCTAATAACCTTTCAAGATCTTCTCTAAATGAAACAGTCAGGTAAGAAGAACTTACCTCTTCTTTCAGGTGTTTATAAAAGATACTATGATAAAATGACTGTCAACAGAATTAAATAAAATTGGGCAAGCTCTGTTTTCTTGGTGTACGGATAAAATATACAACCCCAGCCTTTACACCCTGCCAGGACTACTTATTGAGAATAGTCCCAGGTACATATTTTCACCAAAAATAACGTTTCTCCCTGGGAATGGGCCAAAAACCTGCCAATGAGCACTGTAACAATTGAATAGGTATGGACAAACATACAGGCCACTTAGATATAAAAGTTATTCAAAATGTTACTTAAAACCAAATAAAATCACAGGCAATTACAGTGTTTCGTCTTTACTCCTTTCCATCAGTCTGGCTATCGCCGCACACAAAGACCAGCCATATCCTGCCATCAAGCTGTCCACAAGCTCTTTTTACCAAAGAAAAACAGACATATGATCAGATATATTTTTCTGAGATGCTGCACAGTACACAGCCAAGTAATTGCATTATACCACTGGTCCTGACTGTAAGCAATGAGCCTGGCAAGGCAGGGTTCTAGGCTAACTGTCCTAATGGGCCATTTCAGTTGTTTGTTTTCAATAAAAAACCTTCTGCACTGTATACCAAGATTTAGAGTCCTTAGAGAATGTTATTAAGTGCGATATATTTGTAGTCAGTTCTAGCAGCAGCAGACAATGCAATACAACAAATTTTGAAAGAAAGGTAGGATATTTCAGTCTTATATCCCAAATATTTGCATAGTTCCATTCAAAATGTCTGTCTATAGCATACTGCTGAATGTGGCTGAGACAAATGCTGTGACTGGCACACATTTTAATAAAAAGTATGCATGGTTCACCTTTTCCATTTATTGTTGGTATATTGATAATGATTGAGTACAAAAGAGTCTCTTTCTTTTGTGGATTTTTAAGTGAATATTAGTCTGCAACTGGGCAGTATACGTTCTTTTAAGTACTGTCTTTGCACAGAAGGATACTACAGTAGACCAGTGACTAGATTATCAGCTTTAACTGTTCTAGTAGAGTCCCTGAAAGCAGCCTGAGATGAAATTAGGGGAAGGAACCTGCAGGTAAGAAACTGTCATACAATATGGTGGAGGTGTGGAGCAGGCATGCTCTGTGCTCCACCACCAGACCTGCTTCTTGGGAAATTAAGGTGCTAGTAAATAAACTTACTTTGTAAGTGGCAGCAGTGGATAACCAGAAGGTACACACCAAGAGAGCAAAAGTCCTGAAATGCTGATAAACAGATTTATACACCTGTGGAGAAAATGCAGTTATCTGTGTACTTTAGGTACTTCAGCAGATTTTGTGGAGGGCAACACATGTTCTGGGTCACAGAGGGGAAGCTGCTATAGTGTTTCTCTCTCCTATGACCCATGGTTCTTATGGATCAGGGAAGGGTCTTGTGGATTGCTCTCCTGCCTAAGGGCATGTCTGTCTACACAGCTCAGTACAGTGCCATTAAAGATACCGGTAAAAAAGATAATTCAAATTAGAAGTTTTAAAGCTCTCAGAGGAGACTAAATTACCTGAAAGGAAATGTGATCATTCAGAGCTAACTCGGGCGTCTCCATACGGTATCTGTGTAACTTAAGAGTCACTGAATGCAGCCTGCAGCACCAGAGCAGCAAAAATGGGGGTCTTCTCTGCCAAGAAATAAGGCTGTAGGAGCAGCACAAAGCATTGTTCCAGACAGACTGAACATTATAGACATAAAGGAGTGCCTGGATGGTCACATTGGGAAGTTGCATGAAGTTCAGTAAAGCCTTCATAGGGGAAAAGCAACCTCAAAAAAACAAACACACACTTGTGTGCCTCCAGAGTAGGCTTAGCTAATGAGTATTTAATATGATGATAGAACACTTTTAATGTTGTGTTTTAAATGTTAAATTGAATAATGGTTTGTTTTTTCTAAATACTGCACCTTCACATATTACTGGCTGGCCTTGTAACCTATTGTGATAGAACGAGATTTTTAAAAGAAGGACAGATACTCTTTTACCTTTCCCATTTCTGAAAACCTCATCCAAGTGTCTTCTGACATACTGTGCTTCCTGCTGCTCTTGCACAGG
>JAWWEW010000131.1:49196947-49251947 GCA_035583185.1 Anabacerthia variegaticeps
GGCCCTGGCCAAAAAAAAAAAAAAAAAAAAAAAAAAAGGGCGAAGCGTGGGGCTGAGATTTCACTACCTGCCGGGAATCGGAGCTTTTCCGTCCCTTCGACCTGTGCCGTCTCACCGGGTCCCCTGCAAAGGCTCACCTCAGCCTCTTCCCATCACAGCCCCGAAATCCCGAGCTCTGCGGGGTGGAAGTAAATAGCTTTAAGTAATATAACCAACCTTTTTCTATTTCTGTTGGCATTTAATTATCCTTCAGTGTCCCGAGACATAATGGTGTAAGAGAAGAGAGCTTATACAATAAAAGGCAAACTCGGAAATGATCGGGCAATTGTTTTGCAGCGATGTATCCCTGGCGAGTGACAAGAAATAATGCTGTACTTGGAGGAGAAAACGGGCTCAAGGCTTAGCGAATAGATCTCTGAGGGATACGGGACTGATCCCTCTCCGCGGACCCTGAAGCCGTTTCTTGATAACAATTTCTAATCACTTACCAATTACTAAAAAAATATTTAAAAATCCGAGAGGGACAATGCGGGGAAATTTCCTTATTTAAGAATGACAAAATATATATTTCGGGAATGCCCGTGAGGTTTAGCTTTTGACCACGCTCGGACCGGTGGTGTCCTCGTTGCATGTTGAGCCTCGGAGCACAGGGGCATTTGCGCTCTCGGGTGGCGAATTTATTTTACAGTCGCTTTTTCCAAAATGTAATTTGGGAGACTCGAATCATTCTTTAGCTCCAGCAATACCTGAGTATACACAAGGCATCCAAGCATCCATCCATCTGAATATGTATATATATATATCACAAACTCGTATTGCTTTGCGATGTTGCTGGCATAAACTGGGCCCAGGGCTGTGCCCCGTAGGGAGGGAAGGAGAGCCGGGGACAGCAGCTCGACCGGGGCCCGGGCAGTCGGTCGGCGCTCCGGCGCTGCCCGCTCTCCTCCGACTCGACTGTGGCCACCTGGAGGTTTTGCACGTCGCTCCTCACTTTGGAGGATACCCCAACTTTGACACCAAAGGCAGTCAAGCGAGCTATTCGCCTTGTGCAGCGAGATCGCAGCTGACGATCTTTGTTTTAAACCCCTGCTGATGTTCTTGCTCCCAATACTCCCACATCGGACAAAAATATCTGCATTTTCACCCAAACGCGAGCAATTACTAAGGAAACGGGCCTCTCGCTCCTTGCATTTTCCTTCTGGTCCATTTGAAAACGGATCCATCAGCGGGTACCAGGCGTTTAAGGGAGAATTTCTTAAAGGGCATGTGGGACGGCAACAAAAGGCTGCCATTCACAAGAGAAGTCAAAGGCACTAAATGGGGACATCAAAAGGAATTCGGATCCAATCGAAAAATAAAAGAATCTGATTTCTTTTCTTATCTGAAACACGCAGATGAAAAGCCCCTAAAGCAAACAGCCAAAGAAAGCGATGTTTTTAAAAACAGCAAGAAAGGGGGAGAAAGGGGGGGAAAAATAAAGAAGCAATCTCATGAATGCGTTTCTTCGGACTTTAAATGAGATGAATGACAACATAATATCAACAGCTTCTACACGACAAACCTCATTAGACTAATGTCTTTCACTGCCTCAGTTTTACGCCTTAAACTATTCCCGGACAGAGCAATGACTATTGCTAACAGTAGAATAATCCGGAACGACCCTTTCTGTAGGTGAAGAGCCGGGGGGAGCGGCAGGCAGCGCTCCGGGGCTGCGGGCAGAGGTTGCCCCGCGGGACTCCGGGCGGCGGGCAGGGGCACGGGTGCCGCTGGGTGTGTGTGTCGCCTGTCACCCACGGCATCTCCCGCTGCTCTCCTTACTTTTAAGGAACTACTTTTGATTATTGTGTTTAAAGACGTAGAGTAGAATAGTGGACGTAGCTGCTGGAAGATGCATCTGCTTGAAATGTAAATACTCAACGGAAAAGGGAGATCTATCTGTGCCCGAGAGAAATACTAAAGGAAAGAGCTAGATCTGTTGTTGGAGGAGAATGCTGGGTCTCGCCTTAGTTGCTTTCTCCGTATGCCCAGGGAAAACGGGTGTCTTTCTCCCCTCCTCATGTTTCCCTATACTAAAAACCCTGCCGGAAGCTTGCTGGGGTGCTTTTGGCTCGCCTTGCCCCGGCTATCTTGAACAGAACCCGCTTCGCCTGCCGCGGCTGGCAGGGAGGGACCAGGCTCAGAGGCCGGGCAGTCCCGGACCGGGGGAGGGGGCCCTTCGGGCGGGGGTTCCTGGGGCAGCCGAGGGGGAAGAGGCCGGGCAGCGGCCGAGGAAAGCTTTCCGCCGCGAGAGTCCCCCCTCCCCCGTGCTCCCTGCCCGCATAAAGCCCTTCCTGACAGGGGAGGGAAGGGGCAGGCTGCAGGGCAGGGGCTTCCCTTTGGTCTCAGTGTGTGTTCTGTAAAGTTGTGACAGATTATTAGTAAAGGGAGGGGTTTCACAGTTTGATGAAGATATAACACACTCTGGACTATCCATCCTCCGGATCCATTCATCAGGGGCAAGGAGATGTTCCTCTCCCCCACAGCAATTCATCACTGCGGCTGAATCGGGAAGTCTTGTCCTTCAGCTACCCGCTCCCCTGGCCGCCGTCCCGGGATCCTTGTTCGGTCATCTCCGGAGGGGTCGGGGCTGCCCCGCGCTCTCCCCGCCCGGGGTGGGACGGCCGCAGGACTTCAACCCCTGGGCCGCGGAGTGCGGACACTCACGGGGGTCCCGAAGTCCCTCTCACCACCCCCGAGCGGGAGATGTCCCTGCCGCAGGATAGATGTAACGCCTCTAAAGGAAAGCTGAGGTGCCTCGTACAGAAATCAGGAGAGATGGAGGGGGGCAGACGAATAAACAGATAGATACGAACGGGGCGAGGATGCTCCTACGGCAGTCTTTTGTTTAGGAGTGAGTGATCCTCATTGTCTGTCGACGTGGAGAAGAGAGGAAATTAATTGCAACCAATTAATAATTAATCCCGTTTAAACAGCTTTATTATCACCCACGAACGAGAGGGAATTGGTCTGATAACCCCCCGAAGACCGAATGTCAAGTTTAACCAAATAGTTATTGCTTTATCAAACAGAGTCTGCAAATAAATTAATCAAAAGCAAATATGTTCTTTGTGCGGCTCGTTTGCCGGTAATGGATGGATATGAAGATTTGGCGATATTATTGTCTGTCATTCAATCTAACAAAGTGAACATTTATTGCATATATATTAAAAATTATCCCTTAATCGAGTGGGGCTGGGGTTGCAGTTATTGGAGTCTTCCCAGAGGTGAAGTCCCCTTGGATAGGAGAGGGGAGGGCTGCTCTTCGCCTCCCGTGCGATTCCCTACAGAACATGTTTCAAAATTGCTTTAACCCACCGCTAAATTGAGCTGTTTTACTAACTGTCCACGATATCATAAACAGTTTGAGGAGCTAATGGACGAGATGTTATAAAAATAGTGGACGTAAAGCACAGAAGAGGCGATATATTCACCCGGGAGTGACGGCCGGGGACCCAGCCACGGCAGACAAGCCCTCTTTGTCTCCCACTTGCTTACATCATTTTCTAATTAGGCATAAAATTGTCTTCATACACTGGTATCGCTGGCTTCATAAACATAACCATTATGGTTCATAAGGACCTCATTGTGGGGAGCCCCTCTCAAAATAGAAAAGGATCTGGAGAGGCCCAAAGAAAAAAACATCCCCTTTGTTTTCTCTTTTGAGAAGACGGATGGGCAATGTCACGCAGAAGATTACTTTAGACTATTAAATTGTCAGAAAGGAAGAATTTCCCTATTAATAAAGGGATTATGGGGAAGCGATGAAGCTGGATGCTGGCGGCTGGCAAGGCGCGATACCTGGCGCGGTACCTGGAGATGGCAGGTCGCCATGCGGGAACGGCCCGGCCCGGCCCATGGGAACTGTGGCATTCCCGCCGTGGCATTTCCGGGAGCGAGGCCGGCCGTGACTTGGTGCCACGCACCCGCGGAGCTGCGGGAAGCTCGGGCCTCGGCGCCGAGATAACTGGATGGAGATGGATGGAGCCGCCTATCGCCCCCGACGCGGTGTCAGCCCCCGGACAATTACTGTCTCCAGAGGGATGGACAGACTGACTGACACTGACCTCTGCCCACGAGCCCACTGGCGGCCCCGAGGAGCTTATGTGCAATTTGCTAGATTTCGTTTACAATAACCCGACTTGACATAAATAACTCTCCATGCTGTGTCTACGCCCGCCTGACCTCCTGAACTAGCGCAGAAACACTGCCGTATTGATCAGGGGGCACGAGCGTTTTTTGCTTCTTTTTTTTTTTTTCCTTTTTTTTTCGGTCCGTGAAGACCCACTCGCTCCGTCCCGCGGTCCTTGCGCTCCCCCGAGCCGGACCGGGCCCGGTCCTCGCACGGGGGCGGCAGCTTGGCCCTGCCGGTTCCCCGCGCAGTGCTGAGCCGAGCCCTGCTGAACCGGTAGAGTGGCTTCTTCGAACCCTATTTTAACTTGAGGGCGCTTTCCCAACGTTAAAAAACGGCAAGAGTTAAATTTCATGTCGCGACAGCTATCGGCGAGCCGTGACGCCCGGTGAGGGCCGACAGGGAAGCCCAGGGGAGCCATGGACCCGAAAGCCTTCGCTCCCGCTCCTTTTCGGTCTCCCGTCCTTCCCTGCACCGATTCAGAGCCAGACCTTTGTTTCGTCCCCTGTTGGGAGCTCCCTGGGGCATGCGGAGAGGGACGGAGGTAAAAAGAAATAATCGCTAACGAAAGTAGAGGGGGAGAAAGGGACTCCCCGGCAGAAGCTTTGCGGAGCAAGGCTGGTGTTATTCATTTAGTGTGACATATGGAAATCTCCCGGCGGGACCACAATTAAAGGAGCCGGCCCTGTGTCCTTTATTGCCCGCTAACTTTTGTGTTAAATGTTAACAACCTGGCGCTATCCATTCCGGCTCTATTACCAAGTGAATGTTGACTCCAAGGCTGCCTTCCTTTCTGCCTATTCTGGGACTGCCTCCCAAGCAGATTTATGTATTTTTGATATTAAATTCTTTCTATCATTAAGCCTGCTCTCTTGTTGACTTTCATTGACCTCTGCCCTTGTCCCCATACTTTTCCATATTTAATACAGGAACATTTTTGCCGGTGTCCTCCCCTCTTTGTTACCTCCCGGTTGACTGCCGTCCCTAATGGCATGTGCTGTTTGCTCTGTTGTTGAACTTGGAAGGGTCACATAGTCTTGTGCTGTGATATCCTCCGTATTTCCAGCCCTGAGATTCTGGGGAGGTGCCTTGCGGAACAAGCCTTTTTTTCCCCTAGCTACCGGCTTCCTAATTACTTAAGCAAACACCTTCGCTAATGATCCCTCGGGCTCCCTAATCCCCTCGGGGTTTTGTTTAGCTGAACTCCTAGTGCTCTGCCTGTCCCACTGGTAGCGTGGCCTCTCTGACCTGAGACATCGCAGCTCTTCTCCTTGGAGCGGGCTGCCTTGTCCAGCTCCGCCTGGGCCAAAGGCCAGGATCATGGGAGCATTGCATGCCACCAGCTGCTTGAGGTGACACCGAGTTACAAAGAAGAACCGCCAAAGGAAACTTCGGCTCACACAGCCAAATGAATGTGTTCATTTATCTCCTCTGACTCCGCGGTTCGCGGCGTGCCTCGGCCCTACGGCTTGGCTGGGGGAGCGGCTAAACGTCCTTCCCAAGAAAGATTGGCTCACTTCTCCTAGGCCGGTCTGTTCAGTATCATTATGTGACCGGTTTTCAGAATTGAAGTTGCCTGGTGTTTTGATTCTTCCCTGCCTGTGCAGTTGTGCCCTGGAGGTCCCTTCAAAATGGATGCTAATTGTTGGGGCTGCACACTGCTGCCTGCTAAAATGCCCCAGAGCTCCCAGGCCCTGCTCCTCAATGGCTTAATTGACAAGGACTTGTCTGTATTTAGGAGCAGCTGGTCCAAAGCATTGGCACATCAGTGCAATCTTAACACAGCATCCCTAGCCTGGAGGAGTATGAGGGTAAACGTGGTTAAAATGAAGGAAGATTTATAGTCGGCCCCCTTGGGTAATGCGACAGAAGACAGCTACCAAGATTTTCCCTAGTAGGGGTTTCATTCATCAGCTTCCCAGCCTTGGTAACGTGTCTAGGAGCCACGTTCCAGCTATTATTAATAATAGGAGGTGGCCATTTAGCACAATTAGGCAGGTGACAGTATGCCACAATAATGTGTGGCCCTAAACGAGACAGGGAGCCGCTAACAAACAGATCTGTGACGGAACAGCACTGAGGCTTTGCGCGGCAGCCATGTCCCGAGTGGATCTGGCTGGTCCAGTGGGTACTGAGTGCTCACCCACCTGCGAAGCCCCCAGCTCCATGTGTTGCCAGATAAATCCTGGCAGGTACTGGTTTACCCTACTTTTGCGAGCAAAGCTGGGAAAGAGCATCTTCTGCTCCCTCTAAACCCTGAGTTAAACCCTCTGAAGTCACGCACCGGGTTTAAAAATCATCTTCTATCGCATCTCCGAATTTTAAATTAGGTCATTCTTTAATTTCGGATGCACAGATTAATTGTATTTTATTTCTCCTCTCTCTTTAAACGCTTCTTGTGAGCTTCCCGTTTATAAGGATTTAAACTTATATGATTTCTAAACGGGAAAGGCTGGGTTTATTTTTTGCACAGGGTTATTCAGCGTTTTACAAAGAAGGTTTATGGTGCGGCTTAAAACTAAGGGGGTTTTTGTTGTTGTTGTTTTGCAATGTGTGGGAAATACTTTTATGTTCACACAGTTCGCCCCATGAATAGGGATAATAGGTTCGGGATCCTCATTGAAATTTGAAGTTTTTAAACAGAAATTCCCTAACTTTTGCTCGTTTTCTCAACTTTTTTCGTAGGAACAATGCCAACATTGAAGCCCTCGGTTGGAGTCTGCACAGTTGGAGATCTTTGGTGCCATTTTAGACATCTTTGGATTTCATCAATCAAACTGACTGCAATTTTCCATAAAAACCCTGAATTTGGGTCAGAAAGTGGGCAAAGCAGATAAAGATCGTTCGAGCTGTCTTATAAGATGATAAATAGATATCCTTTCAGTCCAACAATGCAAGAAGTGCAGTTTTGTAATTCACTTCCATTGGTTTTGAATGCAGTGAGTCGAAACAATTTATACATGTTTTCCCATGGTTAGAAGATGTCTTTACATACTTGTCAATAGTAGCTTGACCTTTTCCTCACTGAGCTACGAAGAGGTGCTTTTTTTTCTCCTTCCTCCAGAGTACAGAAAAGGGTTGTTTTGGGTT
Source organism: Anabacerthia variegaticeps (assembly GCA_035583185.1). Lineage (NCBI taxonomy): Eukaryota > Metazoa > Chordata > Aves > Passeriformes > Furnariidae > Anabacerthia > Anabacerthia variegaticeps. The sequence continues at coordinate 49,204,206 of JAWWEW010000131.1, forward strand.
GGCTTTTTATTTTTTTTCCTATCTCCTTCTTCTATTTCTTTTTAGAGACTAAATCTATAGGAAATTTCATCTTATCCCGAGGTTTAAGGAGACCGCAGTTCACCACGCTGCAGACGAGGTATTTTGCTCTGTTCTGCCATGAGCGAGTGGCCCGAGCCTGTTGGATTTGCCCTAAAAGTCTCGAGCAGACATCTCGGTGGATTCTGCCAAACTGCCACAGCAGAGAGAGCCTTGCTGTATGTCCGAGGGGAGGGTTTCTGCCTCCCGGGTTTCTGGCCACTCTCTAATTGTCCCGGGAGGAATGTCTTGTGGGGTGACGTCCATGCCCGTGCCAGGCCGATAGATGCTAAGCGCATCCGAGCGGGATCGGGATGGGCAGCTCACGGGTGTGGGAGGCCCGCGGAAGTGTGGAAACACCGTTCGCATCGTCAGCACAAAGCATCTGTCTGGAGGTGTCTCAGAAAGTGAGCTAGGAGCATTGGCCTAGGTCTGCAGGATAGGGAAACTGATGCACGGAGCCGCTTTCCCACAGCTGGGACCCGCGATGGCCCAGCACTCGCCGGCCCCTGCCCATCGCCACGAAGCGAAATGAAGGACCCATCTGGGAAGAGGGCAGTTGAGAAGGATGTATATTTCGGAGGCTTGAACTCCTCCACTGTTCCGCAGGGATTTGCCTCGGACGGGGCAGACCTTCAGGTCCCCACGCTCTGCCCTGTCCCGCGGGACAGCCTGCCACTGGCCGGCCACCCTCCTGGGCAGAGGGAGGTGATGGAGGGGCTAGAACCGGAGATTAGTCTTTTGCCTTTCCTCCCCTCGCCTTGAACACGACAGCCCTGCTAAGTGCTGAACCCTCCCTGCTAATGGATAATGATCTGCGGTGTGCAGCTGCCTTCTGCTCCTCAGATAAAGGCTGCTTTTACTATTAATTGCATTTGTAACATGAGAGCAGTAGGTTCACAGTCAAAACGACCCAGAAATGGCAGCATCCACGTTGCGTCGGGTACAGCCGCCCCCACGAAGCATCCGGACCCTTCTGCAGAGCGCAGAAGGCCTCTCGCTGTCCCTTGGGCGGGGTGAGGGGCAAACAGGGTGAGGGTGAGGTGGCTCAGCTGCCCAACAATATTTCTGCCTCTGCAAAGGAGCACGTGGAAAGGCGTCCGGGAAAGGTTAAAGCAGCTCGTGGCGGCTGGTGGCTTCCCACGGCCCGTGGGTGCGAAACACATCCATTCACGCCGTGCAGATTTCGGGACTATGAACAGTTCCCTTCCCTGAAGCAGAATTTCCACCTGAACTAGATAAAAACTTTGTTGTTGTTCTTGTTGTTGTTTTGCTGTATTTTTTTCCTTTTCCTCAGGCGAAGACGTTTGCCGTCCGCCCTCCTTCCAGCTCTTCTGCTGGGCGGGAGGAGAGAGGTGGAATGATGCTCCCCAATGGTGCCCGGAGCCTCAGCTGCCACGGGGGGCATCGCGTTTCAGCCAAGCCGTGTGCGAGGCCATGGTCCGTCTGGGAACCGTGTGGGCACGGCAGCGGGACCCTAGACAGCCCCCCGCAGCTGCAGTGGGGCTGCGGGAGTCCTCGGGACACAGGAAAGAGAGAGACCACACGTTTCTGGACCTGGACTACTTAAAAAAATGCCTCTGTGTGTCTATAACTTCGTAGTAGGAGCTTATCAAGGGACACACGGCAGTAGTTACACAACATTTTGGGGACAAGCCATCCACATTGGGGTTGCAGTTATAAATAGCGAGATGAAACAAATAACTTGCTCCTTAGGGAGCGTTTCACTCCGTGCTAAACGTCAGGGAGCCTTTCGCTCCGTGCCGAACGTCAAAAGCCACGCTATAAATAGATAAAAGGATTACTTCCTTGCCTCCTTGCTTGCTGTGTCCCCAGGCTAAGCCCCACGGGTCCGGCTCGCTCCCGGCCGCGGGCGCCAGAGACGGGAGAGGCTGAGCCGGGGACGGGAGGATTCTAGGCCGGGGCTGGACCCGCCGCCGTGGGCAGCTCTCTTTGCTGACACTGTTTGTTCATGAGTTTGGTGGTTTGTTCGGTGGGGGGTTGTTGTTTTGGTTTGATTTTCTGATTTATATTTTTTTTCTTTTATAAAAAATTTCCTTCCTTCAGTGTATCAGGAAAGTATTTAAGGACTCCTCTGAAGATAAAACTGACCCTAGAAATATCTGCTTCGGCCCTTTCCTCTGTCAGCCACTAAATCTTCAGCCACTGCCACTGGATGCCTCCCGAGCCGGAAGGGAAGGGGCTGGAAGAACATCTCCTAGGGGAGACCTCGGATGTTTTCACACGGCGAACGCGGCTCACGGACCTGCTGAGCGGGGCGGGAGCGGGCGGGCATTGGCGGAGCCGGCTCGTTTGGCCCCGAAGGCAAATCAATAATCTTTCGAATTTCGTTCCCAGCCACTGGCACCAGCCGGCTAACGATTCAGACGGGGCCCCCTTTCAGCAGCGTATGACTTACCCAGGATGATAAATACACAATTACAGATTTTTCAGCCCACCTGGCTTGTAGCGGTGGAAATAACTCTCCTGATTCCTCACTGTTTAGATCCCCTCCCTCCGGCCTGTCTGAAGGGGAGAATCTCCCTTTCCTTGCCTTTTTACCGGGTGGGGCCCGCGTAGCAGGCATTCGGTCAAGGCAGAACGTCCCTAGTGGCCGACGGGGCCCCGGGCTGGAGCAGAGCTTTGTCCCGGTGCCCCTGGGCGAGTTGGCGGGGACGGACGGGGCGGACCACTCCAGAGACGTCAAGCTGGAGCATCCCTGGAGCGCAGCGCTTTGCACGGCGGTGGGGCCGGTCGGCGAGGCGCGGCGGAGCCCGGGGCCGGGGGCTGGCGGATGGAGGCAGGAGCCCTCGGCCGGGGCAGGCGGTGCCACTCACGCCAGCGGGGGGCTCGCAGCTCGCTGCAGCCCCGCTCCCCGGTCTCTCAAAGCCCCTTTCAGCCGCTCTGCGGGCTCCTCACCGGAGGAGGCTAGAGCTACATAAAAGCGCATTATGAAAATTATAATATCGGGCCCAGAGCATGTCCGCGGAGGCAGCTCGGCAGCTTTCAGGCATTGAGCCCCTGTTCAGCTGGACTGAGCTGTAAAATATCCATTTGAATTCGGTGCCTGAATGGAGCAGCACCAAGAACAACAAGGACCAGGGCAACAGAGCTCCCTTTATCCCCCCCTGCGACTTCCCCCTTCTTGGCCATTCCTTTCCTGTTGCACCTTTCTCGCTTATGGGCAAATTCAACGGCTTTTCTTCTTCTCTTTTCTTCTTTCTTTTCCCTGAACGGGAAAGGGGGAAAGGAGTGGTGGGGGGACGTGTGCGGGAAAGGCCTCGTGCCCTTCCCTGCCTCCCTCCCCGCAGGATGCTCCCCGGAGCCGGTGGCTCGTCTAGTTGCAGTGCCGAAGGGGGAAGAGGGGGGAGAAGTAGTAGGCACGCCCTGCTAGGCAGAGCCGAGCTTTCCCCGGCAGCTTCACACCGGGGAAAGAAGTTTCTTTCTCCATCCTGGGGAGCGGCCCCTGTCTGCCTTAGCTTAACATGGCCCCGCACACGGAGACGGTGCCACTTTTGAGACTCGAAGGGAAAGAGCTTTTGGCTCCATAAAACCCAAGGAGCCGGGAATGAGGAGGGACGGGGGGAGAGGGGGCCGGTTTTGGCAGTTATGATCTATGAAGGCAGATGAGCCGACCTGCTATTCAAAATACTACCCATTGTGTTGGTAATGGCCCGTTTATGACTGGAATAACCCCTTTAATATTAATAGAGCCTTTTAAGGCGGCGGTTTCCTGGGCGCTGGGCAGGCGGGCGAGCAGCGCAGGTGTTGGGGCAACCTGTGCAGGCGGTGGCTCGACCGCGGCTCCCGGCGCAGGCAGCGAGCAGGTGCTGGCGGGACGCGCACCCTCTGCGCCCGGGTGAACAAAGGCTTGGCTCGCCCGGGGTCTGCGAGCATGAAGAATTGTTTAATTTCAGGGAAAAGTGAAAGGCTCTGCTTCTGCCGGGACGTGACATTTCCTGTGGTGAAGCCTGCATTGGCTGCTAATAGAGATCTAATTGATGGGTGAAGTCCCATTTCCGCGCTTTCTCCTTTATTGCTCCATCCAGTCTGTTGCAAAATATAACCTTAATCTGATTTAGCAATTCCTCCAGGATTCGGTGCAAGCTTACAGCACAGGAAAAATCGTTATTAAAAAAGTTAAAATACAGACTTGAATTCGGTGCGTTGCCATTATTATTATTATTATTTTTATTATTATTATTTTGTTTAGTTGGATTTTTTTCTTTTCTTCTTCCTCTTTTTTTTAGACCCAACCCCGCCCAGGCTTCTGGCATTTAACACGTTCTTTTTCTGTGATCATTCCAGGTTTTATGACTATTAATATCAGAAGGGATCGTCGATAATGCAGCCTCCTCTCTTTGTTTTAAATGTAAATGTCAGCGTTTCGGAGCCAGCGAGCTCAGCGCCAGGCGCGGAGTGAAGCGCAGCCCCGACGTGGCGGAGCATCCCGGCTGGCAGGTCACGCCACCCAGGGAGCGGGGACAAGGTGGGCAAAGCACCGGCAAATTTGGCGATTGACGTCGTCAGAATAAAAATATAAGGATAAATAACAACCAGCACCGTTTTGCTGGAGATGATTTCTCTTTCTCTCCCTGGAGATAAAATAATATGTTTATTTCAAAAAGGCTGGCACGGAAACCAGTGACGGCTGGCCCATTCTCTCTCTGCCTGCAGGTATGTGTACGGGGCTGTTCGCCTCTGCCTGCAGACGAGCAGAGAGGCCAGGGCAGAGCTCACCGCCCCGGCCTTTACACCTCGGACTGTTTAATGGCCCCGGCGGGACTGCTAGGTGCCCTCCGGGGCCGGCCGACAGCCCAGGAGGAGTGTGAAGTGGCTCCACAAGCCACCGTCAGAAGGGAATGTCCGGCCAGATTCATGTGCGCAGGCAGTGGACAAGGCGGAGATATTCCTTCTAATTGATTCGTTGCCTTTTTGCCTTTTTCTTTGGCTTTTTTTTTTTTTTCTTTTTCCCCATCCGCGCTATCTCGGATAGAGAGGAGTGTACAGGCATTCTGAACCTATACAAACTCTCTTCAGTCCCCCTCGATAGGTTTAATGAGGCGGAACGCGATGAAGGGGATTTGAACCGGTCTAAATGATTGATGAAGCCTGGGGCAAGGCTGAGCTTTTTCCGGATAAAGCCCCATACATCCCCTTATAATGGCTGGATAGTGGCAGGGCTGGGCTCCTTCAAAAGCCGTGGCCCAAGCGCATTGAGAGGAAACAGGGAGGGAAGGTGCTCTGTTGTTACCTAATCAGCCAGTGCACTGAGCCACCAGCCGCCTGAGGCAGGAGAGCACTGCCGGGGAGGTGAGGCGGGTGAAAGGGGCATTCCTGACACCCTCACACACACACACACACACACATACACACACACGTGCATACACATCCTCACACCCCCGCGGAGCCCTACCAGCCCCAGCCCACACAGCTGCTCTCCACGGGTTCATAGTCATGGGCCCACGAGCGAGGGAACTTGGGTCTACCCTTAAAAGCAGAGTCATCTCAGTGTGCCCCAGACAAGGGCACTGGTGATGTAAATGGTGTCCATCACAATGCAATCCATCTCTGGTGTGGTGGCACACCTGTAAACACCTGCAACACCCCCACACACTCCCCAGCACACACAGGGACATGGGCATATGTGTGCAGAAGAAAAGTGAGCCAACAGCTGTGCATGCTACAATAGTAATTAAAAAGCAGATTTAAATAAAGGATGTTAAAATATCTGTTGTCTTCAAATTCCCAAATGGAAGGGTGGAAGAGGGCCTACAAATCTGATGTCATATTCCATGGAGTCGTGAGGTCTTCAAGGCTTCTCAGCTTAGCTGGCCACTCTTCCTTTGGCTGGGAGAAATGTGAGCTGAGTCCTGTCCCTGGGGAAGGTGAACATTCTGGCAGTCACCCACTGTGGCCCTAGGAGGATGGTGGTACCAGTGGAGAGCCATTCTGGCAGGCAGGGCATAAAATTGCATCCTGATCCTGGCAAGCAAGGAGGAAGTGACAAGTGTCCTGCTATTATGGTGGCATACTTAGGTTTGTGTAAACCTTCCTCAGGTTAAGCTCCCTTTTTTTTTTTTTTAATTGCTTCTTTGAGGTAAACAAAAACTAATGCCATGTACTGGCTAGATGGAAAAGCTCTGATTTTATAACAAGTAATATGCAAACATACCCTATTGAGCATAACAGTCTACAAGGGAGAGACTTATTGAGGTCCCACACAAGTAATCAATTCACTGATTAAAATGTGCAAGATGGTAGTTCAGGTATACATAGAGAGGAACAGACACTCCGTATGCACAAGTATTGTGTAAAATTAATGGTAGGAAAAAGTCCCATGTAAAAATGTATCCTCCTAAGGAGTGATCTAAACTCTTTCTTACATCTTTCCCCTTAACAAGCAAATATAGTCTGACTGCAAGAACAAGAACATTTTGAAACCCTGCAGTTAGGATTCCTGGGATGAATAAAAATTCCTCTACACCATCTTGCATTTTTCAGTACAGAAAAGTTGTAGAAACAGTCTTTTCCCCTTTTATAATAGTTGAAAGTGCATTATGAAAAGAGATGGTTTGAATTATTTGTACAGAGATAGAATTCAATACAGCAATGAGAACAGGTTGTAGGGGGAAAAGGATTACTATTCATTTTTTCACTTCATCTGTTATCACTTTGGCTTTGATCATTCACCTTTGGGACCAATACCTTGATCCCGAATCAGATAAAACTCTTACTGTAGTCAGCAAAGCGAAAATCTTGTTCACCTTATGAAATCCTACTGACTCCCAAAGAGCTATCTATACGCTATCTATACCCACCGAGTGAGCTGATTAAAGAGAGACACAGAGTAGCCACCCTCACAGATGTGAACTGCATCCTCTTCATCAGCTGCCTTGGGTTGGGAGTACTCACACCAGTAGTTAGTAGCAAAGGTAGAAAGAAAACAAACAAACAAAAACCACCACACTTCAATAATTCCACTAACTTTATACCTTTCCAGAATGCTGGGAAGTTAAGGAAGAATAACAGAACAGCTTTTTTAAGAAATGGGGGTGAAGGGTGAATCATGATTATTGTTGTCCTGCAAAAGCAATAGTACTTTTGAAAAAAAAAAAAAAAAAAGAAATCAGTGAGTTAAATGAAATTACTATTATAGTGTACTTTGCCTCTGAAAACCAAACAAAGACATTTGAAACCATGGAAAGAGAAACTGCTGGTTGTTTCTTCCTAGACAAAACATCTATCAATCTCCTTTTGTCTCTGAATTATCTTGATTTTATTATTAACAGTAGCATTACAGCATATTCTATCCTATTCTACATCCAAGGATCTCAGAGCATTTTACAAGTATTAATGAATGAGCAGGGCATGAGAAAACACTGCTATTTTGTATTCAGTTACTGGTGTCTTCCTGGAGATCATAATGCACACCGAGTTTCACAGTTTGGCAACAATGTCAGGGTGAAAATTACTCATCAACTTATTTTTAATGGAAAAAAAGATGTGCCATGAGGTAACAATCAATGAATACTTTGTCTTGGAAACCAAGGCTCAGTAGTATTAAAAAAAGATCCGAATCCAAGTCTGATGATTGCTAGTCGGTTTCCTACTACCAACCAAATCCCCACCTCCTCTCTATCCCCTCTGTCTAGTTTAGTGCTCACACTAAACTGACTCCTCCCTCCTGGCAAGGAATACCAACATTTGTTGGCTCCATGCAGAAAGAATGCCCAAGTGTCCCATCCTACTCTGTAACACCTCTCCTCTCCTGGAGTCTCCATAAAAATTGCTGAGAATTCAGAGAATGGGTCAGTCAGGTGAGTTTAATAGTAATGGGGTTACTCTTCTGACAATTTTAACTCTCAATCCTGCAATGAATCCATGATTTTGTTGAATTCATCACCTCATACATGGTGTCTTTGTCCTGAACACTTTCTTTTCTCTCCCAAATATGCAAGGTGGAACAGAGAGAGGTTAAGAGAGCCCAGAAAGTTGATGGCAGTGACCATTCAGTGGGGTTTCTGCCAGTTTGTAGGAATAGAACAGTCAGAAGCACTGGATATTGCAAAGACCCAGAGCCTGACAGTTCCCATTACTTTCTGAGGTCTTCAAAAGAAATTCAAAAGTCCATCTTCTTCCTGATACAGTAATTTGATGGTAACTGTTCATAAGTTTCCTCCTTCCACAAGGATTTGACACAGACAGAGGAAGTGTAGGCTCATTTGATCTTTTCATTCAAAGGATGTTTCCTTTCTTATCAGTAATAAGAAAACTCCACAGTGATATGAGGTCTCTTTCAGCTTATGTCAACAGAGACTCCTCTACACAACAGAGTTGTTTGTGTATGTGTACAGCCAGAATACTCTTCTGATAAAGTGCAGGACCAAGTAATATGTTGCATTTAGACTGTACTTGCCTGTTTTACCAGTTCCACTTGTGTGTAAACCAGTGTTAGTTTAGAAAAGTCAGACCAAAGCTTCTAGTTTCCTCCAAACATAAAATTTCCTCCATCAGAATCCAACAGGCGTGATGCTCACACAGATAAATCCTGTGAGAGACATGTTTAATAACCAGCATTTTGGGAGTTGAGGTAGAAATGGCTTCCCCAAGAAAGCCAACCACGTGCCTAGCTTTTGCTATATGGAGTCAAGTAGACAATCGTCTCTTCTTTTAGCAGATGTTTATGCCCACAAGCTTTCCAGAACACAACCATCTCTCATGGGTTTGCAGCTAGATTTTTCTGATTAATGTATTTGAAAGTTCTTTTTTGGATGGGTTCTCTGTTTCACACAATCTGAACTCAAAACAAAGTTTTTCTTTAGTAGAAAAAATCAAATTCTTAGCCATTTTGTGACATTGCAAAGAACATATCACCCATTGTCTTGCTGTCATTTTGTTTCAGACTGTCCTCTGGGTTCCCATGTTAGGGAACATTCTTAGGCAAACACATGCACTAACATACAACACAGAGAGTGAGATTGCAGAAGCCTTATTTACTCAGAAAGTTAGACAAAAAATCCCTGAGGTTTCCTGAATATTTCTCCTGATAAATAAATAGAACATTTACTTAAGTGTTTAAGGTTTCTGGGTTTTGTTCTTCAACAGGCAAATACTGGCCTTCCTGCTTGCAGATGAAATGGTTATCAAAGAATATAAAATATTTACAGCTTATTACAGATATTCGAAACAGTGGACAAGAACTTCTGCCATCATCTTCAAGACTGGATATTTAAAGTTAGCATATATGTTTGGATTGCACATGTGTGCATCTGAACAGAAAATAGCTGGCAGTCAGAGATGCTGGGCTGTCCCTGTTCAGCACCCTATTATGATCTTATTTTCTCTGTGGAGGAAATGCTTTATATTTTATTAGAATTCCCATTTTGTTTAGGGTATTTTCTTTGTGAACAGAGTCTCTTCTCATCCGGCACTGCCATACCCAGGCATTTGAAAGATTCTCAGCCCTTTAGATTGCTCCAACAAGAGCAGCACAGGCAGTGAAATGAGCAACAAAGATGTGCGGTGCTGTGCCTCCACTGGCGTCTGGCAGAGGCTCCTCCTGTCAGTGGTCAGTTGTTATAACAGAGAACAAAGTGCCGAAGCTGCCTGCGGCTCCATTCAGCCCCGCGGTTGCCCAGGCAGGCGGGCCGGCAGGCCAGCAGCCAGAAGCCAGCAGGCAAAATTTAACAGCCACGCTTCAAAACACTGGTAACAGCCATCAATGGATCCATAACTCTCAGCTCTCTAGATATGGGGTCATCTTTCAATACTACCCCACTGTCATATACAACGTTCGTCTTGTCCTGCATTCAACTAATTGTGTCAATCTACGGGGTGACTCTATAATACACATATACAATAGCACAATGAAAGCAATAATCTCCTACCCAGTCTCTTTATTTATTTAAGTGCTATTACAAAGTTTCCTGCAGCAAAGGGAAGCTGGGAGGCTGCAGCCTATTCCAGCCTTGCAACAGCTATCCAGAAGAAAGAATGTGGTGACTTAAATAATGTTTCTGTGACTTTTTTCTTTTTCCAACCTGACAGCACTGTGAAGTGGTATGGAGGGGGTTGGTGAACTGACTTCATTAATATTTAAAATTTTGTTGCACAAAAAGAAGCAGAAATCCTAATAAACAAAATTTGTGATCCTTATGTAATTATTTTTATTCTAACATTTTTAAAGAGAATATTCACAATTTATACTTATTGTGAGTAAAATGCAAATACGAGACATATAAAATAGCTCAAAGCTTTCTCAGTTTAATGGGTTTGTGGCTCTAGTTTTTGAAGTCCTAATATCATTATGTATCTTTAACATAAATAACTTTCATAGTAGCAAAATTACTCCTTCTTAGTTCAAAATTCTGTTCAGAGAATTACAATAAAGTACTAAATATTGCTGTTCTCAGCATCATTGCATTAATTACACAGATGACCACTTTTGGCTAATGTTCATAAGCCTCATAATCAATCAGGTTTCATTCTTCCTCTGCTATCATCCCAACACGCTGCCAATTCCCCTTTACAAGGACTTGCACCTCTTGGGCCAAACCATAAATAGATGTTCCAGGAGTGTCCAGGAGTGGGACTGTTTGCTGAAATTAAGGTGGCCTCCTGATCTCTGCAGGTACCTGCAGGTCACTAAGATATAGCTACTAACTGTAAAATCCTTGTAGATACCACCATGACTTATTATCATTTTTATTACAGATGTGGTGGACCTTTTAGCAGAGATGAATCTCTTTCTGCTTGGGCTTTCTCCCAAGGCAGACAGATATAACAAGCCTGAGATTATTGAACTGTCTGTCCCAAATACTGTCCACACAGAAAAACAGTCTGGCCATATCCAACTTCCACTGAGAGATTGAATACAGAGTGAAAAGCCAGAAGGGGAGAAGTCTTCTCATATATGCAGATAATTAGATGAAGAAAAAAAAACAAACATATGCAGCAGGAAGTTCAATATATCACAAAACATACCAAATATTCCAGGATGGAAAGTTTTCTGATCAGTGTATATTTGACTAATGTGAAAGATATTCTTTGAGTACATCACCTTAAAATAACCCTGTGACTAGAAAAAATCCTTTCATTCTGATAAAAAGGAAAATTCCTCTAATAATTTTTTGAAGAAGTAATGAAAAAGCAAAGGAATAGGTCAAAATGACAAACGACTTCAATAATGCATCACTACGATGATTTACAATATTGAGGGGGAGAAGAACGAACATGTTAACACATGCCATTCTCCATATTCTATAGATAACAAAAAGCAGGAATAAGTTGCTCCACCAAAGCCACTCACAGTCACAGAATCACAGAACCATAGAATCCATGGTTTGGGTTTGAAGGGACCTTAAAGATCATCTCGTTCCAACCTCCCTGCCATGGGCAGGAACACCTCCTGTATTGCTCACAGTTCCATCCCACCTGGCCTTGAACACTTCCAGGCAGTCAGACAGTGCTCCATACCTCTCCTGAAGGCTGTAGCTGCAAGTATCTGGAGTGGAAAGACCTACTGGCAATTGTTCCCATGCCGAAACATCTTCTCCATGAGCATTAGAAAGGCTTCTGACAAAACCCGGAGAGGGACTATCAAAGCAGGGTACAGGCCAGCTGAGCAGAATTGGCTCCAAGCAAGTGTGTTGGGGGCACATGTTGCTCATTAAACTGAGTTCTGCTTGCTTTGCTGTCTCAAATCTAATTCTATTTCAAGAAAATAAAAATGTGAGAGTCCTAAATGGACTTGTCTGTAAAAGTTTGTCAATGGGATATCTAGTCACACTGTGAGCCTCTCCTTGGTGCTTAATAATGGTGCTGAACAATGAAAGAGGTTTTAGGTGAACATCATGAACAAACCAATCCTGCCCTTTACTTTCCTATAGATCTTGGTGTGTAAAGTTTGGAAGAAGTGTCCCATGAGAAGTTCACAGAACACAGAATGAGACCTGCAGTGCTGGGATAGATTAGAAATAATGTAAAGGATATCTACATAATTAGCTGCAAAAGACAATTATAAACTTTAGTATGACCAAACTTTTATACAGAGATCCGAGAGTATTTGCAATAGAATGTTCTTAAAACAGAGACAACATTCCTATTCTACATTAAATCCTCTGAACTCACTGAAAGTATTAACAGAACTCTTTCTTGTTGGGCAGAGATTCTCAGAAAGGCCATACCCAGGGTTTTTAGATTTTTAACACCAACAATGATCAAAAAGCCAAAAATGCTTTCATTGGTAAATTGGTCTACTTCTCTGTAGCACCTCCCATCTGCACTAACAATTGCACCTCAGTCTGGTGTCCCCAATGAGATAAACTAAGGGGAAAACTTCACACAGGATTTGTGACTTTTAAAGCCTTTTTTCCTATTACTATTTCTAATACTAAAAAACCATAAAGTTGTGACATTGGTAATCTGATAAGAGAGTTAAGCAACCAGAAAATATAAGTGTTGAACACATAATTTAACTCATAGTCCTAACTGAGTCAAAATTTTCCTGAGAGCTAAGGAGTGAGGACTTCAGGGTCTGTCCCATCACTGTCTTTTCCATTTTCCTGCATGCCAGTCCTTACTCACAATCTCAGTAGAAGGAATAGGGGAGAGGTGTGCTAGATGTGAGCACAGCAGTGATGGGGACAGCATGTTTGTTACAGGATATAACTTAAAATACGCTATAACAGAAGTTGTCTCACATGAGGCCAGATCATACAAGAATGACATCTGCACAGCCAGAACTTCTGATTGTGACAGCTGCAAAAAATAAGGCTCCAAGTCATTTGGAAGTGAGCTGGTTTCTGCAGATGCCTTCTTTGAGAAAGTAAATGCATCTCTGAAAAGACTATCTTCAGGAAACAGCTTTTATATATATATATATATATATATATAGTGATAGATAGATAGATAGATAGATAGATAGATACTCTCTACATAGATGCAATTGTTTGAAATAAGCAGGTTTTTCAGCAATGTTGTAATATTTGTATATCTACAAAGTCACTATCTATTCCATATACACAAACATCCGCCTACCCAGAAAATAATTGTGGATAATTCAATGTTCAGATTCGATAATGGATGGTCAAATAAATATGAGAATTCCAAGCAAATTTGTGCAAATGAAAAAAGATTTCCTCTGACATAATGGCATGGTGCAAGGCTGTCTGTAATGAGCTGTAATTTGTCTGGAAGAGCATTTTAAAGGGGTTGATCCATCCACTGGAAGACCAGCAACTGCTCTGAGACTAGAAGCAATGAGCCAGCCTGCCTCGTCTCAGAGGAAATTACACCACAAGCAGGCCAAATTTCTGACAACTTCCATAAATTATTTCAGATTTTCATATTTCAAATTTCATCTGCATTCATCATGTGAGTTTGACTGGGGAAAAATGTCTAGGAGGAGCTCTGCTAGCATTCAGTGCAGCAGTCCCAGGAGCCTGCCCTGGGACTAGATAATTGAATTTAGTTTTGATTAGATTATTCTTGCTGCAGTCTACTGCCAATCTGAAGTATTGTGCCTTCTCTTCTACTTAACCTTCCTGCCCCATGCCTGCTCCAGCCTGCATGCAGCTCTCTGTATTGCAGAATATATTTGAACAATCAAACTTAGGAGTTATTATTTTGCTTTCCATTGTCCATCCTTATAAAAGCACACATCTTTCACTGGGTTCCCTCTTCCCTGAAATCAGATTACTTCTTTTTTTTAAGTTTGTAATATTGTTTACCATTTTCAGTGGAAAGTGCCCTGTAATTTAGGTGGAAAATCTAAAATCATTACTACATCTCTGGATGATGCAACATACCATAAATAAGGACCATTTCTAAAACAGCTATAATCATCACTGGGCAATACACACGAGAATAAGAATGGGTAAATAAGGAATTCATTCATCTATTTAACTAAAAATCTATTGTTAACCAAAGTTATTAATCAAACCTTTAGCTAGTGGTCAATAGAAAAACAAACAAAACACACCCACACACCCCCCAAACAAGCTCCACGGTCTTTCTTTGAAAGTAATCCACTAGAAATGCAGAATATGGACTTCTAGCAGAACAAAACCAAACCAAACCAAACCAAACCAAACCAAAAGCAACAAAACCCCCAGCAAAAACAAACAAACCAAAAAAAATCCACCTTCCCACAAAAAAATCCAACCAAAAAACCTGCCCTCCGAGACAAAATACATTTATGAAACAAGTGTGGCAGAACAACAACAAAACTCCCTGATGTGAAATGCAGCTAAATGCATACTATATAATTATTGCTAGCAGTAACAATATGGAATAAATGCTTTGAAATGTATAGGCATTATTTTTCCCCATTTGCAGAATATGACTGAATTTATACATGTTTCAGGAGCAAACCATGTAGGTCTTCAAGTTGTAGTCTGGATTATTAGAAACACAGATAAGGCAAACAAAGCTAATGTTGTTCTTTAAGTAATATCTATCACTTCCCCGTTATTGAGTTATTTCTTTTAACAATATAGGGGGTTTTGATGCCATGTGTCTGAGCTGAAGACTTTAGATTCTTTATTGTTCTCCATTTTGATGAAAAAAAATTGAATTGGGGTCTGTTGTATTGAGTTTTGTTCCGTAAATATACTGAAATCATATTTTTGTTAGAAACTATCAATAAATCCAGTATAAGAAAAGTAATAAGATACAAATATGAGCAGGACCTTTGCAAAGGAAATATTACAAAGAGAGTGTACCCATAAAATATATTAGGGAATGTGCTTTCTCCCTTGTGTTTGAAGAAAATACAGAAGGAATTACAGGGAATTGTGCTATTTTTAATAGAGATACAATACATGGAATCAGGTGACTGTAACTGCTGGGGGATAATGTTCTAGAAAATGATCAAACATGAATTGTTAATGTATAGATTGTCTTAAAAGGCCATTATTTATCAGCTTGAAGATTTGTTTCTCATTAACACAATTGACCAGTGCAAGGCATCTGACTCCAAAAAATGACTGTATGTGTACACATACAGCTATACAGAAACCCTACGTGTGTTTACATGGGCACACACATGGTTATTTTGTGTGCACATATGCACATAAATGAACAGATTGGTTTGTAATTTTTGTGTGATTTCTGTTAATCTAAGAAAAGAATCACCACCACAAGATCGGGGGTGGGGGGGGAGAAAACATGCTGGTGGGAGGGAGTAAAAAAATAAAGACAGCAAATGAAGTGTGGAATGTCCCACAAAGTGCAGTTAAAGGTAGAAAGAAAACAGCTGTACTTGCTGCCTATGAGTCCCACCCTCCTAGGCATATTATGCTGCATTTTCATAGTAGTAGCTGTGCTGTAAATACGGATTTGGGTATGCAAGAAAGGGCCTGTACAGCTACAATGGGCATGAGAAACCCAGAAAGGGTCCCCAAAATGTATGCGTTTCTTGCCGTTTACTGAACAATCTCCAGGGTGGTACAGGGGAGGAATTCTTCTGACATCATCTGGTTTTGTCTACATTTTATTAAAAAACAATTTACATTCAGCAATGGGAGCTGTCTTAAAGACCTATTGTTTTCCCTTGTTTCGAGCAGCATCAATGGCTCATTCCTGCTCTTCCTGAACTTAACAACCTCGGGGTCCAGCATTGTACGGCCGTGAGGAATGTGCGAGGCGGCTCTCAGCAATTTGCACCTGACACGGAGATCATACCAGGCAGCACCAGGACTGACTAATTGCAGACACCCCATGACAGTCCTGCTTTTATGGTTTTCTTATATGCATCTTACACATGAACCTTATGCCATTGATAGTGTTTCTTCTTTTGAACTGGATGAAAAATCCCTGTTTTCCTTGAAACAAGTATTCAGAGGTAATACTGACTTCATAACCTTAAATATGTGACAAATAGGTTAATTGCAGCATCCGTTGTGATGTATTTGAACTCCTGATAGGAATATACATTATTATTTAGAATCACACCAAATTAAACCTTTTCTATAATGCAAAAGAGTATTATATTAAGTATGTTTAACTAAGAACAGTAGTCATGACTAAGTTCAGTTAATTCTAATGTAATTTATAGACATTAAAAATAACAGGCTGTTTATGGTTTTCATGTTGTGCACAATTTCAATCGCTATCAAGCATTACAGTTTTGATCCATGCCATGCTGCTGATAAGGGACATTCCTGCCTCCCCCCTCTGCTGCCCCTCTCTTCCCATTCTCCTCTGCCATTTTTCCCAGTGTGCAGATTCAGGTCAGTCTCCATCTGCTTTGCATTTTTTGCCTGATAACAGAATTAGGATCTTAGAGGTGTTCTTTCCATTTCCCAATTTTTTTTTTTTTTTTTTTTACCCTTAAGACTCCTATCTTCTTGAAGAAAGTTTGGAAGTTTCCTTCAAGTTCTTAGATAATGGTAAAAAAAAAAATAAAAAGGAGGAAAGAAAGAGATGTATGATGGCTTGTGGTCAAAGTGCAGGTAGAACTACCAAAACTTGGCTTTGACTTATTGAGCCATGAAGAACATTGACCTAAGGAATGATTTAAAGCATTTTGTTGGTTCTTGATATCAAAAGACTTCAGGAGAGACAGGCTGTGCAGGCCATTCTGCAGGGGCTCCAGAACATAAACCTACAAGAAAGAGCCAGATATCAAAGTTGGGTTGGCTCCTAGGGAAAAAAACCCCAGTAGCCAGTAGAAGATATTGATATAGCTGGTTATTTTTATGAACTTTTTAAAGAATTGGTTGTAACTGTAACAGGCATTTTTACTGAAAGGAACCAGATTAATTCCTCCACAGATTTGCACCATAATATCTATTTCCAAAAAGGCTAGACAGAAAAGTATGACAAAAGTACACTTTCAAAAGATACAAGATAGAAGGTCATACAAGTTTTTACTACTGATACCGTCAAAAGAAACTCCTATCATCTCAAGGCCCTGTCCCTTACAATATGTAAAAAATTATTAATTTAATTATTGAAAACTTTTATTTTAATCCTTTAATGAAGGATTTTATTTAAATAAAACCAGGACTCCAAGGATAACATATATCACACTTGGATAACAGAGATGATTTTCCATGGTAAAGTCAGAGCCCTGGAAAGAAGAAATGCAGCTTTCAATTTCAGTAGTTATGGTTATTTTTAAACCTAAAGAGAGGGGGTTTTTAAATATGGAGAAAAAAATCAAGGATGTTATTTGGATATAATTTACTGTCGAAGCACTGCATTCCAAAAAGTATTAGCTACACCCCCACATCAGACCATGGATTGCCAATCATTCAGCTGCTCCCTACATAACAGCCAACATTGTCTAAGGAGAGCAAAGGGTTTCTAGACCTGGACAACCATTTCTTTTCCTCCTGGATTAAATATGTAGCATATACAAAAACGATAGAAACCTGCTTTTTCGAGGCAGCTCATGTTTTCCCTATGTTAGTCTGATTTCTCTCAGAGGTTAGAAAAGAACCCTCAGGCAGCTGGTGCCCGAGGCAGGGGGCACCAGAGAGAGACCAGCTGGTGCCCAGGATGCAGCTCCCCTCTCCCCAGAGCCTGAGCCCTGCAGCAGGACGGGATCCTTGAAGCAGCTCTGTAAAGCCTTTAGCTTTCCTGGTGCTAGAGCAGGCTGGAAATGAGGGAGGAGTAAGTTATTTCCTAAATCTGACTTCTCTTTCTCCTCCCAGCAGGTCTTGGCTCAACAATTTGCCCAGCTTTAACCATTTTGCAGCTAGTAAGTCATCCCAATTTGTAAATGACTTTATATTTAGCATTACAGTGCTTCATTGCACAGTGCAGCTGATTTCCCTTTCTGAAATGAAGAGTCCCAAATCACACTGAAATGAAAGTAACTTCAACATTTGTGCCTACTCCTCAGAAATATTCCAGTTATGATTTTGAAAAAATGAAATTAGAACTGACCCCAACTTGTACAGATTTCTAGAACTCAAGGTAAAAATCTTAAAGAAAGTTTTAAGTTGTTTAGTTACTTATATATATCTACACACATACACATATATATACACGTGTATATATGATGTATATGTGCATATATATATACATATACGTATAAATGTATGTATGTATAGGTCTGTGTTTACTTAGTGCCTGGAAGCAAGACACATCTAACAGCGCGGGAAGGCTCATGCCTTAGCATCTGTTACCTTACTGGAAATTGAAATAAAGGCATCTCACACACAAACAAACAACAAAAAAACCCAAACCAAATAAAAAAATCTTTACTAATTAGATTTCCAATTAAATTTTACACATTGAATAACATCTGATTTTCCAGACATAAATCCAAACTTTGCAGTTCTGGATCTCCTTTCTTCTCCATAATGTCAGCCCACACCTCTGAATGAGCAGGTTTAACATAGCTCTAAGGCCTTCCTCCTTGATCTCCTTAGCATAAACACTGAAATAGTGGTGAGGCAGCTGTGTCCTCTGACATGCACAGAATATTAACTCTTTCAGCACCCAGAATCCTAAAATGCCTCCCATTGCCTTACCCCCCAGCTGTACAACATGTCCCCAGCACGGAGTGACGACTGAACCTGTCAGGGTGTGCGTGAGCCATCACCTCGCCAGCAACCTCTGCACTCTGCACATTCACCAGAATGGGATGTTAGCAGGAAATTTCAAACAGGTTTTATACAAATAGATTTTGGATTCTGTATAATGTGTTAATGAAACACAGTAAGCCTGCTGAAGAAAAAAGTGACCTTAAAGGCTTCAAAGGTTTTCTGCAGGCCAATGGCTGACATCAAAGGCAATACATGTACCACTGACAGCTGCAGACCTGGATTCAGGAGCAGGAGTGCAGCCTCCAGTTATGTCCCAACAGCATGCAAAGGCAGCTCAGTCTAGGGATAGTTAGAGGAAATCAATTCTTTCATTGGTCAAAATGACTTTCCTTAATGTCACTGTATCCTGATCTTTTATTTAGAACTTTGAGCATCCATTTTTTTTGTATGCTTGCCTAAGAAAATACCCACAAAGGTTCCAAGGCCTCATTCCAGGGAGCTCAATAACCTGGAGTACTGATAAAATTAAACATTTTCTACTGACTGAATTTGCAATGCTTCTACAAAAAATACAGATGATCTGTTCTGGGCAGTTCAAAGTATATTGTATAGTTTGGATACATGACTGATGTGTGTCAGGGAAATGATCTTGTTCATCGGTGAAGGCTGAGAGAGCTTGGCAGGTGCAGCATCACTCCAGGCATTTCACCTGTAAGTGGCCCTTCAAGGCTGGTGAACTAGCATCAGGCACCTGAAACCTGACACAGGAGCACAGTAGAGCTGGCTTTGAACATTGTGTTCACTGTAGCCTGTAGCACTAGGCTGCCTGTTAAGCAAATTTCGCCATGTGTGCTGCTTAAAGGATCTTGTGCTTCCCAGTCCAAGGAACTTCCCCTGTGTGCAGCCAGCTTTCATTCTCTCCCGCTACAGTTATGCTCTCAGGAAAATGCTCTGTTGTGGATAAGAAAGTACAAAGCAAACCAGTGGAGTTTTTCCACAAGAGGAGGAGTCACATGTGCAAGGATTGGTGTTTGGATGGCCCTTATTTGTCTAAGAAGAAATTTTTCTGAAGGTCTAAAAAAACATATGATTAAGGTAACCTCTGTTCAACTAATCCCTCAAGAGCACCCTTACCTTTCAGTGAGTGTTTAAGTCCCATTAGTTGACATGCACTGCTGACAGCCACAGTACTGACTGTCTGAGTGGGCATCATCTGGCTTCCCTGCCTCTCTACCCAGGCTGCCCATCCACACATCTGTGGGCTACAGCCACAGTTCACAAAGTGCTTAGTGGATGTTAGGCAAGGAAATTCAATCTCCAATGTGGAACATGGATTTTTGAATGCTCTATCATCAGATCAGGTCTGAAAAAATGTTGGACATAGATAATAAAGGCAATAATGCCACGTAATCTGGGAAATGATATTTATTTTTCTTTCACACAGTAGCAGAATCAGGGCTGACTCAAACCTTCCCAGTAAGCACAAGCGAAATTCAATTTCTCAGTCGAAGCAGAGCAGTTCCTTGGCACCAGCCCTCTTGGATGACTCACAGCACCAAGGCTGAGTGTATTCCCATGGCCCCACTCTGCACATCCATCCCTGCTCTCCATCTTCCTTTACTCCTACCCAATTTCCCATTTGTATCAGCATGCAGCCAGAGCTGCTGGTAGGGACACTGCAGTCCTTGGGGACATGAAATATGGCAGTCTTCCAGCCCCATCTCTGATATCCTTACCTGGCTGAGAAACCTGCTTTGTGCAGGACTCCCCTCTGCCCAGTACAGGCTCCCTACACTTGCACAAGGGCAATGTGGGCCAGCCACAGTCACAGCTTCAGGCTCCTTACCTGGACCTGGGGCTTTGTAAGCCCCTTCAGACCCCTGTTCTGAGCAAAAGCTTAATTTACTTACTCCTGGGTGTCATTCTGAATTCTGCTGGCTTTTCTCTCACTTGTAAGCATTGAAGGCTTAGAAACAGATGCTTCTGACACTGCATGTCTCTGATAACTTTCTGTTTTATGTACATCCACAATGGCATTTCTCATTAGTAATCATCTGAATAAAGCTCATAACATTCACAGTGCTCTGTATCAGAGTCATCTTCTAGGACTCCAATGCCCCAGTTAGTTGCCTGATCCTTAGGTCACTAAAGCATGTGCCACTT
The DNA here is from genome assembly GCA_035583185.1 of Anabacerthia variegaticeps. Lineage (NCBI taxonomy): Eukaryota > Metazoa > Chordata > Aves > Passeriformes > Furnariidae > Anabacerthia > Anabacerthia variegaticeps. The sequence continues at coordinate 49,224,929 of JAWWEW010000131.1, forward strand.
TTTTTGGGCTTGTGCCTCTCTTTGCTGTTTGGAAAGGAGAGGTAAGTGGTGCCTCACCTCCAGACAGGAGATGGAAGAAGCTCCATTGTTCAGATGGCACCAGGAGGGTAGGAAAAATGAACTTCAGTGAGACACAGTAATTACTCAGTCTGGGCTGTACCATTTCCTGCAAGAACCTATTTCTTCCAGCAGAGACCATTCATTTTGTTCCCAAGCAGTTTAGCTAAATGAGGGTTATTTAAAGCCTGCAACAGTGTTTCCAGATTTGATTCAGTGAAATTTATTAAAAAATATGAAAGGTTAAATGGCTGCTTATGTTTCCTCTCTTGAGATGAAAATGCCGCACACACAAGTGAATGTACCACAGTAATTCTTTCTCCCCATGTGTTCTCTGAGGACCACCTACCAAATGTTGCCATATACTGATCTCTCCAGGAGGGATCAACATAGATACTATGCTTGTTTTCTTTCTTTTTCCTCCCCTTCCTTTCCTTCCCTTCTATCTGTGCAATCAGAGCTGACAGGGCCTGAGCTGACAGGGTTGGGGGGGTGGCCCTGCTCTGCTGCACAGGTGCTCTCATGGGTGCTACCCTAGGCTTTTCTGGTGTAGCTGCAGGGAGAGGAGCAGAGGGATGGACGATGTAATGGTCTCTTTAGCTCCCTTATTGCCTCCCCAGGAAATCTTTGTTTCCCACCAGCTGAATTTTTTTCCTTCCAGTTTGGGAATGTAGGTCTCATTAATGAGATTAATGGGAGTTGACTGTATGTACAAAGAGGACAATAGGTCCCTAAGACGAGCCATGCCTTCTTTGGGGAATGTCAGTACAAATGGGGAAGACGTGTAGTTTTGTTGTGGTCTTTTTAGATGCCAGAATACTACCAGAACAGCGTAGCTTGGAGGTTGCTGGCAGCCGTGCAATGGGAAATAATTACTGGTGGTCAGGAAAGGATACTTTACTGAGGGTAAAAGTGAGTGTCCCGGTGGCTAGTGAGTTAATTACTGGTTTGCAGGTAAGAAAGTTGCACTATGAATGCCATTTTAATAATCAGAACGTGAAAACTGAGTAGGAATGTATTTTATGGGTAGCTTGAGTATGCAGATCAGATTTAAACCTCCTGTTCTGGGGTTGGGTTGTTTTCTGGGTTTGTTTTTTTGGTTTGTTGTTTGTTTGTTTTTTATGGGTTGTTTTTTTTTTTTTTTTGGTGGGAGGGTTGGGGGTGGTGTGATTTTTCCTTTCCAGAGGAAAACTTAGTAAGACAATGCTAGCAGATTTTTCTCAGCATCACTCAAAACCAACAGAATGAAATCCTGCCATGGTCTGATAAAAACAAAACCCCAACAAACAAATCTCTTGTCTTCACGGGTCCCAAATTTTCTCCCAGGATTTGTGATCTGCTCTTCCCTCCCCACCCACCTAGTTGCCATCTCACTTTGGAGCAGTGTGAAAATACCCACTCGTATAGCTGGCTGATAAATGCCTTAGTAAAAAATATCTGTCACTAGTCCAACACAAAACTGGTAATTTTGTTTGGCTTTTACAGCATCAAAACACACCTGTCCTAGCCAGAATATTAAATAAGACCTGCCTTTGGTTAGCTTCATGTTTAAAGAAATGTCATTTTCTACTAAAGATGAAGTGAAATTTTGTCATTTCAGGCTTATACCAAACTGCCTTTATTAGAAAATGAAGTCTACATTTGAATGAGAACCTATTACTTCTATTAGTCCCTTCTGAGCCATTGCAAGTAAATATTATATACATTATTAGAAGAGATGAGGAGACCAGACAGATTGGCTTCTTGATCAAGGTTATGCTGTACTCATTATGCATCAGCACATCTGGAATGGTCCAGTAGTACCCTGAGAATTCCTAATACATTAATAAGACTTACACCTCCTATAATTGCATTTGGCTGATTAACTTTCGTCCAGCTGGTCTTAGCTGCATAAAAAGGTATTTTATAAGCTTGTTATACAGAAGAAAATTCTGAACATCTTTGGCATATATCTTGCCAACTTTTATTCTGACCTGAATAACTCACTTTCTGGCAGCTTTTAGCACAGATGAATTTAGAATATCCATCACAAACATTAGACCCCTTGAGCCTGAAACTTCCAGATGTAGAGTCATGACCATATGCCACAAAGAACTATTATGTATCATTTTGGTATTAGTAATTTTAAAAATCAGCCCTAGATGTCTCTCCTTACTCTTAGTGGAAGCTCAGCATTTACAAGCATATAAAAAATTGCAAGACTAGATCTTTGGCTTTCTAAGGGCCATAGTTTTAGTTTAGATGCTTTTGTTCCTGCAGCTGAATGCTTTCCAGATCACCGCAGAGTCTGTTTGCTCTTTGAGGAGAGAGGAAAGAATCCACACATTCCCCACCAGTTCAAAATGCGAACCCTCCCTTTGTTCCACAGCAAACAAGGAGGCTGGGGGTCAGCTCTGCTTCTCCTGCCATTAGGTGTCACTGCAGTAAATGGAAATTACTGACAAAATGGTTTGAAAAGAGGAACTATTGCCAAAGATTATTCTGTGAGAAAAGAAATACATATATTTACAAAGTAAATGACAGCTGTATCCTAGATCTGGATTTCATTGCAAGCTAGTATTCTAAAAAAAGCCTTTTTTTTTTTAATTTGAAAATGTAACGGCCCTAAACATTTCCAGAATTTACTTAAAGATTTTGTTGCAAAAGCATAAACAATGTAGGTTCCAAATGTATAAACAGTATTCTTTTGTCTGTTTTGTGTAATATAGTTATTGTGTCAAACATAGAAATATTGTGAAGCATAGTTCCTCTGGAGACATGATCTGTGCTCTTAGTCTGGAGATGGGAAAAGAAAAAGCAGATAGAGCAGTCAAAGTATTTCAGAATAGTCTCCCACTCCACCTTTGGCAAAATACTTCCTTTTATTTCAACAAAGAGTTTTGTAGTTTTTGTGATCAAAGTACAAAAAAACCCTATAGCATACAGTCGGGATATTTGTTTGTTTTAAGATTTGCAAATTATTGCCATCACAATCACCTTGATAATTTATTTGATGTTTGCATAGGCATATTTCACACTGAATATATCTACTGCTGTTGTTAAGACCAGATATTTATGCATTTAATAGCTGTCTTTTTGTTCTACTCATGATTCCCTCTTATAGGGTCTGATTTTACTGACAGATATCTTGGATTCCAAATCCCTCCAAAAGCCACATTATGCTCCCTTCCTCACCTCACTCCCCCTTTGAAGCACAAACCCAGAACTCAGCAGCTCCATCAAGAATGACTTTTAATCTTCATGCAAGGATCAGGTCCCATCTGGCATCAGGGAAAGCTTCTGGTTTCCTGAAGAACACTGAGTCTGGTGATGATTGCCAAGTCACTTGTCAAGTAAACACAACCACTGTAGTTCTGAAGAGCCAAAATTAGGAGTTTTCAAATAATTTCATTTTAATTTAATTAGGCTTTCCATTTGCAATAAGGCATAGCAAGTTGAGCTTACACTATTATATATATTTTATAAACTTAAGGAGTTAGTCCTGAAAATAATGTTTCAGTAAATAACCCTTTCCCCTCATCCACCCACCCTCCATGCCAAAAAATCATCCAGTGAGAACATCTAGAATGTTGCTGAGTGCTGCAGGACCATGCTTTGCTGGCTCTGCTCAGCCCAGCCCCTGCCCTGGTAGGACCACAGCCACCTCCGCCATCGAACTGTCCCATCTCATTTTGATCACCACGGTCATTTACAACTCTGCATACAGTTATTTAATTTGTTTGATTGCCCAAGATTCTTATATGGTAAGAGGTCTCAGGTATATGCCTTAAATCATGGGTTTACTTTTGGACCTATGGGATGAAACACAAAGCAGAAGTCTGGTTCATTCTCTCTATGTTCCTGTTGCTGCAACAGGATTGATCTTCATAACTTGCTTGATCCACATGATCTAAATCAGTGTCTGGAAAGTTTCACAAGCCCTGAAATGTTTTTTACATCTTGCAAAGAACCCCTATAGCAACTCCATGTTAAAAAAAAAAAAAAAACAAAAAAAAGCAGATTTGTAAAATAGTCAAAATATTAAATATTTTTAATGACATATGAACATATTTTCATTTTATATCATACGTATGTATATATATGAATATATATATTACATATGTTCATATATAATATAAAACACATACAAACTTTATGCGTATATATACGTGCATATGTACATATGTTCACACACGTATGCATTTTGCACCTAATATTAAATTTATTTTTGCATTAAATATTGTAACTACTCTCTTTTTGTAATGGCTTACATTTTGGAGGATGAAGACAAACCACTTAGACCTTGAAAAACACATGGGCTACTCAGATAGATGGCATCTGGGAGGACTCTGAACTCCCTCAACATTCTATAGGGAAAAACAGAGCCAGGTGCATTTCTTCCTAAATCAAATTAGCTGGAAGATGCCACATCCAATTGTAGTAAATTGATGTGAGAGTTTGTGATGTCTATAGCAGATCTTACAACAAAGGTCAATGTGTGGATACGTAGAAAACAGGCTGGCATACAGCAACTTGTACTGGGGCTGTTCTAACAAAAGCAGGGAAGATATAAAATGCAATCAATTTTTTAATATAGGAAAAATACAGTCTTAATTATATATTTCAATTAACCCAAACCAATAATTTGTATTGTTAAAAATGTTAATATAAAATGGTGTTTGACCAGAGCGTTTTGAGACACATGATTAGAAGATAATTTTAAGATTAAAAATAACAATGGATTTAATGTAATCAAGCTACAAAATAAAACAAACTTGAATTATATGGAGAGAGAAGCTCAGAAAAGAATACAGATATGGTTATCCAGTATACAAATGTATGGAAAAAATACTGACATATGTCAAATTTGCCTATCATTGTCATAATTTTTAAACATCCCCCTTGACATCGACAAGTTTATATCATGTTTTATGACACTTAATTATCCCTAAATTTATTTAATTAACTTCACAAGACATCTAAAGCAATTCAAATGTTTTCTTAAATAAATTAGGAGAAAGCACCAGTTAAAGAGAGGATACATATATTTTCTATTCAGGAAACTATTTACAGGAATGCTGAGATAACAAAGTGAAACACTTAAACTTTTGTATAAAAACTGCCTGTGCAACTGTAAATGAAATCTTAAACCCAGAGAGAGAGCACTTTTTTATCAATTAATCTTGCAGGGTTTTCTCCATAGGTTTCTTGCTTGATTCAATAAAAAAAATAAATACTTATTCCAAATTTGCTTATTACAAGTCTGGACAATCCTCAAGCATTATTTACCACATATTGTTCAAAATCTGAACTGAAGAAGACATTTGTTTCTTTGTTAGCACTTTTATATAGCCTTCATTCTAGTACCTAAGTGCTTTGAAAGATATCCATGGATTTCTTTGCCACATCTGAAAAAACCACACAGATGATATGGTTATTTCATTATTATATAATGAAATCATTATTTTGCAGTTGACAGCTGAGACTAAGGTCAAAATTGCTAAACTTGGGTGCCCAGGCTGAAGTTTTGTCAGTGTTTTTTAGCACTTAAATGAACAGTGTCCAAAGCCAGTTGGCTTCCACCTTGTCTGTGAATTGTCCACAAATTTCATGCCACTCTTTTGGCACTTCAGCATGCCAAAACCAGGACAAGACATGCCACAGTTTGGATGTGCAACTTTGTGACCCTCTTCTGTAGTAGAAGGACCATGCATAGGAGCTCCCTGCGGGGCTCACTCACCTCATTTTTGAAGGGTGCAGCATGGTTAGATGAGATACTCCAAGGAAACATCCCTCTCTTATCCCCTGGCATCAATAACACTCAACCCACTCTTTCTTGACAGCTCCAAGAACAGGTAAAAAAAAAATCCAAATAAAACAACAAACACTTGGTAGTATGAAAAATTCAAGGGTGAATTTTGAACAGCCCATTAAATCAACTCCTAGGCTAGAACAAAGGAGAAACTGTCAGCAATGGTCAAAGCAGCACAGTGCTTTCAGACCATGGAGACACCACTTCAGTACACTACCAGTACTTAACCAGGTTGGTATTTTTTCAGTAATTCTGAAGCAGGGCTGTGGAAGGCTGAGACTTCACACATATTTTTAACTTGTGTATTTAAATAGTTTAGCTATAATTGTGTTTTAAATAACGCTTCTACAGCAAAAATGAGACAACTGCATTTTGCATTTCAAAATACTTTTCAAGGGATTGGACAGGTCAGAGAACTAGAAACAGGATCTATATCCTTCCCTGCCAGTTCTGCTTCAGACAGGCTTGTAGTGGGCAAAAAGTCACTCTGGATGTCACCACGGCAGTGTGAAGTGCTTTGGGGACTCCATCCTTGATCCTAATGGCCACACACTCCTATCGTACCCTGTTCCCTCATGCGCCCACAGCCATTATATTCAGAGCAACAATCCAGAGGCCAAGAGGTGAATGAGCCCGAGAGTTAAATTACCTCTCAGCTACAGAGAGTAATTCTTCTAGACAAGAGGGAGTGCACCGATATCACTGCAAGTTATCCCTGCTCCTAGCTGTTGTTCTGAAGGCAGATATTCCCTTGTTTTTGTGTTTACTGTAGGAGATGTGTCATCTTCCAAATTGAGGACAGCAGAGACAACAAATGAGATGCTGAGGGGCTTGCATCTGTCAATAAATGGAAATGTAAAAAAACCCAATTTTCAAGCGATGGACAGGGCGTTAGAGGCAGGCAAAGCCCAGATGAATGAAGTACATGGATGTAACAGGACCAGACCTGCAGGCAGCTCCCGCAAACCTATGGTGCAGCCCTACCACTTCTCCACAAAATGAGAGCCCGCCCTGAAAAACTGGGAACCATGCCTGGACCTGGGTGATCTAAAAATCAAATCTGCTTGTAAAAGAGCCAGAGGAGTCTGCAGTAGCTGGGAAGAGGTCCCTGCCTGACACCAACAACGACAATGCCTTCTGCTGTATGCAGCCTGAATAAAGGTGTGAGCATTACCCACCATGTGCAGTGGGGTAATCAGGAGCTGGCAGCAGCCAACGCTGTCATCACTACATTGACACCTACACAGATTAAGTAAAAAATAATTCAAAATGCTACAAGATCATGACTTTTTAGGACATTCAATGTATTTTTATTTCTGTACAATCTCTACAGCAAACTTTGACACAAGTGGCCATATTTTGCAGAAAGCATAGACCAAAGGTACCCATGGAGAGGAAAAGCCTACAGTCCTCCACAGTGCTAGGACCCCTGGCTTGGAGTACACCATTTTTCTGGCATGGGAACATCACCCACACATTGGGCTGATTTTTCATGGGGTTATTAGAACAGTTTTAGAAACAGATTGCAGCAGCTGTGGAGCTCAAACTCGTTGCCTTACACCAGATGTTTTGCACTGACAGCTCATGCACCTACTAATAATGCTGTCTCTATGCATACTGAGGAGGAGGGTTAATACTGAGGGGGAATGGTCTGGAACAGCACACTGGAATTTCTTCCACCCAACAGCAGAGCCCTGGTGTTATTGGCAATTTTTATGCATTAGTGTTCTGGTATCTCTGTCCATACAAAATTAGATGCTGCAGAAGAATAATTTTTCTGCCTGGTTTCCTAAAGAAATGAAGCTCATTGCAGTAATGTTGCTGGCATGTCCGTCTGGGTCCTTCTTTATCTTTTCCATAATAACTTCTAAGACCCTTGTCTGATTTCGACCAAGTTTGATCAGTAGCAGACTCTGAAGTAATTGTGTTTCCACACGCGGCATGAAAATAGACAGGCAAATAAAGAAGACCAAATTATGCCCCTCTCTTAGAGAAAGGCTTAAGTTTGAATTCACACCAGAGAGGCCACATCAACCGAAAGACCTTGCCAATGCCCAACAGCAGAAGATGGTTCAGTCAGACACCATGCCTTCTTAGAAAGAAAGGGACGAGCTCATGGTAGGGCAGGGGGAAGAGGGAGAGGTGAGCTGAGGGAAGGTGGAGCAGGATCTTGGTCTGTCAGAGCAAGTGAGTTGTTAGGTAGATCCTGCCGAAGAGTATCGACAGCAGTAATTGTGTGTGCTACACTAATTGCAGAAACACAAAATAACCAGCTGTGAATGAGACTGTTCCACAGTGACTGCTTTGCATTTATTAGATTGTGCATGGAAATTAACAGGTTGGTTTTTAACAGCTTAAAGATCCAAGCTGTGACACAATGGGACAATAAGAGACACTGAGATGACATCTTCCTGAAGGTGACTTCCTCTTAAGTAATCACATTCAGGTACAAGAGGTGACATGATTTCTCTGATGCCTTTCTGGGACTTCAACTAAAACTAAATTAGTCAGTCTATATTTAACAGTTATAAGAGTTCAAGTATACCTCATGATGGTTAAACCATGCTCATGGAGAGCACAGCTATATAAAAGACCTCCTGGAGAGCTTGCATAAAGAGCAGGAGAGAATAAAAATAAGAGGCAAGAATTCTTCTTATGCTGATACATTTAATGTGTTGCAGTTCTTACACAAACCCGTGTTTAGTGCCCTTTTACTGCCACTGAATATGCATGACATGAATCTCCCAAAAATATTTATGCTAGGACAAGCATTTATTGCTGAATCCTCAGAACTAACACCTACTAAATAAAATAAAATCAGTCTTTCAGAGAAATTTCAGGTAATGGTAAGCATTTTCTGGGAGCATTTTCCAATAACATAAACTGTTGTCATTAAAAAGAGACACTTCAATCAAAATACACACCCACAAATTCTCCATGCCTTTATATATCTCCTAATAAAGAAATGTCAGTTTTTTGGAAATAAAAACTGTTCACTCTGTAGCTTTTATCAAAAATGACTGAAGAAAAACAATAAAGAAGGCTTGTCCATGTACAGAAAAGCCATTAGACTGTCCAGAACTTTTATTTAAACAAAAACTGTGATTATTTCTAGCTTTTAATTTTAAATGTGTATAGGTTTCATCTTAGTGTCATATATAGAGACTCAATTTATATATATGGCCTCTGAAAATGAGGGAAATTAAAAAAAAACAAAAAAAAATCACAAGTCAAACAAAGGCTTTCATAAATCTGCTATAATTCTGAGTGCCACTTATTGAGGTTGAATCTTGATGGGTTTTTTTGGTATTTGAACAAATCCATTCCAGCAGAGAATTAAAGATGTGTTCCCACTGAGGTCAATGGCAAAGCTTCAACGGCGAATCAGCTGCAGGACCTGAATCAGTACAGGAACCAAGCCCCATTTTCAAATTATTAAAGGAGCTGTGAATTGTCCGCCATAAATATTTCCTGTAGGAACTTTTACTTTCAGCATTTTTTTAAATAATTCTGATCAATTTCACTCCCCCTTGAAAATTCAGATGCATTTAGTGAAGCATTGTGCTGAAATGGAGTGTATTTATTGACAATGAAATGAGACCAGTACACTTCCAAGCAATTTAAAAATAACTCCCTTCGATCAGTTTCGATGCAAGGATGATAGCACAGAGGATTATTTTTCTGTTGTAGTAAATTATTTATGTGAAAGTTGTTTTCCTTTTAACAAGTAAATCTTCCTAGACACAATTGCATTAGGTCTCTTGAATTTCATAATGGGGTTATCAATGAATGCACGCAGAGTTTCAAGGTAAGCCTCAAGTGCCGTTATGCTCATGCAGTGTAGGAAATCACCGGCCATATTTCCATGGGCACAGTGCTCGTCCATGTCCCTTCCTCAGTGGGGGAGAGAAAATCAGAGACTGCTACCACAGGAGTTTGAGTTTGGGGCTTTGTGTGTGTGTATTTATCACTTGCCCTTCATAGGAAATAATGATCAGCCAAGCAGTGGGAACACATTACAGCTCTTGCAGTGAGAATGGCACCTAAGACTTGACTGGAGCTCTGTTGGGAGCTGTACCATGCCAGGAGCCCTTTTCCAGCAGACTATATAACCCATAGAACTCTGCATCACCTCAAGCTTGCCAGGACATAATGGAAGGGGACAGACAAAGCCCCATCTCCTGAGTCCCACACCAAACTCCACCTACAGCCGTCCCAGTCCCTCAGGGGATGTCTGACAACCTCTGCACCAGAGATCAATATATATGTCCTTATTTCATCACTGTTGTTTTTCTGTACTTTTTGTACAGAAATAATTACAATATCCAGATTTTTTTTTCATTTAAAAACTGCTTGTCTTTCTTCTATTGTCTCTTTCAACATTTTATGAACAAATAGATGATATAGTGGTAACAGCTGCCCACTAGATTTTGGGTTCAGTCTACTGTAAATTATGTAGCAGAGTATGACATGGGAAGCATCAGGATCCTCTGCAAGCCAATTTTTCAGATGATGCATAGTCAGGCAGAGTTTATTTTCATATCATTCCCCAACAGCTTTACATGCAAGTGAGCTCTCTGTGCAGTGACAAGGATTAACTGAAACCTATCCAATTTATATGGCAATTTATAACTCCTGCTTTTCTCTACACACAATGTGACATCACAAGCAGACAGATATTATACATATTAAGCAAAATATTTGTCTAAAGCTGAATGCAGGTGGCCTATTAAAGGGTACTCAGGGAAGAGTAAAGCCCAGACTGGCTACAGGGAAGAATGGGGAGATATGTTTTGACCGCATTTGCTTTACAAATTAGCCATCAAGAAAAATCAGGCTTCTTGATAAGGGAGAGCACTTTCCTGGACACATGACCAGTGCACAGTGATGCTCCTCAGAGATGAGAATAGAAGGAAGAAGGTCAGCAAAACATCAGAGTCTGCTTTGAGGGACAGTTGCTATCCAAAAGAGCCCAACAGTAAATGCAGGTAAGGACCAAGAGCAGTGGAAAAGGGCAGAGTCAGAGGAGCCCCTCAGCAGGAACCCCCAGCTTCTATGGTCAAGCAATGCTCAGGTGGGAAACAATACGGCAGCCAGGATCTGTTCTGACATTCAAATGAATTTTGTGAACACTCTGGATTGTCTTGGTCACTGTTTTCCCGTGTATCCTCCAAATGTCTTGGTGTCTACCATGCCACAATAAACTCCTCTCTCTCTTCTTCTGACTGTTGTCTACCTTCCACTGGGGCCTCAAGGTAACTGAAGAGTCGCTGATTCTGCCATTTCTCAGGAAGCAGACAGCCTCATGTGGGGTGGAGAGATGAGGGAACCCTGAGTGGACCTGCAGACAGTGTTCATAGTGGCAACCCAGGTAGTGCCAGATCCCATTCACTGTCAGAGTCCATGAAGTTGCCTTTCCACCAGAGCCTCCTGTAAAGCTGCACGAAGAGGAAGACACCAAGCATGCAGCTGCAGTCTTGGCCATGCAAGTAACAGCATCCAAGAGCATGGCACCTTATGTGCCAAATGCTAGCACTTCGGTCAGTGCAGCTCGGCTGTTTTCCATTTGGAAAATACCTGAGCCCATTTGCTTTATGGTAGCCCTGGGTCTTGCCCTTGTTCTGACTGTGAACAGCTGTGTCTTCTGCTGACTAAGAAAGGCATAGCCCAACTTCTTTTCTACACAACTACTTAGAGTTTCCTAAAGGGAGAGAGGAGCACTGTGTACCTAGTTTGCAAATACAGAAAGTACTACATCAATTAGCTGAATAAGCATGCCTTTACATCAAAGGCTGAATAAGCATGCCTTTATTTCAATTCTGCAGTGTCAATGAACTGAGAAGGCCGCTTGAATTGAGTGGTCTGGCCGTTTGCAAAATGTTCTGTGTTTTCTCTCCTAAAGGTGCTCACTTGAAAACCACCTATCAAATATTTGAAACAGCAGTTTTGTTGAAGACAGAATGTCTTCAACATCAAAAAGGATTTAATGATCACACATAAATAACAAGTGAATAATAACTAAATCACACATTGGACAATGCTTATCTACAAATTATGATCTCTCTGCAGGGCTCATGAGGAAGATGAGTGTTTCAGTGGCAGGCAGAGCACTTCTGGCTCATCTTTCTGCAGGAAGGAGTGCTGGGAGCAGCATCTGGGGCAACTGTGTTGCAACACCACAGACTTCTGACTCTGCTGTACTGGAAACAGCGATTCTAAGTAAATTTCCAGATCCGAGCTGTTCTCAGGAACTGGGGTGTTTGGTGAACTCTCTAAACTGCCAAGAAAATATATATGTCCATCAAAAATATTGGCTTCATAAAAGTAGACACTGACATACTCTGCCCACAAGTGTTTCTCCTAATTTGCCCTTGAGAATTTAAACTTGCAGATAATCGCCCTTGGGAGTGTAAGCCTTCTGAATGCAACCATGGTTTTCATTTTTAATCTCTGAATTGATTATTTTGAGTTCTCTTCCCTTTTTCTTCAAATACGAGGCAGAAATGACATTCAGTACATTAGACTATTTTAGTTTATTAAGCAGCTATGCGTATCTCCTATTTATTTCTCTTCTGAAATCATAGCTTCATTTTTGAGTCTGTTTTAATGTTGTCTACAAAAATAACTAATAATTAATTTTAAAAAAACTTAAAGAATTAAATAACAAGAAGAAAACAATGTATTATACATGGTTCTGTTGTGGTTTAATAATAAAAATGTTAATGCAATTAAACAAATTACTTTCTGTCATTCATAGTGATTCTTGTAATGAGATGATGTGTTCAGGGAAGGGAGAAGTTCTGAAATTTATATTTTTAATTACCTAAGCACAAAGTTTGGGAGCTGATGAAGACCAAATAAAATCCTTGTATTTTCTGGATTTTGTGAATCATGACTTGGAGAAATGTTCCGTTTTCTTTCCTAAAGAAGAAAAAGAAGTAAATATTAACATATCACAGAACACCAAGAATTAGTGAAATGTGTTGTACAAAGAGATGCTGCTCTTTCTACACTATTTTTTCAGCAACATCTGCCAAACAGCATGCACTTTTGATGGAACTGATCTAAATTACAGATGGTCCAAAACTGCTTTTCAGGGTCAAATTTGGCCTGATTTTAAAAGGCTTCTTATTGATTGAAAGTGGATCTGAAATCAGGCAGAGCTAGATGAGGTCCAGTTATCAGCAGATTCCATTATGCCGTGAGGAGGGAGTTACAGCCAGAGCTCTGCGCAGCCCCTGCAAGTTAAGCATATGCTTTAGTGCTTTGCAGGACTTGTGCCAGAGATCTCCATCCTTTACAAGATGGAGTTACCAAGCTAATGGACATATTCCAAAACAGGGCATAAAAAACAACAGATGCAAAACCTTAACTGAAGGTTTATTTTCTCCTGAATGGCAGAGAACAGAGGGGTCCTCTCAAAAGCACCCATGATTAAGGTAGAGATGATTACAGCACTGTCACTCAGGGCAGCCATATGCAGTACATCCTTCCTAACCTAAGAGAAAACAGATTTGAAATGCTGATAGACCTTACTAATAGATACGGGCTGCAGATACACTGTTGCAGAGGAAAAAGACCCTTCTACTATAACAGCTGTGGATGTTATACCTTATAAGAACATGTGAAAGAAGACAAGTCCTTCTGAGGAGAAAAAAAATTAATGTATAAACAAATAAGCAACCACAGATCATTTCAAAACCAGGGGTGTTAGATGCACGAAAGTTCAGGGGTGATGAAGAGGACACACACAGGCAATGCCAGCTCAGCCCTAGAAATCCTTGTAACAGATTCTGATTTGCTTTTCTTTCCTGCTTTCATTTTTCTCCTGTCTTGGGTGAAGGGTTTGTGTTTAATAACATCATTTGCATCAGTGTGTCCCAACAGACCAAGGTACTAGGGCTGAGAGAGATTAGCATGGTAATCTCATTCTGATGGATAAAATTAGCAAAGATATTCCCCTGAACGGAGAGCTGCCATTGGCGAGCTGCCGTGCTTAGAATCAATTACTAAATTACTTTGAGCTCTAAGTCGACAGTAACAGAAAAAAATTGGCATCGACCGAAGTGAAATAAGATAAAAAATACGCGATCATTAAATCTCTCACTACTATTCGCAAATGTGACTCACAAGAACTGCACAAAAAATAAGGCAGAATTTAATTTTTAACAGTGGTCCCTGTCATCATTTCAACCAGAGCTGCTCAGTGCATGGGAGCACAGCTCAGCCTTGCCATCCGGCTGCTCAAAAGAACTGGGCTGCTTGCAGCTTCCACCCTGTGCTGAACACGGCACACCATGTGGACTTAAAGCCAGAAGACCGGCTTCTGTATGTGCAGACAGAACAGGATAGAGAGAGGTTTTGTCAAGGCATAAAGCCTTCCTTCATGCTGTAATTATCTGCTCTCTTTGTAAGCATATAATATGTACTTAATGCTTTGCAAACCTAGAGAAGGGTAGGTATCTGCCCTAAAGAAGGCACAGTCTGGAGACTTCTCTGTGCATACACACAGTGTACAAAATTCATAGTAGTGTGTGTAAAGCCTCATGTATTCAAGTTTTGTCTAGCACAAAATTAAAAAAAAAAATTAAAATTCTAGTATTAACACAACAGGTATCTTAAGAGCAATATCTTACCACTTATAGCATAGTCAGGAGTTTGCCCAGGCTTAAAAATGACCAAAATCTCTGAACTTCACTGTATACAGTCCATTACTACCCATTTGACATGCTGGACAAGGCAGAAGTGTTCTGCAGTGACAGAGATGGTCAGGAGGACCAGTATTTGCATTGTAAGAACTGAACTTTTGGAAATATCTACATATTTTGCTGATTTTTGATTGCTTTGGCTGAGAGCAATGACACACAGGTCTGGCTTTAAGAAAATGCAAGACTTTTGAAACTTCTCCAGTTGAGCACATACATCTAGAAACCTCTTGGATCACTAGCTGCTTCTACAGACCTTCTATCCTAAAGTCAGAGGAGCTTGAAATAAATACTCTGCCCATCTTTTTGGAAACAGAGGAAATATGAAAACAAAACCAAAAGAATAATTACCGTGTTACCCAGAATGCCGGACATGTGACATTCTTGCTATCTTTGCTACAGTTATGAAATAAACGGGCTTCTGAATGAAAAATATCCAACTCACACGCGATCAGTAGGATAGCAGAGATGTAGAAAAAAGATACGTGAAAGACCCTTTTATCAGCTTTACACACTGGGAATCACAGTAGCATAAGTAATTGATAATATTATTAGCACAGTATACATATCAGCTGTCGGGATATTATGAGGACTGAATCCAATCTCTGTTGAGGGAGTCAGGGTCAACATCATTAACTATAGATCCTGTCCTGGTTTACATATAGAGCCCCCAGGCCAAGTGTCTGCCAGATACATCTCTATAGATGTGCATAGCTATAGGACATACAGGGGGCTAATCACACACATCAGTAATAGACAACAAGCTTTTGTTTATCTGAAGGTTTACTGGAATTAACTGATTAGTGTCAACTTGACACAATAACTTTTGTCTACAATGTAGTAGATCATTTTGATGGTTTTATTGATGGAGTGTTGACTAATGTAAATTGTAAGGGTAGTTGAATGAATTAGGAAACATTTAAGTTAAACAGAAATTGAAAAAGCCACTAGCAAACATATCTTTAAAATGTCGAATTCTGCAGCCTTACAGATGCTATGATAATGATAACAATGATAGCAACAGGAGTAAGTAAAGACAATTTAAAATGGAAATAGAAAACACCTATTCATAAATTTATCTCTTACTTAAATCCTCAGATGATATCCTGTTGTTAAAACTGACCTAAGATAATTTGACATATCTCTTTCTGAAAATAAAATCAGTCTAGTAAAAGAAAATAGAAAATGAAAGTAAAATACATATATTTACCTAAAACACATAGTGGCCCATTTTAAACTAAAAGTATGAAAAATATTTAAGAAAAATGTCTGTTGGGGTAAAACTTCTTCACATAAATTCATTAGATTCATAGCATTACTCTTTGTTTCTTGTTAGATATAATTACTTTCTTCCATGGTTGATATGGAACACATTGTTTGCTTTCCTCTGCTGGGTGTCAAATAGTTTTATGAACCAGCCTAGGCCTTTTGTTCTCATGGCTTCACAACATGGTTAGGAGTTCATAATTTAAAATTACCCATGATTGTATTCTTCTTCTTACATAAATAGCAGTAGATTTATTTTCTTACTTAGCTATTAGATGATTTAGCACAACTGTCAGACAATCTTCTTTGAAAGTAAACTCAGGAAATACAGGGATTTTGTTGTGAATACTTCAAATAACAGAAAGATACTTTGTGGTATACTATATTTATATTTTGATATAAGTAACAGAAGACTAATTCACATTCTTTTAAAACTTCAAAATCACCTTCCTTCCCTTTCCAGGCACAAACTCTTCTCCCCACAATAGCAAGTCAAAGCCATTAGGCTAAGACAAGGGAGATACTGTGTGTCACAAAACGAAGTAATTAAATTTAGGCAGTATTATCAATGATGCCTAATTCCAACCATTGAAGCTGCTGTTAGTAACCCCAGTCTGTCCCTCTATCAAAAAGCTATTTATTCTTCATTACTGGCCATCCCTGGGTTATAGGGATTCATTGTCATTGTAGTAACTTGGAGGAGGAACAGTTAGAGCAATGATATTATGGAAATAGCCATTTCATAGCTCATGGGCAAAGAAGTATTGGGTCACAGCTTCCCAGCAGTTGTCAGCAATGGTGAAATCTTATCTGTATTATCCCCCTTGAGGATTCATTACATTTGTTTGGATTACAGCAATGTAATAGAGATGGAAGTTGTGTCACCAGAGAAAAGAACCCCACTGTAGAGATCCCATCCATGTAATTCCTGTAGAAGTCTATACACAAGGTCTGCAGTACTGGGGACAAAACGTGCCGTACCCAGGGACACAGATCACCCGGTTTAAATCAGAAATACCCAAACCAATATGATTCCACTTTGGCCACAGCCTGCTCTTGATCTGTCTCAAAACTGTCCTCACTGGAGCACATGCCAGAAAGAGCATAACTTCCAGTACTGAAATTTCAAAAGGTATTCTCTCCTACGCCTTTAAATCTGAGGGTGTGCAAAGTCACAAGAGCTTATTATGTGGAAGGCCATGAAAGTAAATGGATGCGTAGATAGGTTGTGTCATCCTTGAAGAAACACAAATTAAATTAAAGGTATTATTTTTGTGTGCTTTTTACTGAAGACTACCTTGATGCATCCAAGAAATCATAGCCATTCTTCAGCAACATCTGACTCAGCAGTTTTCTCCTCCATTCAAAAATGAATAGGTTTGTTAAACCCTATGACTTGGTCAGAGCTTAGTGGTACTGGTCTATTTGTTAGATATAAACATATTCAAATACATGTTTGCTTGAAACTGACAATATACAATGTCAGCCCAGATTTCTGCGTAGGTACTAGAAAAAATAACTTAAAATGTTGGGGCTGTTTTCAAAGCTAGGAGAAAAGGTCTCAGTTTTGGAAAGCAAAATGTTTCATGTGTTTAGCTCTTAAACAGCTAGACAAGTCATTAGATGCATGTAAACAAAACAAGTAATTTTCACCTGCTTTAAAGAGTAGGTCCTGGGCAAAGGTACATTGCCTTTCTTCAGTATTTTGGTTTATTTTAAACAGGATGCTAAAATACCTAGCTGTTGATTTTGTGTGACACTTACATGCAGTTATTTGCCTTAAAAATTATGCAAACACAATACAGTGCAATTTACTCTTGTGGAATAACTTTTATAGAAAACATAAAAGAACCTTTTACATGTAGCTATACACTTTCAAACACGATTCTAAATTGTGTACTACAACACTCATTTAAGTAGAAGTATGAAAAACAAACAAACAAAAAAAAACATTTGGAGTCTATACAATGGCCAGGTGCAACACAAAACAACAGTCAGGAGAATGGCAGAGGGTGACATCACTTTTCCTGATGGTGTCTGGGAAACGTGGGTTTGGACTCAAACACTTTGCGAGGCTCTGATTCCTTCCTGACAGTCCCCAAAGGAGGAGGGAGATGTTGCAAGTGTAAGCTACGACCCAGAGACATGCTAGAGACCTCTAGAAGACACAGCTAATGCTCTGTTGATGCAGGAATATGCCTTAAATGTGCAACTGAGACAGATATCATATGTATACAACTAAAATGCATTTATCAAATGTAGCTATTTCTGTAGTGGAAAAAAAGAAATCAGTTTAGAGTTCATGCCTTGACAAGCATGGACATCTTCACCATGAACTTCAGCGCATCCTTTTTCTACTGCAAGTCTCCCAGCTTTTTCAGCATCTGCAGAGTGGAGAGTGCATTCAGGTTTTAAGCTCTTATATGTAAAATAATTTATTTTTCCACAAGGGCTTTCTCCTCAAACCAATTTTGAATGCAATATCCTCACAGTCCTTTCACTGGTTTTCATCCCTGTAGCAGCTTGTGGTTTGTTCCATCCTCTGTTGCCTCCTTGTTTCTTTTCCTCTGATCTCCAGATGTTTGAGCACACAGCTCTCTCCTGCATACATTTCTTCTGCCTTAACTTTTTCTTCAATATTACTTTTGCCATATTTGTTCTCATTTCACCAGTAACACAGTTCTTGACAGGTAAAAGATGCATGTTCTTATTGTTGAGTACCTTGGTTCTGAACACTAAGGAGTCTTCTTGCACCTTCTGTCATCCGGCTAGACCACTGAAAAAGATGAGATATGTAATAATGGAAGATAATTCTTCTGATTTGTCACTGATCTCACTGTGTAGAAGCAATTTTCTGTCAAGTATAAACATACCTAGTGCAGAAGTTCAGCACACTAATATAAAATGCACAGGTAATATCTCATTCAAATATGAAATGGTTACCTTGATTGCAAAATATTCTGTAATCACTAAGACCAAAGGACAACTCCAAGTAAAAACATTTTAAAACACATTGCCCCATAAATCTGTATTGAATATCAGTCTTAAAGTAGAATAAAAAATAAAAAGGAAAGCATCAAAAATGCAAATAATTATGAATTTAAAAACTATTTGTCATTATGATTAAATAATTTTTTGGATTAGCATAAATAGAGAAGCAATCATGAGAGATATTTTTTGTATCTCAGTGTGATTTAAAGGATGCATATTAAATAAATGAGGAGGAACAAAAAGTTTTGCTCATTCCATGATTATAATTACTTTATCTTGCCCAAATTTCTCATTGGGTCAAATACAAAGACCTTCATTCAGTAGCCAACAAGGCTTTCTTCAAGCAAATTCCTTTTGGCCTCATAATTTTTTCTACAATTTTCACAGTCTTTCCAGGCAGATCACAGCTGTCCAATGGCAAAATTCATCGGTCATGATATACTGTTAGATATACATTACATGTCTTTGTAGGTATGTGGGGGAGTGTGCCTATGATGTAACAATGTGCAAAATGTAGAATACACATTATTTAAAATATAAGATGAAAATGCCATTTCAGTCACTGCTAATTTGCATTTCATATTCCCAAACCATCATAATACTATTACAAGGTATTGATCCAAGCATGATCATTTGATTTCACATCAATACTAATATGACTTTTCTGTGATCTGTTGACATGTGGGATTTTCTGAGTGAAATGCATACATACCAATATCCACCTATTTTTTTTAGTAAAAGTGGGTTCAGATGTTCTGTGTGAAAAACTGTTAGTAAAAATGCAGATCTTGTCCCAAAACTTCAATTAGATTATACTGCTAGACTTAGATTTATATTCTTACTGCTTTTGCAAATCTCTTTCTTTTATCTCTTTGACATAGCGGTGTCTTTCTGATACTGTTTGTTAGCTGAAGCCATATTCTGTATCCTAGGAACAAAGTATGGGTAGCAAAAGCAGTTATTGCATTTAGGAGAAAGCGTTCCTTAAAATCTGATCCCCACCCTCTATATGGTTATTCAGAACCTGCTGGAATAAGCCTTGCACTGTGCTGCCCTGAATTATGTAACCAATACAGTTTATTATGACACAGTTTTTGCTTTGGTTACTTTTGCATACAGATGTCAAAATCATATAGGTCCCACACACCCATTTCCTCTCTTCCACTAGATAGGCATACAGAATGATACTCTCAAAGCCTTCAATCTTCTCAACATTGCTTAGGTACTCCTTCCCACTAAATTCTGGTTTTCAACATTACCCAAGAGTTTCAGCTGACACCATTCTGCTGATTTTTCCTGATGGTTACCAGCTTGAAATCTATCCTTTTCTCAGGGACAATCATAGAATTGTAAAGTCATAGAATGGCTTGGGTTGGAAGGGGACCTTGAAGAATGCCCACCTTTCTGCAGATATTCAGGAAGACATCCCCTTTCCCATCTGTACACACACACATAACCACAGAGCTAACACAGTTTCTGCTAAAGACAACAGCAACATCTCCACTGATTTACTTGTAGCAGGCTTGGATCTTACTGGCATGGAAATCCTGAAGGGCCTGAATGCAGCACGTCTGGAAAGAGTGCTCTGTGCTGAGGATATTCTGTCACTTTATTGTAACAGGAATCAGCACATAGAATGCAATTGTTCTCTCTCACCTGACTATCAATGAGGCCTAAGCAAAAACTAGCTGAAAGTGTATTTATCACAGATTCATCCTAAAATGAGCCATTACAGTTCCCCCACAGAAGCCAAGGAACCCAAGGAACAGACAGGGGTTGTCAGGTGAGATGTGCTTCTTTCGAATCATCTGCCAAGACCTCGAAACGGTTTACAACCTCAAAATCCAGCTAGAGCCATCACTGCTTCTGGATTGAAAGGTTACTGATGGGGGCTCTTACACCTGTTGTTATGTATGACAAGGCTGTGGCTCTTCTTACCCACATGAAGTTCTAGTTCATGTTGAAGACTACTAAGAAATTGAAGTAAGGGCCCATTCTCTGCATGGGACAGGTCAATGTGGTCACAGCATTCATGTTCAATTTTACACACCCTTTTCCTGTGTGCTTTCAGATGGAGCCCACATTGCAAGAAAATAAACCCCCAAGAACTTCAGGCTCATCTGGCTTCAAAACTTGCTTCCAGCCCCAGTGGCTTTCTAAACTAAACCTGCAATATTGGAAAAAATAAAACGAAGACTAAATAAATGAGTTTCCATTGTATAGGAACAGCATTTCTGACCATCCTCTCCCCCTGCACCCCAGTAACTAGGTAAAAACCTTCATCAGGGCTTCAGTCTACTTAGCAGGGGACAAACTGTAATGGCTGATCCACAGTAATTTAAATTACACTGTGAGTTTGTTAGAGCCCTACCATCTCCTTTTGGGTTCTCTGAATAGACTGTGTATAAACACAATGAATATTAGTGTATGTCTGACTATCTACTTACTTTCACACATCACTTTCTCTACTTTTGAACATATCAGCATATTTCAGTATACAATTATGGAATCTGAAAACTCAATTAATGTGCTATTTATCTGAGTATTAACTAGAACAATGTCTATAAATGCATTAGGAAAAAAAAATCTTCTTACAGATTGTAAACAAACTTTTAAGAACTGACCCAGTGCCAACCCTTTCAGCACCTGTCTGGATATAGACAATTATTTTAGTTAATGGCACAACACAAGGTCCCAGAGAACACACATAAAACCACACTTTCCAAAAGAGACTCAAGCAGAGATTACATAAAATGTTTTAGTAAAAACTGCAGTCTTGTTCTCATCTGGAGCTATTACCCATTCATTTTGTCTATGAATGTAAATATATAGTTTATCCTTAAGACCCCTTCACATCAAGCATTGTCAGCTTAAGGAAGATATGCAGTCAGAATAAAAAAAGGATGCCGTTTACATCTTATATCTGCTTTTCATGTAAGTTCAGCTCTGCTTCCTGTTGTCTCCAACAAATGGAAATTTCTATGCTGCTTTCCTGTTTCAGCTTGTGCTTGCCAGGTATTTTTTCTTCCTTCTCTGAAATTCTGATAGAGGGAGTCTGTGTTTCATTGTGGAGGTCTGAATGTCCCAGCAACAGCCATCTTGCACTTCCTTAGCAAAAGATGGACCTTACATAATTGAGTTTCAATGAAGGAATCTGTGAACTCATTTTGACTGGAATAAAATGAAAAGCCTGTTGATTAGCAGCAAGGCATTGGTGTACTTTCCAGGTTAGCACTTGGGGCTAACTAGTAGTAATTTGATTGATTGATTGATTGATATAATTTTTACTGGGAGCCTAAAAATTACAAGCTGCCAGTATTATGCCACTTTTCTATAGGAATTTGGGACCGTCCATCTGGAATCTTTTGCAATTGTAGTGCTACTTAAAAAAAAAAAAAATCCAACAAAAAACCACGCCAAAAAACAAATCAAAACAAAAAAAAACCACCAAACAAACAAAGCAGCAAAGCAGATGCAGCTAAGGTTTGGTAAGTAGTCTTACAGAAATAATGCAGCTGATCCAAGCAAAACATGCAGTAGAGCCACAGAGTGATGTAACCAGGGCTGGATCCACAGTGCTGACACTCCAGCCAAGACCAATGGTCCCAGTAACAGCAGCTGATAGGTACTGTTAGTGGAATGGAGCTCTGACTCTTAACCTGAGCAAACTCTCCATGAATCATGAAGGAAAATGTCCCAGCCCATCTGACTAGGTGTTTCTGGCTCATCATTTAAGGGTGATTACAATTAGTCTCTAAGGCATATAGAACTGCTCTGAGTTGCTGCTCCTGAGATCCCAACAGGGCTCGTTTCAGTTATATGTGTGAGCTGCTCTATCCTTCAATTAGCCAACACGGAGACCTTTGATTAAACAGCTTAACACTATTTCCTTCTGCTAACCCATTCCCTTGTGTGGGAGCTGGAAGTACCTTGCCTGAAGGCACATGGCATCCCTACAGGCAGGAATTCAGGATTGTCTAGCCCTGCCTCCCTGTCACTGGCTACTTATTCTGAGAAAAGAGGCCTTTTTAACTTTCCTATGACCTCTTGACTTAGACATCGTTATCCTTCACTGTGGGAAGAACATACCTTTCCATCTTTCTTACTGTCTCATTCAACCTCATTGGATTCATTGACACAAACAGGCATAGAAACATAAAATTGCTGTAATTGGGTCAGGCCATAGGTCTGATAGTGGCCAGTGGTGATTGCTTAGAGAAAGAACAGAAGAAGCAGGGCACAAACAGAAGGACCCTTCCCTTGACAAATCTCCTCTGCCACCAGCAGTTTCAAGGCCATTGGCAAGCTGGAGTTTGTATCCAGACCATCAGCTCATGGTGCAAACATAAAATCCCAAATAACTGGGAATACAAAACCTTTGACTTTTTTTAAGTCCTCAACATGTTTTTCAATAAGCAACACAAATGTATATCTACAGTTGGATATGAAATAGATTTTTATATGAGAGTCATCAATGTGTTTTGCTGTGCTTCTGTACTTGCTAGGAGACAGATGTAGTGGTCCATTTTTTATTTCCATGATAAGCACAAAAAGTACTTTTTTTTTTTCCTATCAACAGGATTACCTGAATTATCTTTTAAGGTATGTTCACTACACTCTCTCTCCCCCATCCTACTCTGCATTTTCCAAGAGGCCTCCCAGTTTCTGTGATCCAATCTTGTCATTCCTCAGTGCCATTACCAACAAAGGTGTCACACTCACAATCCATACCCTTGCAACTAGTTTAAAGACCAGCTTGCATAGGCAAGGTGCAGTCCTTCAGGCTATCAACACTAAGGGCCTGTTTGCACTCTGCCAAAATCATAGTCTAGTCTTCAAAAAGTTCAGTAGGCTTTGACCAAATTCATCAAGCTTAGAGGAGAGGCCTGACAAGAGGCATTACTAAATCTGCCCCAGTGCACAGCACATTATACTCTGTAACTTGCTATTTTTGCAATACAACACATTTTTTCCACTTTTTGAAATATAGTTCAGTCACACTATTTCTTCTGTGTGTTTCTCTGCAAGGGCATCAACTATCCCTAGATATAAAAGTTCTAGAGCTTAAAAGAAAAGGCATGATATTCAAAATAATTATTAATATAACTGTGAAAAGCATTTTTTGCAGAACAGACTATATAATTTGAAATATGGGGGGTGCTTTTCTTCTTGCTAAGCAGTGCAGAGTGGTGCAGGTAAAGTCTCTGCTGCATGCACTTCTGCTTTACTAAACATGCCCAAACTTAAACTTGTGGTTGTGGTTTGGTTTTGTTTGCTTGTTTGTTTTTTAATTAATGGAACCAAAATTTGACAGTTCAAAAGGCAAGCACCAGCTAGGCCTCCTGACTCCTTACTTTAGGTATACAAATCTCCATATATTTATTCCATTGGTGAACAAAGAAGAGTCCAGATCTGGGTCCTTCTGCCTGGCCAGTACCAGCAATGTGATCAGTAGCTCCAGGAGGGCATCTCTACTGGTGACCGAATCTCCGCAGCGCCCTTTTGCCTCCTGTCCTTTGCTCATAATGATGGAAAGCTTTGACCCGGCCACATCTCTGCTTCTGGAGGGAAAAGCAAAGCCTTCTCTTAGGGCTATTTCAGCTCCCAGGAGCCTTGTGCTGCCCCGGCTGTCCTAGCAGCTGCCCAACGAGCATTTCTGCCTTTCACATCCTCTTCCCCTGCTTACATAGTCTGCAGCTAGCATTTTCCTTTTCTTTTTTTTCTTTTTACTTTTCTTTTTCTTCCCCCCCCCCCCCCCCCCCAATCGCAGAAAGGCCTCCCCGTCTAATCTAATTCCCGATCCTTTGTCACAAGCAGATGTCACTTTTACATCTGTGCGTCTGCTCAATCGCCCTGTCTCTTCCAGCCCAGCAGATGTTGCCGCCGCCGCGGCAGCCGCGACCGGGGAGAAAAGCAAAACGCAGATCCCTCTGCTGGCCGCCTCCCGAAATCCACGGCCGCACCACCGGGAGAGGGACGGAGCAATAAAAAAAAAGGATGATATCTTCATCACCATCAACATTATTATTCCGATGATTATGATTGTTATTGTTGTTGTTGTTTTTATTATTACTACTACTATTGCTATTATTATGGTGGAGGTGTTATTCCTTCTTCATCACCATCATCATTACTATTGCAGATCCCCTATCCCAACTGATGGAGCAGGAACAGGAGACCATACAAGAGCGCATCTGCTCGCCTGGCACCCTGAGCTAGCGCGGAGAGGCGCGGGGAGGGAGAGCGGCCGAGCGGGCAGCGCCGGTGCCGCTGGTTCGCGCGTGGGGCAGCAGGGATAACCAAAAATGGGATTTTTTTTTTTTCTCCCGGGCGTAGCAGGTAGCCCCGGACGCGGCGGGAGCAGGAACCTGTTCCGGGACCCTCACGCTGTGACCGAGGCACAGCCAACACGTGTCACCGGCCCCTCCGGTCCTGTCACCCGCCGCGGCTCCGCACCGCGCCCTCGTCCTGCGAAGGCCCCCATTCCAGGGGACCGGCCGCAGTGCGGTGGGATGCTCTGGCCGCTCCCTCCGAACAAAGCAGTGCCAAAGAAACTTTCGCCCGTATTTAACATTTTATTCTGGTGATTGGGAGCGTCGCGGAGCGGTCGGAGCGGGGCCCGAGAGGCGCTTTCCCATGGCCGGCTGCTGCCGCACAAAGACGCGCTGTTCCTTATTTCGTTCCGCTGCCTCCGAGCATTCCTCCCGCAGCCCGAGGGGAGCGAACCGGGCCTCTCTCAGTGTCGAAGGAAAGGAAAGAAAAGTAGCTTTTATATTCTCGAACTATTTTTCTCCGTCACCCGACCCCGCCGCGCCGCTCGCCGCCGCGCATCCCGCGCATCCCGCGCATCCCACGCATCCCGCGCATCCCGCGCACCCCGCGCTGCCCGGCTGGGCCAGAGTTTGCGACCGAGACAAAAGGGCTCTTCTGGAAAGGAAACGAAAAAAAGAGGGGGTGAAGCAAATGGGAGGCTCTAATTCTATTTGTGTCGCCTGGAAATCAGAAGGGGTTTTTCCACACTTCGCCTTGATTTGATTATTCCTTGGAGATGGTTTCTCTGCCCCCAGCCAGACGCGTGGGGGAAGGCCGCTGAGGCAGTTGGCCTATAGTGGGAATAATCAAATTACCCATTTGCTACAACTTTTTCGGCAGAGCCGCTCGCGTGTAGAAAGAACAACTGGAGCCCAAACTCCTCGGAGGGGGAGAGGGCGAAACCCTGGCGGAGGGACGACGAGAGGGGGGGTGAGGGGTGAGGCAAACCATCCCCCGCGGCAGTGCGGAGAGGGCCACGACGGGGACAGCGGGGCAGCCGGGGTGGGCAGCCCGGGGACAGGTGCCGGGGCGGGCACCGCCGCTGCCGGGGCCGGGGGCCGGTACCGAGCGGCCCCGCAGCCCCGACGGTGGCCCCGCTTCCCGAGCGCGGGAGGCAGCGCGGTGGGTAGCGCGGTGCTGCTGCGGGGAAAGAAACGCGGCACAAAAGGTGCCCCCCAGAGGAAACGTACTCGGGTTTTTTTAAATGCCCTGTGTTGTTTGAGGGATGGAGGCACCTCCTTGCCCCAAACGCGTATTCATATTCATGAGAGCGCGGGTAAATAAAGACAAATCCCTGCTGTAGTAACACTTAGATTCGCATCATTCTTTGGTGCCCTTTAGATTTGGGGGACGGAAGACAGATGTTTGCAGCGCTTTTCTCCTCTTGTCTGCTGACCATAAAGGGAGAACCATTTAGAGCTCGCAATTTGTTTCCACCCTCGCACTAAAACCGTGTTCACATTTATTTTCATTTCGCCGGTGCACAAAAAGTGTCCACGGGCCACCAAAAGCCGTTCTTTATCAAATACACATTGTACAACATGCAACAGCAATAAAACTATCAGACCTCGCCATAAAACTATCACCCGGATCCTCAGCGGCTCAAGAATCTTCTGCTTTGTTTTATTACCACCGGTAACTTACAGCGATATGCCACCCCCCCTTCCCCCAAATAAAACCTCAGTCATTGGTATAATGAAGTACCTCTTCGGAGCGTTTTTAATGTATAATAAACCAGCGCGAAGCACAGATTCCCCTTGCTCATCCGCTGGCTTTGAATTAAACTACTTAGCCTGGCAAATACTGTGGGAGCTTAAATGTCTCTATAAAGACTTTATGAGTTTGTTATTTTAATTGCCGACTTGTTAAAGAGCACATAGACGGGGTAATGAATGCA
>JAWWEW010000131.1:49254447-49259838 GCA_035583185.1 Anabacerthia variegaticeps
TCTTTGGCTTTGAGCAGGACTAGCCCGTGCTTTGCGGCTGAGTTCCGGCATTTTAATACACCTACATTTAACACATCCTCGCATTCAGCCTTTAGCATACAAATTTAGTGTTAAACTTCTCTCTCTCTCCCCATATTTACCCCCCTCCTCGTTTTCTCTCTGCAATGACTACTGGACTCCTCCGGTTATTCAGGCGCATTAGGATCCCTCACAAGGATGCGGCAGTTTTTTAAAGCACCATTCATCTTTCCGGACAAATATCTTTGGGAAAGCCAGCAGTGATTCACAGACTTTTTATTTCCTTCCTCCTCTTCTTTCCTCTTTTCCTTCTTCAGTTCCTTACAAACTCTTCACCGACCACGGGGGTTTAAACGAGAAGAGGAAACAGAGGCGGATCAGAACCACGTTCACCAGCGCCCAGCTCAAGGAATTGGAGAGGGTGTTTGCAGAGACTCATTACCCTGACATATACACCAGGGAGGAGCTGGCACTCAAGATAGACCTCACGGAGGCGAGAGTGCAGGTATGTGCGGGATGCAGGTGACGGGGAAGGGGGTGGCGGCCGCGGCATGCACGGGCTGCGGGACGGCGGCGGGGCCGGGGCGGGGGTCTCTCGGCGGGAGGCGGCGGCGGAGATGCCGCCGCGCTGCCCGGCTCCTGCTCCCCCCGCAGGTCTGGTTCCAGAACCGCCGCGCCAAGTGGAAGAAGCGCAAGAAGACCACGAACGTGTTCCGCGCCCCGGGCACGCTGCTGCCCACGCCGGGGCTGCCGCAGTTCCCCTCGGCGGCCGCCGCGGCTGCCGCGGCCATGGGCGACAGCCTGTGCTCGTTCCACGCCAACGACACGCGCTGGGCGGCCGCGGCCATGCCCGGCGTGTCGCAGCTGCCGCTGCCGCCGGCGCTCGGCCGGCAGCAAGCCATGGCGCAGTCCCTGTCCCAGTGCAGCCTGGCGGCCGGGCCGCCGCCCAACTCCATGGGGCTCTCCAACAGCCTGGCGGGCTCCAACGGCGCCGGGCTGCAGTCACACCTCTACCAGCCCGCCTTCCCCGGCATGGTGCCCGCCTCCCTGCCCGGCCCCAGCAACGTGACGGGCTCGCCGCAGCTCTGCAGCTCCCCGGACAGCAGCGACGTGTGGCGGGGAACCAGCATCGCCTCCCTCCGCCGCAAAGCACTAGAGCACACAGTCTCCATGAGTTTCACCTAATGGCTGGCGCCTCGCCCCGCGCCTCCCCCGCCGCCGCCGCCGCCTCGCCCCGCGCCCCCGCCTCGCCCCGCGCCCCCGCCTTCTCCCACCCGACTTACCAGGGAGTCGACTCAGGATCTGGAATCAGACGCCAACAGACTGGTTTGTGGGCCGAGAAACACCTCCCCTACACCCCCACCCTCCCCGCGCCCCGTCCGCCCCCGCGCAGCCCCCGCGCACCCCTGTGCCCCGCGGCGGCACCACCCGCGGCCGCCCCGACCCCGGCCCCGCTGCCCTCCGTCGCCAAGACCCGGCTCTCCCGCCAGCCGCCCGACCGGCTTTGGCTTTGCAAGGAAACGCATTTTTCGTTCTGTTTTCATAATTTTTCTGGTTTATTTAGGTGCGGCGACCTGTCGCCGGCCCTCTCCGCTGCGAGGGCGCCGTCGGGGGGCGGCCGGGTGGGTTCGCGAAACGGCACGGAGACCCCAGAGAGAATCAAATCCATTTTGATTAAGCATTGATGAACGAGAGCGAATGAGATGGGGAAAAAAATAAAATAAAAGCTTCTTTTTGTAAAAACACAAAGGGGATAAAAGGGGGTAAAAATAAGCGCGCAAGAGCGCTTCCCTTTTTCGGATCTTTGATTTCGTGACAGTTGAGTTGCCGATCCTCCCTACCTTTATTTACGCATTTATTTACGTTCCTGCTGCTATTGTCCCTCCGCAGCGCCGGCGGAGGCGCCGCCGCGCCCCCTGGCCCGCCTGGCCCGGCTCGGCCCGGCCCGGCTCGGCCCCGCGGCCCGCCCGCCTGCATGTGCCGGTCACCCCGCCGCAGGGCAGGGCCGCTGGAGGAATGAACAAACGATGTGAAATAGGATGTTTTGTGTAGATAAAGCATTCTTGTTACATACTGGTCGATTCGTGATATGTTTTAACTTATTGTCTGTGCTTATTTATTGAATTTTGGGTTACTTAATAAATGTTTGAGCTAATATAAAACATATTACTTGACTTTTCCGGACACGTTTATATCAAGTTAATGTGAATGGATAAATAAAATCATTTTCAGTATGTGATATGAAGAATTATAGATTTTGATGTGGCGTGTGAGATATGAGAGGTGTCTTCAACTGCAGGCAAAAAAAAAAAAAAAGAGACAGGACTTCTTTCTGTGGTATTCACTGAGTCCTTTGTCACAAGTTTGGGGATAGTTTGCTTGCTTATCTTTGCATTGATGCCTTTCACTTGTCACAATTTTAATACTTCATGATTAATAAACTTTTGTTAATCTTTCTGTGTGGTTGGCCTTTAAACTGCGAGTAACAAGAAGTTCCGTGGTGAAGCGGGGCAGGGGCGAGGGGCGCGGGGGGACGGGGCAGCGGGAGGCGGGGCAGGCGAGCGGCCGAGGGGTGCTTCGCTTTTACCGCCTGTGAAATGAAGGCATGGCTGCTGGCGAAGAAAACCCCACGGAAGAGAAAACTCGGCTTACTCCCAGGCAAGCTTTGACACGGTGAGAAAAAGAAATGCAGGACATCTGCAAGCATCGTACAGCCAGGTCTGGGTTTCTTTTTTGTTTCTTCCCCCCTCGCCCTTGCCTTTTATGCAATGCACTGAGATATCTTCTCCTTGTACATCAATTACACACCTCTTAATTACACACCTGAGAGTGCCCGGCTCCATAGGCATCCGCAGAAGGGTCCTTGCCTGCTCCAAAGTGCATATTACATATGCATATTTAATTTAAAAGAGAAATAAAAGCAGAATAAATTATTGGTGATCCAGACCATGAGTGAGTCCTCTGGGGGTCACCTGAGGAAGCAGCCCTGCACCTTTCTTCAGGAGCCAGCTCTTTCAGGTGCAGGAACAAGCCAGGATGCTCAACCTGAGGTAGTCCAGGCTAGGCAAGACGGGTCCCATACCACAATCTGCACAGTGGTAGCACCTGGGATAAGAATTCACCACGTCCTGTCTATCCTTGCAGCTGTCTCTCTGTGCCCCAGCCCAGCCTTGGGCAGAGCTGCTGCAGCCCCTCTGCACCCAGGCTTAACCCTGAGTTTGAAGTTTGTAAGCAGTTTAGATGAGCCATCAAAGATGCGGGCAAACAGGGTGCCTGTGGAGCAGGGATGGGCAGAGTTCCTCCAGCTTTCCTATCCCATGGGAGACTCTGCATGGACCAAGGGGAATAGCAGCCCCACAGGAGTGTCCCTTGGGACCCAGTTCCACAGCAGTCTCTTTCCCGTGCCAGGAGGGTAAATAGTCTCCATTTACATGGAGAAGAGTGCAAATCTCACTCTACTTCTTCCAAATGTATGGAAGATTGTTTACAAGCATGTAATTTTTACAGCTGCTTTATATTTCTTTAAGCAAGACAGCTTTATGATATAGGAATATCGTAAAGTGTGGTGTGGAAGATCTTTAAAAAATATGTGCTTTTTAATGGTGGAGAAAAACGCACTCTCTATCTGGGTGCAGGGGATTGAGACACAAACTGTAAGATCCAGTTCTTGACACTGAACATTGCAGCTCTTTGGAAGGTCCTTTGGCTTAATGCTTGCTCCTAAAACATCTGTTATTTCGTCCATATTCTAATGCAAGTGTAGTCCAGCTTATGAGAAAAGGTTTTTGATCCTACCCAACTTTGATACAAATTCGATTTGTTTCCATAGCGATAGTTCTTTGTGTTCTGAGTCCTGGAGATTTTTGAAATTATGTGTACCCTTAGCACCCACTGAAGCTTTGCAACATAAAACATCTAAGCTGATGCTCTTATGTATTTAATATGGATGAAAGGAAAGGGACCACAGGTTTCACTCACATATGTTACAGGTTGTGTGTGAATTATTTTATTATAAAATCTCACTTGTGTTGATGTTCAAAGATAAAAATTAAACAGCACTGAGCAGTTCTATCTAACAACATGAACAGCTTCGCTTCATTCACGTAAAGTGATCAAAATAAATGAGTGAATTCCATATAAATTGAGAGGGAACAGTTATGCTGAATAACAATTAGCCCATTACTGACTAAGTAGCTAACACCAGGCACTGGGGCTGTTACAGGCTGGGCTTATTTGCTTATGTTAAGGTGCATTTTCTCCTTAAGTAGTTCCACCCAGTATGTAAGTAGACTGAAATTTATGTTCTTATGTATGGATTCATTACCACACCGGGACATATTCATGTAACTCTACTTTTCTCTAAACACAACATCACCCTTAATGTCTAAAGAATATACATAAAGGTAATGTCACTGAACCTTTCATTTGCTCTCTTGATGAAATGCTTTGACACACTCTCTCTCCTCTCTTCCTCTGCTTAAATCCCCATGGAAGGCAGAATCTGCTCTTATCCACTGCTGAAGATTGCAATCACTGAGCAATTACTAATATGGGAAGAAAGTTTGTGCAAGGCAAGGGATCAGGTAACATTGCAGAATGGATTATATTATTGTACTAGCAGTAATGATCCCTGCTCTTAGAAATGAAAATGCGGTTTAATTTGTGTTGTGGTCTTTAAATTTTCATTTTTCAGAATAAAAATCTCTGCACATGAAAACGTATCTTGCAGTAATGTCGGTATGGCAGTTAACCTGTCAGTTGAAAGTATGTAACCTTCCTTTTCTCCTTTTCATGACAAAGGTAATCTCATCTGAGGGCATTTATGTGAAGAAATAACAGCATGGCATGGTGAAACCACTGGCTCATTAATCCTGGCATCTACTTCCTGCAGGGCTTCTTGATTAGTTAGATTCATTCATCGGGTATTTCGGAGTTTTTGATTTCTCACCACTGGATAGGTTCACTGAGTTCAGGATAAATTGAGCCAGAAGCAATGTTTATTAGTAATTTTGTAATGCAGACTACTCTAATAATTCAGTACAAATATCTCATCTGAAATGTATCCATTCACCCTAACACCTAATGCAGTTTGCAGCAGTGTTGAGAGAGAACTGAGAGCACACCAGTGATTTGGCATGTATTTTCTAAATTATTAACATGAGAGGTAACATTAATTTCCAATGCTGGAATTGAGATCCCCTTTATTTTAAAACAGGCTCTGACATGGAGATGACCACCTTTTGCCAGAGGGGTTGGTCTGGGAAGCATGGCCTTTCAGCACAGAGATGAAAGGGAGAACAAAGGAATTTCAGTTTTTCCCTCATGTGTGCTATAAACATAGGAAAAATTCAAATGCCAGAGAAGGGAAAGGGA